>CM060448.1:135965050-136565050 GCA_030545235.1 Helianthus tuberosus | reverse complement strand
ATCCTTGACGCGAGGCATCACAGTATACCACAAAATCGTCAGTACCTTCTGGTAGTGCTAGGATTGGCGCATTGCAGAGCTTATCCTTCAACAACTGAAACGCTTCTTCCTGTTTGACTCCCCAATCAAACTTCTTATCTTCCTGGGTGAGGAGCGTCAATGGCTGAGCGATCTTCGAAAAATCCTCAATGAACCTTCGATAGTAGCCAGCCAAACCCAAGAATTGTCGAATCTCGGTTGGCGTCTTTGGCGTTTCCCAATTCTTGATCGCTTCGATCTTGGTTGGATCCACATGGATTCCATCTCCATTTACCACATGTCCAAGAAATTGGACTTCACGTAGCCAAAATTCGCACTTAGAGAATTTGGCATACAGCTGTTCTTTCTTCAGCAGCTCCAAAATAGCTCTTAGATGCTGTTCGTGCTCAGCCTTTGTCCTTGAATAAATCAAGATGTCGTCGATAAACACAATCACGAACTTGTCCAAGTACGGCTTGCAAACTCTATTCATCAAATCCATAAAGACTGCAGGTGCGTTTGTCAACCCAAACGGCATAACAAGGAACTCGTAGTGTCCATAACGAGTTCTGAAGGCTGTCTTCGGGATACTCTCCTCTTGTATCCTTAACTGATGGTATCCAGATCGCAAATCGATCTTTGAGTAAAAGCTTGAACCTTGCAGTTGATCAAACAGATCATCAATTCTTGGCAGAGGATATCTATTCTTGATCGTCAGCATGTTCAGCTCCCGGTAGTCTATGCACATTCGAAAACTACCGTCCTTCTTTTTGACAAACAGGACCGGAGCTCCCCAAGGCGAGAAGCTTGGTCGGATAAATCCCTTGTCTAACAACTCTTTAAGTAGTGTCGACAATTCTTGCATCTCAGACGGGGCAAGTCTATAAGGTTCCTTAGCCACAGGCGCGGCGCCTGGGACTAAATCGATGTGAAACTCCACTTGCCTCTGAGGTGGCAGTCCAGGCAAGTCCTCCGGGAAGACTTCCGAATACTCCCTCACGACAGGGATGTCTTCGATCTTCGGTTCTGCAGCTTTCTTGTCTACAATGTGTGCCAGGAAGGCAGCACATCCCTTCTGTAAACACTTTCGCGCTTTCAGGCAGCTGATGATTCTTAAAGGCGTATCACGCTTTTCACCATGAACCACAATTTTTTCACCATCTTCGGTTGGGATGCGAATGATCTTCTCGTGGCAGACAATTTCTGCCTTGTTACTTGATAACCAATCCATTCCTACTACCACGTCGAAGCTTCCCAACTGGACTGGTAGTAGATCCAAAGCAAACTCACGTTCTCCCAACTCGATTGCACAACCTCTGATCACTTCATTGGCTTCTACTAACTTCCCATTAGCCAATTCGATTGAGTAGGGAATATCTAACTTACTAGCGGCTAAACCAAGCATATTCTTAAATTCTAACGATACGAAGCTATAGTCGGCACCAGTATCAAATAAAACGGATGCATAGCGTTGGTTTACAGGGAACGTACCAGTAACGACATTGGGATCCTGGCACGCTTCCCTCGCTTCGATATTGAACACTCTTCCACGGGCTTGGTTCAACTCTGGGCAGTTCCTCTTAAAGTGCCCGATATCACCACAGTTAAAGCATCCAGGTCTTTGCCCGTTTCCACCTCCATTTCCAGCTTGGTTATTCCTTTGGTTATGATTCACAGCGCCCGCTTGATTCACATTGTTGCCTCGATTCCCATTACCTCCATTGTTTCCTTGTGGGCGATTTCCAATTCCACCCCGGTTATTGTTTCTGTTTCCAAATCCTCCTTGGCCTCCCTAGCCAACAGTGGCCCAACAAGAATCCTTCAAATGGCCAGGTTTCCCACACGCTTCACATACCTTCAAACCACATCGGCCAGAATGGTGACGCTGGCAGGTGTTGCACTTGGGCTGGGTGCCCATATATCCCTTTCCTTTCTTTCCACCACCAGCTGTAACCTGAGCTGGCGCGTTTGGCTCTCCTTTCTTAACAACACCACTAGTGCCTTGTTTGAAGTTCGAGAACTTTCGTTTGTTACCTCCGGATGACTCGACGTGAGTCTCTTTCTTCTTTGTCTCGATCTCATCGAACTTGTTCAGATGGATAGCCTCCTCAGTGAGAGCTACGCTCAAATCGATTTCCTCAGTAATTGTTGCAGGCTTGGAGGAGGTCACCATGCTTATGATTTGAGGAGCTAATCCCCAAATGAAGCGTTCAATCCGCTTGAATTCTGGAGTGACCATATAGGGTACCACATGCGACAGGTCGTGAAACCTCTGAACATATTCCGCGATCTTCGGACCTTCCATCTTCAAATGCCAGAACTCAGTTTCCAATCTGTGGATTTCAGCGCGAGAACAATACTTTTTGCGCATTAGTTCCTTCAGTTCGGTCCATGTTAGTGCGTAGGCAGCAGCTTCACCAAGTGTCTGCACTTGCAAATTCCACCAAGATAGGGCTCCATCCAAAAATAGCCCAGAAATGTAGGTGACTTGCTGGTCTGGTGCACATTTGCTCATGCGGAGAACAGATTCAGTCTTCTCGGCCCAACGAACAAAAGCGACAGCACCTCCGGTGCCATCAAAGTTAACAGGCTTGCAGTCTAGAAACTGCTTGTAGGTGCACCCTGCACATACGTTACAACATATGAATGGCATTAGCATTCTTGCTAGAGATATCCAATTAGATCATGGTATGTCTTAATGACTTAGTATTACCATGAGGTGGATTGTTGTTGCCATTGTTGTTTGAGTTGCTTCCGCTGGGTCCTCCTTGCGAGGCGGCGTATTGCGCGATGGCAGCAGCAATGACTTGTTGGAGTTCTGCCTCATTGGTAGGCATCGACGTTTGACGTCTCGGCGGCATCTTCTAAAAGATGGGTTCACGTCGGTCAGGCCATAATAAAGCGTACGTATATAATGATAGTAATAGTACATAACATCTCATGTTATAATCATATCAATCACACAACATCCCATGTTATAAGACATAAATAATCAATCAAAACATCACATATGATGAGAATACTGCGATTGCATTGCCAAAATCGGGAACACATGGTAGAGTGTACAAGTACATAATAGTGTCATACATCATCATCGACTAAGGGCTACATCACCCCAGTCCAAAAGAATATCAAATCAGTGTCAATACATCCTATATACATGATCAACAAAAGTCAGAATCAGAATGCAGTCTCCAAAAATGCGGTGTGGTCAGAGCAATCACCTTCTTCTCACCAACGTCTACCCATGCTGTACTAAAGATGCCCTAAACTGATGGTGGTGGAGGAGGGGGAAAATGGGTGTAGAACAAACGTCGCAAATGGAGCCAGTCCTCCTCCATGGCTCTCTGGGTACGCAACCAAGAAGCAACCTGCTGCTCAAGTGCCAAAAGGCGTGCAGCATAGTCAGGTAACAATGGTCGAGGGTGCTGCGAAGAAGCAGGGTGGGTCTGACCCTGACACTGGCACGGCGGTGGCTGAGCTCTCTCAAGCTCCTGAATACGCCGTGTGAGTGCCTCCTGCTGGACAACAAACGACATCAGAATGACCTCAATAGAATACCCCATATGGAAAGGATGGTAGGGGTCGGTCGGTGGCATAACAGACGGTGACGTCCAGAGAAACGGCTCGCTGGCTGGATCAAAAGGTGGCACAAAGAATGGTGGTGCAGGGGGAATAGCAGATGAAGACTGTGGCATAACTGGAATAGATGTCGGCACATGTCCAAAGGGATGAGCCGAGGAACCCTCTCCAGGTCGAGCTGGAGGTGTGTACTGTGCAAATGAAAAAGAGAAATCAACGTGACGTGCATCGGTGGTATGAGGAGGAATAGGTGGAAGCTCATCATCCGCAAGAATCCACCCGTGCTGGGCGTGCTCATCTCGTGGATCAATCTGTGCCTCAAAAAGTGCTCGATCAAACTGTACAGGCATAGGGTCAAGGTGGGGTGCAACAAGAGGGTCAGCAGGTATATCAGCGATAAGTGGGGGATCAACATGATCAGCAGCAATAACATGGTCACCCTCCAGTAGTGGTGCATCAGCAGGGTGATCATCAATGGGTAGGTCAGCAATCACAGGATCAATGGGCATGCCAGCATGAACAGGGTCATACTCAAACACTGGGTCAGGAGCAGTTACTGGCTCAAGGGCCATGGCAGGCTCGGGATCAACGAACTCCATATCAAAATCTGCATGATCAGCGAATGCAGGGTCAACTGGGTCTACTGGGTCAACCATAGGCTGATCCAAGTGGATGAACTCTATCTCCTGGTCCGGGTCAAATCCAGGGGGAAAAACAGGGTCTGAATCCTCATCGAGGTCGTGATCGAAAGCAAATCTAGGAGCAGAGACAGCTGATGATGCCCTGTCAGGATCTGAACCGTGTGAATAGTGTTGTGCACTCCGAGTGTGTGACGGTGCGGAGGCCACAGACTCGAAGGAGTCTGGAGCGGGTGAGTGTGCAGGTGACTCCTCAGCTGGAGCATCTGCGAGTAACAAAAGACCACCGTCAGCTAGAAGGGCCTCGCCCTCAACATCGTCCTCCAGGGGCTCATCATCAAACAGATCGACGTCATCGTCAACGTCGGCGTCGAGGAGCATATCGTAAGCAGGATAAACGGCCAAAGGTATGGGAGCAGGAATCTCTACGAGTGGTAGGTACCCAGCAAAAGGGCCATCAGCGGGCTCATCGACAGCGTCGGGTAGCGCAAAGGGCTGAAAGTCGTCCTCGTCTGTGCTGGTAACATCTGATGTGTGGACCTCGTGCTCTGAAGACTCTAAGTCGTCTGATACTATGGGTCTAGGGCCCGTGGTGTCCGAATCACCTGTGCCGAACGAGTCCATGGTGTCTGTAACACAAACACAAATATGTACAAATAATCAATCATACAATCAGATAAGCACATTAGTCTCCAAGTAAGCAATCAAATAATTCTCCTAGTCCCACTAGCCTCCCAGCCTCTCAGACTGCTCTTCCTAGTCCCACTAGCCAAATTCTCCCAGCCTCTTAGACTGCTCTTCCTAGTCCCACTAGCCTATTCTCCCAGCCTCTTAGACTGACTCCCTAGTCCCACTAGACAACTACCTCGGTCTCCTAGACCGAGCCTCGGTCTTCCAGACCCAGCCTCAGCCTCCCAGACTGAGCCTATAAATAATAAATAAATGTGCTCAACATTTGTTTGTAAAAAGTTTTGGATCTGGACTTGAGTGGTATGCAGTGTAAAAATGTTTTCGTGAGAGCCCTAGTGATCATAGTCTAGACTCGAGAAGGAATCCTAGTTCGCTATGATCAGAGCTCTGATACCAAGCTGTCACACCCTGGCTTTGCGGAAGCGTGGTTATTTTGGTGTGACTTCTTAATACCATAGCTTAATCATAACAAGCTATATGAAATAAAAACCATGCAAGATCATCCATTAAAATAAGTTTGAGAGTAAAGAACCATAACATTGTCTTAACGGATATCACATCCTAACAAACATAAACAGTGTTCAAAAGACACAACACCAACAAGGAATAAACACAGTTTAAGAACTGTGACTCGTCCAGGAAAAAGTCACATCCCTTAAACTCGGATGACCTCGAGACTAATGCAACGGGAAAACGTGTCATACCGCGCCAGATCCTTTAATTCCCTGAAATACATGTAAGTTGAAAAATCAACAATAATGTTGAGCGAGTTCATGTGTAAGTGAGTAAATAAACCTTTGTATGTATAAAAACCCTGGTATGTAGCAAATAAGGAAAAAGAGATCACTAATGGTTTGCAAGGCCATTGATATGTGTGAAGTGCAAGTAGGAAGACTCAAACCTAGCAGATTTATGCGTTGGGTACAAAGTCACCCCGAGGTCCGTTCTGTTTGGGCCTGGGGCTGGGCTCGCTACACCCAGATAGATCTACCGCTCCTGCCCCTCGGTCCTACCCTGAGGATTAATGGCCTCAAGTTTCCGCCTACCCACTCACATGATCTGAATAATAACCCTCCTTACGCTAACCATACCATGTAAGAATTATTCGTAATCATAGTAACATGTATTTCACCCCCGCAGTTTAGAAAACTGAAAACAGTTAAGAGAAAAGGGGGACATGAACTCACAGTGGTGCGTCTCTACCAAGTATATCTCCTGATCAAGCAGCTGTGCGACGACCTACACGTACTAAATCTATTAGACGGACGGCCGTGCCTTAGCTTAAGGTTTAAGTTTTTGGGAAATAGTTAGACAACTATTTCGTGTTTATATTTTTGTAAATACTTGGTAATTATTTTCCTTCCCAAGGATGGGGGATTTAATACATGTGCGTTCGTATACTTTCAAAATATATTATTAAGTCTCACTTAAAATATATTTTATTTCTAACTCCAAAATATAAGTATTCTTCCCAAAAATATTATATTTTAATACATGTGATTCTCCCAAAATAATACTTTGACAAAAATACGCGCTCATAAATATTTTCTTAAAATGCGTAAGTTACGTTTTAAAGATCGGGTGGTAATAATTATACCGTTGTAACTTATTATTTATCATGAAGGTGTTTGTATTATTTTTGGAATCATTAGTACTTAGTAATATTATTTTTACTCTAAAAATAATATTCGTATATTTCGCAACTAATCATAAACATTTTACAAGTGACGCTTATGAAAAATATATATATCAAACATATATTTACCCCGTTTTTATTTTGTGAAAACCCCACCTCCGATGTTTCGTAAATAAAGTTGTGGCGAAACTTACGTTTTGAAAACAAGTCAAAAATAGATTTACAACACTTGTAGTGAAAATATTCCCAAGTGTTAGGTTTTTAGAAAAAAATTCGCCAGAGTTTCCCCTGTAACTGGAGGTGGCCACGCTTTCAAGCGTATCATTTTCTTTTATAATTCAAATCAACAGTTTTCTTATTCAACCAAAACAATATCCAAAGCATCAAACTAGTCAAAATATATATAAATCGCATAAATTACAAGAACTTGTGGTTTACCCAAGAATATGTAGTAAATCCCATTACTTTTTGTGACAACTCGAGTTTCCAAGATTCTATCTTCGCATTTAGTGCACGTTAAATTTTTTTTTATTATTTTTATTGTTCTAGTTGTTGTTGATACGACTCGATGTTTCACAACGTTTACCTTTGTAATACGTTATATCGTATTTCGATTAATATTGTGTACTTGGAAATCTGTAATATTTGTTAATATGTGAGTGTGTGTTATTAAGGTTTGTATTAATTACATGTTAATTAAAAGATGGGACTTTACTGTAAACAATATCATGAAATCACTCAAGTGGTGAAAACACTTTAGAGTGTTTTCGTCCCACTGATGACCACGAAATCAGAAATGGGCTTGGCCCATGGCCCAGTGTTTTAGATATTTTATAAAATCATTGTTAAACCAATCTTCCCAGACAAGTTTCACACTTATCAAACATAATCTTATCACTTTGTCTCTCTCTATCATCTGAAAACCCAACAACAGAGAACACATCTTCAAGCAAACCTCTGTTTAATACTTGGTTAGTGATTTCATGATTCAAGTGTTTCTTGTTGCATATTGTATGATTTTGGATGTTTAATCATGATGTTTGTATACATTTATATGTGTGATTATGTGATTTGATCATGGTATGCTTGTTAGATAATTATCATACATGGAACTGGGTATATATTTGAAATATGATCAACAGTGGGTAATTTGTATTGGATGATAAACTGATTAAACTGGGATTCTAGTATCATACGATGTTGGCAAATCATATATTACATATTCATGATTGATATAAATGACTTGTATATGAGTAAACATGTAACTATAATGAGATTAAGTTACTGGGTTTAACTTACAGTGAGTTGTGGAAGATGATGATGTTTCACGAAATCACCCACAACACTCTAAAGTGGACGAAATCACATATAGTGATTTCGGCCCACATAGGGGTTTTCGGCCCAGATAAGGATTTCGGCCCACCAAGTGATTTCGAACATATAAGGGATTTCGACCATATGTGTTTTCGGCTGATGAGGGTTTTCGGCACTTAAGGGGTTTTCGGCCCAATATAGGTGATTTCGGCCATGTGTGGGATTTCGGCACTTAGGGGGATTTCGGATCTTAAGTGTTTTCGGCACATGTTTGGTTTTCGGCCCATATAGGGATTTCGGCTCTTATGTGTTTTCGGCATTTATATGTGTTTGGCAACATGTTAACTGTTAGTATTTATGACATTAAATATGTTATGCAATTAAACTAATCACTTGGATAACTTAGTTAGTTTATTTAACTATGTTAATTATGTAAGTTTATAACTTTATTATTTGAGAACTCTGTTAGTTGATAAATTCTGTTAAGTTGTTAACTGGGTTAACTAACTTACTCTGTTTATTAATTATTCCAAATTAAGTGGATTAATTCTGTTATTCCATTGAACTTCGTTAACTTTATTTACTTAGTTATTTCGCTAGATGTCAACTCTGTTAAATGTATAGATGCGATTAACTGCTTATGTGGCATGTTATGAACTGTCAAACACTTTGTGATATTATTGTGACACTAGTTCCATGTGAAACCTTACAAACACTGTGAACTGATTGAATATACGTGCACTATAGGGCTTGACTGATTTATTGTGAGCACTTAACTTAGCATACCGAGCAAACAAGGTGAGTTCACACCTCTACCAAGGCATGGGATTCCCGGGGTTGGGAATGGGTTGATTAACTGCTTATTTATGCTTAAGAGTTGTCGGAATTTCATACCATTGGCCTCGGGAGATGAAGGTCAATGGTAGATACTACTAGACTAGTGATACATATACTTCTCTTCGCAAACATGCCGGGATCGGCCGCGATACTAGAACAATCTTCGCAAACATGCCTGGAATGGCCGCGAACTATACTTAAATCTTCGCAAACATGCCTGGAGGGCCGCGATACAAATATAACTAGTCTAGAAAACATGGGAAACCCCCACTAAACTTCGCAAACATGCCTTGAGGGCCGCGATGCTATTACATACGATACATGATTACTAAACGAACATATGATTCACGAAATGAACATTATAACTAAATAACCAACCGTGAACTCGCTCAACTAGTTGTTGACTCTCTGTTACATGCCTTGCAGGACCATAGGTACTTTTGGAGCTTGCACGGGAGGCACAGTCGTTGTGGACATGGATCGTGAATGTGTTGTTAAACATGATAACATTTTGTACTTAAACTTATGTTGGGTTTTACATTAAATGCTTCCGCTACACACTTGTTTATTACTTGGTTTTGTAAACACCTATCGTATTGATGAATGACTTTTGATATACATACTTATGTTCAATATGATTGGTGGCTTGATCCTGGTCATGTCACGCCTCCAAGCGGTGGTACTCCGCGTGTGGATTTTGGAGGTGTGACAGATTGGTATCAGAGCCATTGGTTATAGAGAACTCGGTTTTAATAAGGGAAAAACGTTTTTATTAAAACCAGACTATAACCAGAACAGTGCTCAACGATCCACAACGACGCCTCGCTCCACGTGCAAGACTCATCACTCTAGGTAATATGGTACATGTCTTATTGCCTACTTGCTAGAATTGCATAGAACTTTGCTCCGGGTATGCTTAGGTTAACTTAACACTATTGCATGAGAACACTTGTGTGATTATTCCCTTTTTTTGTTATCGCACTACTCGCGAACCTCTCTCACTTATGTCATATTTACTATGAAGATCATGTCTGGATGTATCAACATGACGCAAGCCCAACTGACGGCTCTCATTAACGAACGAATTGCTGAGGCACTTACAGACGCACAAGCAGGAGGTATACCCTGCAGTTGTAACTCACACTAGGATCTTTAGATCCTACACTCCTAAAACCAACTCTTGTGTTTTAATCTTGTACTGGATTCTTATATACAACAGGTCAGCACGCTCAACCACCTGTTTGTACCTTCAAAACTTTCATGGACTGTCGTCCTACTACCTTTAGTGGCACGGAAGGAGCGGTTGGACTCCTCCATTGGTTTGAAAAGCTTGAGTCAGTATTTGAAATGTGCGAATGCCCTGAGGCTCGCAGGGTGAAGTACGCCACTGGTACACTAGAAGGCATTGCGCTGACTTGGTGGAATGCGCAAGTGCAGATGTTAGGGTTGGCTGTTGCTAACGCCACACCCTGGAATGATTTCAAGGATTTGATTAAAGAGGAATATTGTAGCCGTGATGATATTCATAAGCTGGAGGTAGAGTTTTATCACTTGAAAATGACTGGGTCAGAAATTGAAGCGTACACCAGAAGATCGAACGAGTTAGCTATTCTGTGTCCTACTATGGTGGACCCTCCTATTAAGCGTATCGAACTGTATCTCAATGGTCTGGTGCCGGAGATTCAAAGCCACGTAACCTCAGCGAATCTTGGCACTATTCAACAAATCGTCAAGCTAGCTCATCGCCTCACCGATCAGGCGGTTGAACAAAACAGGCTGCCTAAACGTATCAACGCTACTACTACCGCTACCACTCCAGTTACTCCTGCTATTCCCAGTGACAACAAGCGGAAATGGGAAGGGGATTCCAGCAGGGGTTCAGCTATGGTACAGTCTCAAGCACAGCAGCAGCGCAAGACTAGTGATTACCAGAGCCAGAGTCAGCAATCGTCTGGTAGTCAGGGGCAGAGTGGATATCGGGGAACTCATCCACTATGTAACAGGTGCAACAAACACCACAGTGGTCAGTGTCGAAAAGGCCGCTGTCAAAGATGTCTAAGAGTAGGTCATGACGCTAAAGATTGCAGGAGCTCAAGGCCTGCGAATCAGAACCAGCAACAACAGCCACCCGTTCCACGAAACCAGTCACAGCAACAACAGCAAGGAAATAAAGTATGCTTTCAGTGTGGGGCTGAAGGTCATTTCAAGCGGAACTGCCCCCAGTTAAACCAGAATCAGAACAACAACAACAATAATCAGGGCAGTGGGAACAACAATGGGGGAAACAACAACAACAACAATGGTGCAAAGGGTCGTATGTTTGTGATTGGTCAGAGTGACGCAAGGAACGATCCTAATGTGGTTACGGGTAAGTTTCTTCTCGACGACTTTTATGTTACCGTATTATTTGATTCGGGTGCGGATACCAGTTATATGTCTCTGAACGTTAGTCAAATGCTTAAACGCGCACCAACACTTTTGAACACCAAACATGTCGTAGAGTTAGCTAACGGTAAAAGTCTAGAGGCCACACACATAGTTAAGGGTTGTAATCTTATCCTCGCCGGTCAGACTTTCTCTATCGATCTCATTCCTATAACTCTGAGTAGTTTCGACATTGTCATCGGTATGGATTGGTTATCCCAACAGCAAGCAGAGATCCTATGCAAGGAGAAGATCATTCGTATTCCTCGTTCTGGCAAAGAATCTCTTGAAGTTCAAGGCGACAAGAGTGGTGTCGTGAGTGGCATCATCTCCCTCTTGAAGGCTCAGAAGTGTCTGCGAAAGGGCCACATAGCTATTTTAGCACTCGTTACTGATGCATCGACGAAAGAGAAGAAGTTAGAGAATATTCCTGTAGTACGCGACTTTCCTCAAGTGTTTCCTGAAGAGTTACCTGGGCTACCGCCCCATCGCCAGGTCGAATTTCAGATCGAGTTAGCTCCAGGAGCAGCACCTATAGCTCGAGCGCCATACCGCTTAGCTCCAACTGAACTGGAAGAACTGTCTAAGCAATTGCAAGAACTCTTGGAAAAGGGTTTCATACGTCCTAGCTCTTCGCCCTGGGGAGCTCCAGTATTATTTGTAAAGAAGAAAGACGGTACCTTTCGTATGTGCATAGATTACCGCGAACTGAACAAGGTGACTGTGAAGAATCGTTATCCACTTCCACGCATCGACAACTTATTCGACCAGTTGCAAGGGTCGAGCTATTACTCAAAGATTGATCAAAGGTCGGGTTACCATCAACTGAGAGTCCGGGATGAGGACGTCTCCAAAACAGCATTCAGAACTCGCTACGGCCATTACGAGTTTTTGGTCATGCCATTCGGGCTAACGAACGCGCCTGCAGTTTTCATGGATCTTATGAACAGGGTGTGCAAACCTTATCTTGACAAGTTTGTTATTGTTTTCATTGACGACATCCTGATTTATTCAAAGAATCGGGAGGAACACGAACAGCATTTACGACTTATTCTGGAACTCCTTCGAACGGAACAGTTGTACGCTAAGTTTTCAAAATGCGACTTCTGGCTTCGTGAAGTCCACTTTCTAGGCCATGTGGTAAACAAGGATGGGATTCATGTTGATCCATCCAAAGTAGATTCGATCAAGAACTGGCCTGCACCTAGTACACCGACAGAAATACGCCAATTCTTGGGTTTGGCGGGTTATTACAGACGGTTTATCAAAGACTTCTCAAAGATTGCACAACCGCTTACATTACTGACACAGAAAGGTATTGCTTACCGTTGGAGTAATACACAGGATACAGCGTTTCAGCACTTAAAGGATAGACTTTGTAGCGCACCTATCCTCTCATTGCCTGAAGGCACGGACGATTTTGTAGTCTACTGCGATGCATCTATCCAAGGTCTTGGATGTGTGTTGATGCAGCGGGATAAAGTCATTGCTTATGCTTCACGCCAACTTAAGATTCACGAACGGAATTACACTACGCACGATTTAGAGCTTGGAGCTGTTGTCTTTGCACTCAAGATATGGAGACATTATCTGTATGGCACCAAGTGCACCATCTACACCGATCACAGAAGTCTTGAGCATATCTTCAAGCAGAAAGACTTGAACATGCGACAACGTCGATGGGTCGAGTTACTGAACGATTACGAATGTGCTATAAAGTACCATCCGGGCAAAGCCAATGTGGTGGCCGACGCCCTTAGTTGAAAGGATACTATACCTAGGCGTGTACGAGCGTTGCAACTCACTATTCAGTCTAGTCTTCCTTCACAGATACGAGATGCTCATGTAGAAGCATTGAAACCAGAAAACGTCAGGGCTGAAGCTCTACGCGGCTCAAGGCAAAGGTTAGAACAAAGGGCAGACGGCGCCTATTATGTAACCGGACGCATCTGGGTCCCACTCTATGGTAATTTACGCGAGCTTGTAATGGATGAAGCTCATAAGTCTCGCTACTCAGTACATCCTGGTTCAGATAAGATGTACCACGACCTCAGAACTACATATTGGTGGCCTAGCATGAAGGCCCACATAGCAACTTACGTTAGAAAGTGTTTGACTTATGCGAGAGTCAAAGCAGAATATCAGAAACCATCAGGTCCACTCCAGCAACCTGAGATACCACAATGGAAATGGGAGCAAATTTCCATGGATTTTGTTACTGGCTTACCTAGATCTCAGCGCGGAAATGATACTATTTGGGTGATCGTGGATCGACTCACAAAGTCTGCTCACTTCTTGGCTATCAAGGAAACGGATAAGTTCTCCACTCTAGCAGATGTATACCTTAAAGAAGTTGTCTCGAGGCACGGGGTGCCCACATCTATTATCTCTGATCGTGATGCACGTTTTACTTCAGAACTGTGGCAAGCAATGCACAAATCTTTTGGCTCTCGTTTAGACATGAGCACAGCTTATCATCCTCAGACCGATGGGCAGTCTGAGCGCACTATTCAAACTCTAGAAGACATGCTTCGGGCGTGCGTAATTGACTTTGGCAAGGGCTGGGAAAAGCATCTGCCACTTGTGGAATTTTCATACAACAACAGTTACCACACCAGCATTAAAGCTGCTCCATTTGAGGCATTGTACGGGCGTAAATGCCGATCACCTCTTTGTTGGGCAGAGGTGGGTGACAGTCAGATCACAGGTCCAGAAATGGTAGTTGATACTACTGAAAAGATTGCTCAAATACGACAACGCATGGCGGCAGCTCGTGACCGTCAGAAAGCATACGCCGATAAAGACAGGAAACTGCTCGAACTCCAGGTTGGGGATCGAGCACTACTCAAAGTTTCACCCTGGAAGGGTGTTGTTCGTTTTGGCAAACGAGGCAAGCTTAATCCACGATACGTTGGACCATTTGAAGTCATAGAAAAGATAGGCAAAGTGGCCTACAGACTGAACTTACCAGCTGAACTCAGTGCAGTTCACAACGTCTTTCATGTGTCAAATCTGAAGAAGTGGCAGTCAGATGAGACCTTCATAGTTCCTCTGAAGGAGCTCACTATCGACGAACAATTGCATTTCGTCGAAGAACCAGTTGAAATCACGGACCGGGATGTTAAGGTCCTCAAGAACACCAGAATACCTCTTGTTCGAGTTCGTTGGAACTCCCGTCGTGGCCCAGAGTTTACCTGGGAACGCGAAGACCAAATGGAACTCAAATATCCCCAGTTGTTCGAAAACAATGCAACTACTACTGAGGCTGAAGCTACTACAGAAGTTCGGGATGAAATCCCAACTCAACAGGGGGATGATGTGATACCCCAGGAAAACCAGTAAACGATAGCTTACCTAGCTTCCTCAGTAACCGCATGCTAAATTTCGGGACGAAATTTCTTTCAAGTTGGGGATAATGTGACAACTCGAGTTTCCAAGATTCTATCTTCGCATTTAGTGCACGTTAAATTTTTTTTTATTATTTTTATTGTTCTAGTTGTTGTTGATACAACTCGATGTTTCACAACGTTTACCTTTGTAATACGTTATATCGTATTTCGATTAATATTGTGTACTTGGAAATCTGTAATATTTGTTAATATGTGAGTGTGTGTTATTAAGGTTTGTATTAATTACATGTTAATTAAAAGATGGGACTTTACTGTAAACAATATCATGAAATCACTCAAGTGGTGAAAACACTTTAGAGTGTTTTCGTCCCACTGATGACCACGAAATCAGAAATGGGCTTGGCCCATGGCCCAGTGTTTTAGATATTTTATAAAATCATTGTTAAACCAATCTTCCCAGACAAGTTTCACACTTATCAAACATAATCTTATCACTTTGTCTCTCTCTATCATCTGAAAACCCAACAACAGAGAACACATCTTCAAGCAAACCTCTGTTTAATACTTGGTTAGTGATTTCATGATTCAAGTGTTTCTTGTTGCATATTGTATGATTTTGGATGTTTAATCATGATGTTTGTATACATTTATATGTGTGATTATGTGATTTGATCATGGTATGCTTGTTAGATAATTATCATACATGGAACTGGGTATATATTTGAAATATGATCAACAGTGGGTAATTTGTATTGGATGATAAACTGATTAAACTGGGATTCTAGTATCATACGATGTTGGCAAATCATATATTACATATTCATGATTGATATAAATGACTTGTATATGAGTAAACATGTAACTATAATGAGATTAAGTTACTGGGTTTAACTTACAGTGAGTTGTGGAAGATGATGATGTTTCACGAAATCACCCACAACACTCTAAAGTGGACGAAATCACATATAGTGATTTCGGCCCACATAGGGGTTTTCGGCCCAGATAAGGATTTCGGCCCACCAAGTGATTTCGAACATATAAGGGATTTCGGCCATATGTGTTTTCGGCTGATGAGGGTTTTCGGCACTTAAGGGGTTTTCGGCCCAATATAGGTGATTTCGGCCATGTGTGGGATTTCGGCACTTAGGGGGATTTCGGATCTTAAGTGTTTTCGGCACATGTTTGGTTTTCGGCCCATATAGGGATTTCGGCTCTTATGTGTTTTCGGCATTTATATGTGTTTGGCAACATGTTAACTGTTAGTATTTATGACATTAAATATGTTATGCAATTAAACTAATCACTTGGATAACTTAGTTAGTTTATTTAACTATGTTAATTATGTAAGTTTATAACTTTATTATTTGAGAACTCTGTTAGTTGATAAATTCTGTTAAGTTGTTAACTGGGTTAACTAACTTACTCTGTTTATTAATTATTCCAAATTAAGTGGATTAATTCTGTTATTCCATTGAACTTCGTTAACTTTATTTACTTAGTTATTTCGCTAGATGTCAACTCTGTTAAATGTATAGATGCGATTAACTGCTTATGTGGCATGTTATGAACTGTCAAACACTTTGTGATATTATTGTGACACTAGTTCCATGTGAAACCTTACAAACACTGTGAACTGATTGAATATACGTGCACTATAGGGCTTGACTGATTTATTGTGAGCACTTAACTTAGCATACCGAGCAAACAAGGTGAGTTCACACCTCTACCAAGGCATGGGATTCCCGGGGTTGGGAATGGGTTGATTAACTGCTTATTTATGCTTAAGAGTTGTCGGAATTTCATACCATTGGCCTCGGGAGATGAAGGTCAATGGTAGATACTACTAGACTAGTGATACATATACTTCTCTTCGCAAACATGCCGGGATCGGCCGCGATACTAGAACAATCTTCGCAAACATGCCTGGAATGGCCGCGAACTATACTTAAATCTTCGCAAACATGCCTGGAGGGCCGCGATACAAATATAACTAGTCTAGAAAACATGGGAAACCCCCACTAAACTTCGCAAACATGCCTTGAGGGCCGCGATGCTATTACATACGATACATGATTACTAAACGAACATATGATTCACGAAATGAACATTATAACTAAATAACCAACCGTGAACTCGCTCAACTAGTTGTTGACTCTCTGTTACATGCCTTGCAGGACCATAGGTACTTTTGGAGCTTGCACGGGAGGCACAGTCGTTGTGGACATGGATCGTGAATGTGTTGTTAAACATGATAACATTTTGTACTTAAACTTATGTTGGGTTTTACATTAAATGCTTCCGCTACACACTTGTTTATTACTTGGTTTTGTAAACACCTATCGTATTGATGAATGACTTTTGATATACATACTTATGTTCAATATGATTGGTGGCTTGATCCTGGTCATGTCACGCCTCCAAGCGGTGGTACTCCGCGTGTGGATTTTGGGGGTGTGACACTTTTAGTGGATCTTTATATGAATCAACTTCGTTTCTTGAAAGTCTCGTTTTTAAAGGAATTTCATCTTTACAACTTCTTGTCAACTTTTACAAAAATAGTTATTTTGTCGAAACTTTGTGTTACACAAGTGTTTACACACTTGTGTGTTTGCTAAAATCATTCTTGTTCATGTAAGATTCGGCTTTAGAAAATATGATTTCTTTTACACTTGGTCCTTTGAAAGTACCGCTTGTAGATCCGTAGATCTACTAGTTTTGAACACCATTTCATAAGTAAAATCGATTTTACACAAGTTCATGTTTAGTGTGTGGTAGAGTTTCATCATTTAACCCTTTGTACACTTAAACAAACTCTATGCCATGGTTCATGATCATGACTAATCCGGGTTAGATGATGATCCGAGCTACCACAACATAGATCGGCACTAATTAATTACATCAAAACAAGTCTTACAAGATTTACACCATTCTTATGCTTTTAACCAACATTTTTAACATTTTAGTAGACTTTTACATATCATCTTGCAAGTTCTTGAGATTTAACCGTTACACTTCATTTTAACCACTTTAAAATAGATCGAGAGGGCGTTTATAGCAACTTACTACTAGCTCGGGGCTAGGGTAGATTCTAGTCGAAAAATGAGTGGATAAAAGCAATAGGGTGAGGTTCTTCACGTTCCGAATGCAACGAGCTCCTTTGTGTGAGGTCCCTAACACTTGTATGCACTTAAAATAGCTTGATCAAAATTGAAAGATGGATGGATGATGAAGGGGATGTTCGGCCGAGAGCTTTTGGGAGAAGGAGAGAGAGTGTGTTTTGTGAGTTGTGGTGAGAATGTTATGGTGAGTTTAGTCTTGAACTTATAGGCAAATAGTATGATCATTATCCAAAGGTTTAAGTGTAGCCTAGATATTAGGCATGTGTGATTAATTTAATCACAAAAAGTACAAGGGTGTCCCCCATGGGGATGAGTTCGGTTGGGGGGGGGGGGTTTACCTGGTTGGTTTCCAACTAAACGTTAAGTATTAGTTAAGTTAAGTGAAGGTTAACTCGGTTACTGATGTGTTATGCGTTATAGCGGGTGTTAGGGTATTCAGGGACCCTAACTGGCTCAGAAAAAGATAAACAATGTTATTGGCAATATTTTTATGTTCATGGTAAAGTCCGGTTGTTCGGTTGGATAGAGATCCGTTAAAGTGCTTAACAAAGCTTTAAAGTGTCGTTATTATTATTTTTAGTGACACAACTTATTCCCGACACTTTGGAAAGTGTCTAGTAACATTTTTCTCATGTTTTGGCACTTTATTAGGTAGCTTAATGCTGAATTTTGTACTTAAAGTACGTTTTAGGCACATCCGGTCACTGTAATCTCATTCCTAGTGACTCAGTTCTACAACCCTTATATTCCTACACTCACCACTACTGTAGCAAACTATCTCAGGCTCTTACAGGCCTTAGAGGCAGTACCTGCCTGGTGCTAGTTATGACAGCACGTTTAATAGGTTATCCGTTCATTGTGCTACTGTGCTTTTGGTGCATCAAGGTTGTCACAAAGGTGTTGTAAGCAAAACATGGAGTGACAGCAAGTAAAGTATGATGCAAGTAAGTACATGTATCAGCATTCAAGTAGCAGTTTATCCACAAGTTCAAGTAAGCACAGTAATTAAGCAGTAATTAATTATTAATTAAGTCGTACGGATACCTGGTTTAGTGAGGGTTGTCACATCGGGGACCATAACTAGCCAAGAAATAATTAAACAATGCTTCTAGTAATATTTTGGTGTTCCGGGTAATGTCTGGTTGTTCGGTTAAATACCAGTTCGTTAAAGTGCTAAATTGCACCGTTTAGTGTCCTTTATGTATCCTTTTGTAACCCATTTAATTCCCAACACTTAGGAGGATATTCTGGATAATAAACCATGAATTCTGCATAATATTTATGTATTAAAAAGCTGGTTATAGCTGAATTGTGCAGATTTCTGCATTTAAAGTGCGTTTCGGGTGCTTTTTAGTGCGTATTTTGGCTTCCGGAATGTCTATATGTTAACCCTCGTATGTACTCTTGGGTTTTAATGTATTCTTGACGTTGGACCTACACCTAGGCTCCAATTTTATTATCTAACTGCTTTCTGCAGAATTGTTGACACATTGTGTCTTACCGGTGAGTTTACTAGTATTTCTGACGCAACGCTGTTCATCAATGCATAAAGCAATATCTTGTAGTATAAAGCTTGCATGAATTCATATGTATAGTATGTAATCAGACAATGTTGACATGTAAGCACATAATTGCTGTCATTAAATAATGATTAAAGTGTACGGAAATTTCCGGTTTGGTGCCAGTTGTCACAGTCTCCCCCCGTTAAAAGAATTTCATCCCGAAATTCAGGCTGAGCTGACTCTTGCAGGAGTCTTCTTGAACAGGTGGGGGTACTTTTCTTTGAATTGGTCTTCACGTTCCCACGTGTACTCGAGTCCGTGCTTAGAGTTCCAACGTACTTTGACAAGTTTCACACTACTCCTCCTGGTCTTGTTGACTTTCCAGTCGGTAACCTCAACGGGTTATTCTGTAAATCGGAGGGCGTTATCAATATGCACTTCATTCGCCGGGATGATCACGTTTTCTTGTGTTGGACTCTTCTTGAGATTGGATACATGGAATGTATCATGTACTCCATTAAGTTGTTCCGGTAATTTCAACTTGTATGCCACGGTACCAATTCTTTCCAAAATCTTGAATGGTCCGATGTATCGGGGATTCAGCTTCCCACGTTTTCCGAATCTTACTACGCCCTTCCAAGGTGAGACTTTTAACAACACTTTGTCCCCCACCTCGAACTCTAATGGTTTTCGTCTTCGATCAGCGTAGCTCTTTTGTCGATCTCGAGCCGCCTTAATGCGCTCTCGGATCTGCATAATCTTGTCGGTTGTCTCTTGTACAATTTCAGGACCAACCATTCATTTGTCTCCAGTGTCTGCCCAACATAGGGGCGATCGGCACTTGCGGCCATACAGAGCTTCAATCGGTGCGGCTTTTATGCTCGTATGATAACTGTTATTGTAGGAAAACTCAACTAGAGGTAGATGAGTATCCCAGCTGCCGCCTAGGTCCATGACACATGCGCGAAGCATATCTTCTAACGTTTGTATTGTCCGTTCGCTCTAGCCATCTGTTTGTGGATGGAATGCCGTGCTTAGATCTAGCTGAGATCCAAAGGCTTCCTGAAAGGATTGCCAGATTCTTGAGACAAAGCGTCCATCTCTGTCTGAAATAATTGAGATAGGCACTCCATGACATGCTACAATTTCTTTTAAGTATATCTCAGCAAGCTTTCCAGTGCAGTCTTTTTCTCGGATTGGTAGGAAATGCGCAGATTTCGTTAATCGATCAACTATCACCCATATCATACCGTGCCCTCTTGGGATCTTGGGTAATTTCGTTATGAAGTCCATGGAGATTTGCTCCCATTTCCACAAGGGTATCTCTGGTTGTTGTAGGAGGCCGGACGGCTTCTGATATTCAGCCTTAACCTTAGCGCAGGTTAGGCACTTTCCAACATAAATAGCAACATCGCTCTTGAGTCTTGGCCACCAATAGTAGTCTTTCAAGTCTTGATACATTTTGTCCGATCCTGGATGGATCAAGTATCTTGATTTATGCGCTTCATCAAGGATGATTTCTTGTATACCGCCATAGAACGGAACCCAAATACGCTTCTTAAAGTATAAGGTCCCTTCTTCATTTGGCACCATGTACTTCAACATACCCCGGAGGTATTCAGCTTTACGGTTTTCCGTCTTAAGGGCTTCTTGTTGCGCATCACGAATACGTGTAGTGAGGTTCGTTTGAATGGTAATTTCTAATGCTCGAACCCTTAGGGTCTTAACCTTTTCTTTTTGGCTTAATGCGTCTGCTACAACGTTTTCCTTTCCAGGATGGTACTTAATCTCACAGTTATAGTCGTTCAGCAGTTCGACCCAACGTCACTGGCGCATGTTTAGTTCTTTCTGATCAAATATGTGTTGTAGGCTTTTGTGATCTGTGAAGATTGTACATCGAGTACCACATAAATAATGTCGCCAGATCTTTAAGGCGAATACCACCGTGCCTAGCTCCAAGTCGTGCGTGGTGTAATTCCTTTCATGTACCTTCAATTGTCTTGAAGCGTGAGCGATGACTTTTTGATGCTGCGTAAGCACACAACCCAAACCTTGTCGTGAAGAGTCGTAGTATACCACGAAGTCTTCGGTGCCTTCGGGTAGAGATAGTATTGGTGCATCCGATAGCTTATTCTTAAGTAGTTGGAAGGCTTCTTCCTGCTTGTCACCCCAGTCGTACTTTTTGTCTTTCTGTGTAAGGGTAGTTAGCGGTTGAGCTATCTTTGAGAAATTCTTGATGAATCGCCGATAATAGTCCGCTAAGCCCAAAAATTGTCGAACATCAGTTGGGGTTTTGGGGGCTTCCCAATTCTTTATTGCTTCTATCTTGGACGGGTCTACATGAATGCCCTTCTCATTCACAACGTGACCAAGAAATTGTACTTCGCGAATCCAAAATTCGCATTTTGAGAACTTTGCATAAAGTTTCTCCATCTTCAGAAGTTCCAGAATGGTTCTGAGATGTTGCTCGTGTTCTTCTTTCGTTCGCGAGTAAATCAGGATATCATCGATAAATACAATCACGAATTTATCGAGATATGGTTTGCATACGCGGTTCATCAGATCCATAAAGACCACTGGTGCGTTCGTCAGTCCGAATGGCATCACAAGAAATTCGTAATGCCCATATCGTGTTCTGAATGCAGTCTTTGGCACGCTTTCTTCTTGTATCCTTAACTGATGGTATCCAGATCGAAGGTCGATCTTGGAATAGTAGCTCGATCCTTGCAATTGATCGAATAAGTCATCAATCCTCGGTAACGGGTACCGATTCTTGACAGTGAGCTTGTTCAGTTCTCTGTAATCGATACACATCCGCAGTGTTCCATCCTTCTTCTTCACGAACAATACTGGAGCTCCCCAAGGTGAGAAGCTTGGCCTTATGAATCCATTATCCAACAACTCCTGGAGTTGTGTAGATAATTCTTGCATTTCGGATGGTGCAAGCCGATAGGGTGCCTTGGCTACAGGAGCGGCTCCTGGAACCAAGTCTATGCGGAATTCGACTTGTCGTTGCAGAGGTAGTCCTGGCAGATCTTCGGGAAAAACATTAGGGAATTCCTTCACCACAGGAATATCTTCGAGTTTTGGCTCCACAGCCTTCTTATCTACAATGTGTGCTAGGAAAGCAACACATCCTTTCCTTAAGCACTTCTGTGCCTTCATACAACTGATGATTCGCAAAGGTGCGTCTTGTTTTTCTCCATGTATGATGAGAGTTTCATCATTCGCCAAAGGGATGCGAATGATTTTCTCGTGACATATAACTTCAGGTTTATTTTTGGACAACCAGTCCATTCCAACCACTACATCGAAGCTACCCAATTGAATAGGTAAGAGGTCGATGCTAAATCTTCATTCACCAAGTTCTAATGAGCAGCCTCTAACAACTTCGCCTGATTCAACAAGTTTACCATTGGCTAGCTCTATGGAGTAAGGAATATCTAATCTACTAGATTCTATTCCAAGCATACGTTTAAATTCCACAGACATGAAGCTATAATCGGCACCAGTGTCAAATAATATAGATGCAAAGTGATTGTTAATGAGAAACGTACCGGTGACCACATTAGGGTCCTCGCGTGCGTTCCTTGCTCCAATCACAAATGCTCGAGCCTGAGCATTGTTCCCCTTTGGGCAGTCTTTCATGAAATGATCATTTCTTCCACAACTGAAGCATCCTTGGTTCTGCCCAGCTCTATTACCATTCCGGTTACCATTTCCATTTTCGTTTCCACCGTTGTTTCTATTACCAGCACCGTTGCGATTTCCGTTCTCGTTCCTGTTTCCTTTTCCCCATCAGTCTTCTGTTTGATGACCCAACCTACCACATTTGTCGCATCTTGGAATGCGACAAGCTTTCATGATGATACCTACATTTTTGGCATTTAGGCAGGATGCCTTGGTATCCTTTGGCTGCAGTATCATTTGCCGCTGCAAAGGTTCTCGCCTCCTTGGGTGGGTTGGTGTCACGCTTCTTGTTATTGAAACCTTTGTTGTTACATGTCGCTTGATTCAAGTTTGCATGTTTTCTTTTCTTGTCACCAGACGACTAAGCATGTGTCTTGGTCTTTTCGGTTGGGTTCAGTGATAAATTCTTCATACGAACATCATCTTCAGTAAGGCTGACAGCCAGAGTTACAGCCTCAGTGATTGTTGCGGGTTTGGCCGAGGTTACCATGCCGCGAAACTTTGGGGCCAGTCCCCAAATGTAGCGTTCTACGCGCTTAAATTCAGGAGTCACCATGTAAGGGATCACCCTAGACAAATCGTGGAACCTTCGAGTGTAACCAGTGATATCAGCACCTTCCATGGTCAAATGCCAGAACTCAGTCTCCAACCATTGGAGTTCAGTACGTGAGCAATACTTTTCTCTCATACGTTCCTTTAGTTCATCCCAAGTCAGGCCATAAGCGGCATCATCACCCAGGGTTTGGACTTGCAAAAGTGACTTGCTGATCCGCGGTACACTTGCTCATACGGATAGTAGCCTCAGTCTTCTCCGTCCAGCGTACAAACGCCACTGCACCTCCAGTGCCATCGTAGTTTAGCGATTTGCAGTCGAGGAACTGCTTGAAAGTGCAGCCTTGAGCTGCGTTTCCTCCAGACGAATCTCCATGTCCGTTACGTCTAGCATTGCTCGGTCCTCCACTGTCTTCGGTGCGGTTTGCCTCGTATTGGGCGATAGCTGCGGAGATCCTTTCCTCCAGTAGGGCGTTCAGTTCTTCAGCAGTCCTCGGTAGGAGAGGAGGAGGGGGTTGATCATCATTGCGAGCATTCACAACTTTCCTGGGCGCCATGTTTTATCAGAACACAACACAGCAGGGTTAGATATTCGTTTGATATCGTCATACGAGACAGTAGTAGTATATATACACCGGCATATACCACATAAGTGATATCAAACAATTATTACTCCAGCAGAGTATTTAATAGGCTGGGGGAGGGGTGTTCACGTTTGACCCTTTTCTTGCACTGGGGGAATCTATACGTGACAAGACTTGTTGTGGTTTTTGTGCACTGAATTCCATAATTATGTATGCATCCATAATTACGTAACTCCTTGCACAGTCCGCACAGTTCGTTTCGTCCTCGTATCTCTTCCTTCAGATAGGCCATTGTTTTCAGGTAAAGTCACGTATACTTGTGACATTCCACTTCTAGTATATGTAAATACCAAGTATCACACATAATCGCAAGTAATTCTTAATCACAGACAAGTGCTACTCCAGTGCACCCTAAGTCTCGTAGTGTCTTTTCTTGACTCTTGTAAACAGTTTCAGATAGTGGATGTCGCGGGACGTTTTATGCAATGAGAACTTTTGAAAAATTATTTTCGTGAAAGGATCCTAGAGATTGTAGTCTAGACTCGAGAAGGAATCCTGGTTCACTACAATCGCAGCTCTGAACCAATCTGTCACACCCCTTTCTGCGGCAGAAGCACGAGGTAGGATCATGAAAGATTTTCATTGCATACGATTGGTAAACATACTACATGCTCATAAAAATAACTCCAAATGCCAACATTACATAACTGAAAACGTAGTTTAAGTGTTTACATCACAAGACAGCATATTGTCTGAAAAGTTTACAACTTTATTCTACGATAAACATGAACAACATCCGAGAGCATGAGTAAGACTGCGCGCACATCCACTTTAGTTACCTGCAATACATGTGAGTTTTTGGAAATACGTCAACATAATGTTGGTGTGAATTCATGCAGTTTTTGTATTTCACGTTTGTATACTTTGTATGAAAACATAGTTTGTATCTTGTATAAATCAAGTATTCTTGTGTACACCACGTACTCATGTATAAATCAAGTATTCTTGTGTAAATCAAATATTCATGTATAAATCAAGTATTCTTGTGTACACCACGTACTCATGTATAAATCACGTATTCTTGTGGTATGAATCTTGTATAAATAAGGTGTTCTTGTATGTATTAGGGTTGTTAATGGGTTGCAAGGCCATTAACATGTGACACGACATAGGAAGTCACCAAACCATAGGCATTTATCAAGTTTTTCTGAGACACAAAAGCACTACTTGGTACTCGTTCTCACCAAGAGTGTGGCTGCCTGAAACCCGTTAGATCTAACCTTTTGTTCTGCGGTCTAGGTATATTGTTGATTAATGGTGCTTATGGTACCATATTCGTGACATGATTTCTCGTATCATTCCTCAAAACGCATCATACTTGGTACTAGTTTTCACCAAGAGTGCTTCTTGTATTTTTGTATTCTCAAAACGCATCATACTTGGTACTCGTTCTCACCAAGAGTGCTTCTTGTTTTTGTATCCATCATACCATTTGTAAACATTGTAATATTTGTAACATGTATTTCACCCCCGAAGTTATAAAACTAAAAACAGTTAAAAGAAAAGTTGGAGCACGAACTCACAACTTTGCGTTCCAGTGTCGTAAACTTCACCGGATTTGCTTATTTAGCGTCGTGACCTAAACGTGTTTTATTAACGTTAGTCACTAGACTAGTATCGCACAAGTACAAATCACTATCTTTTGTATATGTTTTCTTGTGTTAAAAATAATTTATATTTTTAACTATGTATCTTACTTATATTATTTCCTCAAAAATAAATATAAGTATCTTGTATTTGTCTAGGTATGTTGTATGTGTATTTTTGTATTTTTGTATCTTCACTCCTTAGGAATATTTAGTGTATTTTCAAGTCCTAATACACTATTACATGTAATACATACTACATACATTTAGCACAAAATTTGGTGATCAGTAAATATATATATTTTTCTCAAAAATATACATACTTAATATCAATTTTTAATCTTGAAGAAATCATTATTTCTTAACATAAAAGTTAGGGAAACCTTAGTAAATGTTTTTAGGTACATTTTTAGGGGTTAAGTTTCTCAAAAACTTTTATTTTCTAAGTGTCAAAATTTATAGAAATTTTGACAGAGTTTCCCCTAAAAATGGAGGTTTCCCATGTTTTCAAAACATGTGTTTATTTTCTTTTAAATCATCACAATCAATAATCAACTCATTCAACACCTACCGAGTGTCACAATCAAGTAAATTTTACTACATCACGAACTTGAAGTTTCGTAAAAACTTGTAGTAACTTACCATGTTATTTAGTAGGTTTAGTTACTCTTAAAAACATGGTTGTTTGTTTGTAAATCTCATTCTTGGAGAATTTTGTCCTTTACAACTTGTAGGATGATTTTTCTAATAGTACTTCTTTTGTATTTTTCTTGTTTCATAAGTATTCATACACTTGTTTTTCTAATAAAAAAAGTGTAGGTTTAAGTAAAACCAAGATCTTCTAAAAATCATATTTTAAACTTGGTTTTCTTGGAAAATCATTCATAAATCTTTGATTTATAAGTTTAGTAGCTTACTTTGTTCATTACTTTTCAAGAAATCATTTATCCATCAAGTTCATGTTTATACATGAGGATGATCTTCTTGTGTAAACACATAATCACCCTCTAACTTGCTAGTTCATGGGTTTAATCACAATCTAGCAAGCTTCATGCATTGATCAACATCAATAACTCTAATAAACAACAAGCAATCACCATATCTCTACTAAATAATATCATTTCATCCATTTTTCATCATATGCAAGCTTATGTTTCATGATTCATGAATATGTCTTTTAATGTTCTAGTAATTTTTAACATAGCATATCTTTTAACCACTCAAATATGAAGTAAACAAGAGTTTATAAGAATCTTACAACTAGCTTAAAGCTAGGGAAGAACAAGGTTGAAAAGGTGGTGGATAAAAGCAACCGAATGAAGTCCTTCAAGTTCCGTGAGCACCGAGCCTCGTTAGTGATCTTCTAGCACCTTCAGAAGACCACGGATTGGTTGGTTGATAACCGAAAATGGTGGTGATGTTGGGAGGGTGTTCGGCCGAATGTTTTAAGAGGGAGAGAGTGAGAGTGTGGTGGTGAAGATGAATGAGGTCTAGTGTACTACTTATAAAGATTTCATATCTTTCAAAGATTGCATAATATCTTATTAGATCCAAGTGAATCAAGTAATATCAAAATGTATCTTGTAGGATTTGGCAAAAATTTGGTGGGGGCCACCCCCTTTGAACTGTAGACAATAAAGGGGGGGGGGGGCAAAGTGTAAATTTCATTTTCTAAATACATAAATAATTAAGCTTTCAAGTGTAAGGTTTAGAGATTTAGTGTGTTATTATGTTATAAGGGGTGTTATGGTGTTCGGGGACCATAACTAGCCAAGAAATAATTAAACAACGCTTCTAGTAATATTTTGGTGTTCCGGGTAATGTCTGGTTGTTCGGTTAAATACCAGTTCGTTAAAGTGCTAAATTGCACCGTTTAGTGTCCTTTATGTATCCTTTTGTAACCCTTTTAATTCCCAACACTTAGGAGGGTATTCTGGATAATAAATCATGAATTCTGCATAAAATTTATGTATTAAAAAGCTGTTTATAGCTGAATTATGCAGATTTCTGCATTTAAAGTGCGTTTCAGGTGCTTTTTAGTGCGTATTTTGGCTTCCGGAATGTCTATATGTTAACCCTCGTATGTACTCTTGGGTTTTAATGTATTCTTGATGTTGGACCTACACCTAGGCTCCAATTTTATTGTCTGACTGCGTTCTACAGAATTGTTGACACAATGTGTCTTACCGGTGAGTTTACTAGTATTTCTGACGCAACGTTGTTCATCAATGCATAAAGCAATATCTTGTAGTATAAAGCGTACATGAATTCACTTGTATAGTATGTAATCAGACAATGTTGACATGTAAGCACATAATTGCTGTCATTAAATAATGATTAAAGTGTACAGAAATTACCGGTTTGGTGCCAGTTGTCACATGGTGCATGACGCTCAGTCTCTTGAATTTGAGATGGGTTTGAGGGGTGCATATCAAACCCCTAGGCCAGTTAGTGTTGGGGGTGCCGAGTTATCCCGATTTTGGTCCACGATTTCAGATCATCTGTTCTCTACCACGAACCTCAGTACTTCGGTTCATGACCCGATTCACCGCTATATTCTGAAGATTCTTTCTACTACTATTGTTGGGCGGAAATCGGGTGAGAATAAAGCGAATTGGACGGATTTGTTCATACTGATGTGTCGATTGGAGTAGAGGGAGATGAATTTAGCAAGTGTGTTAGCTTGGTTCTTTAGTAGGACTCGTCGGGGTGGTTACCGGGTTGCTTTGGATATAGGTCCTTACATTACTCGCCTGGCAATGAATCTGGGGGGTTCTAGATAAGTACAACCCGCAATTTCTTTGTAAGGGTCCGACCACGACAATTTTTGGGATAAAGGATTTACAGTTAGCAGGGATTTTTACGTGGACTAAGCCGATAACCTGGGAGGGTGTTCGTCAGGGGGCTCAAGTCCAACCACCAGATGGACATTCGGCTGCGGATGTAATGCACCAGATCGAGCCTACTTATAGGCAGCTACCCAGGCATAGGCATGAGAGACCGGCATAGCAGTACCCCCGCCGCCAGACGCCCCCGGATCCACTTACATTGGATTCTTTATATACTCACATGGATCAGGGTTTTAGAGAGATGCACGACTGGGCATCTCAGCAGTTTGGGGAGGTTAGGCAAGTGATACATACAAGGCAGGAGAGACAGGAGAATGCATTGAGGTACATGATGTCAAGGATGAGCATGAATGTTCCTGATTTCTTCTAGCCTTACACTCAGCCGGATCAGTTCAGTATGCCAGGTCAGTTTGGGTCTAGTGGTGAGGGTGGCTCTAGCTAGTTTGCTAGGTATGGTTATGAGTCGGGTCAGAATGGATATGGGGATCCAAATCCCGATTTCACAATTTATGGGCAGAGTGGTTCTAGTGCTGGTGGAGGTGGTGATGAAGAAGAGGAGGAAAATAGTGATGGTGAGTAGGTTGTGGTGATGAAGAAGAGGAGGAAAAGAGTGATGGTGAGTAGGTTGTGGTGATCAAGGAGCAGCTGGAGCTTAACCGGAGTATCTTTTGTTTGTTTTTATCGTTTATGCTGTTTTAATCCTCATCTTGGTCTGTACTAATATTTTTGAATACTTTGAACTAGTTGGTAGGGACGGGTTGGTTGGTTGTGATGGTTGATATAGACACTTATCTATCTATATATATTATGTTTTGGTATATTTATGTTTGTTGATAGGTGTGGTGTTTGGTTGCCACTTCTGTTCGCATGTGAGAGTTAGGAACTGTTTGCTGAGCGTGTTCGGATTAGAGGGAATAGTGGAATTGACTCGCACATTGACAGTCTCACATATCAGCTAAGTCATTTTCCACTTGTATATTTTGTATATTTTAATTGGTTTTTTAAGCTTTAATTCTAGTGGTAATTTAGATAGTTTGAGTCATGTTTCCATTCTTGTATTAGGGATAATGTAAATTTTTAGTGTGGGAATGGAAAATTTGAGTCGTAGTCTTAGTTTAGTTAGTTAAGTCGGTTTTGAGTCATAAAATTGAAATAAAAAATAATTAGAAAAATGAAAAATTTAAAAATCCAACAAAATTGAAAATTTTGAAAATGTCTCTCGTTTTAGAAGTTTGCAAAATAAAAATGGAAAATGATAGAAAAATCAGGTTTGTTCGGGTTTTAAATAATAATAATATGAGAATAAAAAGTTAAGCTTGGTGTCTAATTTGGGATATGTGAGTAGACTCGGCCCGATTTTAGGTTCATTTGATCTTAATATACCTAATTGATAGTTTACTAGTGGGTTCTTATCTAGGAAAAGTAGGGAAACCGAAACTGCTAAAAATAGTATAAGGAAAGTCGTTATAAGCTAAAATTATTAGAATTTTTTATCAAAGAAAAAAATAATAATAAATGAGCAAGACCGAATAAAAACAAGGCCTATGTAATCTTTGTTGGGGATGGTGATTCTGACTTCGATTGCCTCTGGGATTGTTTAAAAAAGAAAAATACAAAAATATCGACGCCTACATTGTCGCTCTCGGGATGGTGACTCTGGTTGAGACAGCCTCCTGGTTAGGTATGCATAGTCTAAAGCTCAAAAGAAAGATAAATAAAGGAAGAAAAAAGAGATGAAAATTTGATGTTAAATTCTTTTGATTTTGGTATAAAACGGTTAGGAAATAGTCCAATGACTGTTCCTTTTGTTCTATAAGTTTGAGGTGGGATTAGGTTAAACGAAAAATTCTAGTGTGAGACCCTAGGTAAATTAACCGAACTTGAATGTAAATTGCATGATAAGGGCTTGGAACCGGGTTTGGTTTAAGAGGACAGGTATACTTGCAATCGTGGTTGACATAAGTTTTAATTTTAATAAGTAATTTAGACTTTTGAACCCGAATATTTATCTGATTCTGATTCCGTCTGCATAATTCTCTTTCGGGGACGAAAAAAGAGTAAGTGTGGGGATATTTGATGATTGTAAAATACATCCTTTATTCGTGTTTAATTTGTATATATTTCACTTAGTTTGTTTTAGTTTTTAGTTAGAATTTGTTACTTTAGTTAGTTTGTGCGTTTTCAGGTCGTCGTTGCTGAAAGTTGAAGAAAACATTGAAAAACCTGCTGATTATGAAGCTGAAATAGGAGTCGGATCGTCACGTAGCTGAACGGGAATGAAAACTGAAGAAATCTGGAGAAAACAAGCCTTGGCGCTACGCGACGGCAACATGGATTTGCCTTGGACAAGCGCGGCGATTTAAATAATATTTCCTGGATTTTGAACCTTGGCGCTATGCGACCATAATTAGGGTTACCCGTCGCATAGCGCGACGGGGTTTATTGTCAGCAATTCTCAGTCGTTTGAACAGGGGTTAACTATAAGTAATCATTAACTTCAAACATCAGCCATCTTTCGAATCAGCAACTTCTTGGGCGAATTTTGGACATTCATTGGAGCGTTTTCGAGATTTTGACGCTGCCGGTTGAAGTAGTGAAGCTTAGGAAGTCATCTGGGTCGTTGTTCTGCTATTCAGGTGTCTTTATTCTTCGTTTCTACCTTAACTATGTTTCTCGTGATTGAAAATACTTTTTTTTTGAATTGTTTAAAGATTGTGATTGGCTAAATTCTCTATACTACCTAGATTGGATGAATGGTTATGTAAAGTTTTGATTTTTATAATGGATAATTAGTTATTTACGGATTGTTTGCGAAAGTAGTCAACTTGATTATTGTTTAGATGTATATGCAAGCTTAAAAGTGTTTGAAAACTATTTATTGCTTCGTGTGAATCTTGTCTGTATCACATAATAAGGTCATGCTAGATTACAATTTTTAATTGTCATCTTTAGAGTTAATTGGCCAATATACCTTAGAAGTAATATTCGGTAATCAAATAAATTTACTTCTTCTACTAATCTCAATAGCTGAGAGGTGTGAGGTTATTGTTAGGTCTAAGTTATTAAATTGCTAGGTACGAGCTTCGAGAGGAGTCTGAACTAACCTTTGTCTAACAAGTCCAATCAAGAACTCGAGTCTATCCTAGGTTTATGTCCTGAGAGGGAGTGAATCAAATTAGGTTACTTTCGTAAACCATTTAGATGTCTTGAGAGAGAGTCTAACCAACCGGTGTTCATAACAGCCTCTAGAGTACTATAAGTGTCTTCCTGAGAAGGGTCGGGGGTCTTGTTTGATATTTCGAAAGGTTTAGTATTAGAAGACCCAGTTCCATAATAACTAATATCCTAATAAGATCATTACTGATGCAAACCAGGATTCCAGTCTAGGTAGCTTTTTTCACCATCTGAGTAAAACCCAAGTTAATTCATAATCATTAATTTAGTTAATTAATTTAATTTAATCGAAATTTTTTGGAAATTTAGAAACCCCCCCCCCTCCTCAAACATAAAAACAGTTAGTTATGTGTTAGTGTCAGTCTAGATAGAGTCGTTAACGTAGTTAAATAGAGTCTCGTGGGTTCGATATCCGGACATAATTAGCTTTACTAGATTTGATCGGTTCACTTGTTGGTTAGTAGTTTAGTCGAGTTTAGAGAGTCTAGATTAGGTTAATTTTAGTTGTTTTTATTAAACTACTTTTAGCACATCACATCATATTCAAAGTAATCTCAACAGGCACTTCATTTGCTTTGAACCATGGTAGATTTATTGGGTCTTCACCTTCATTGATTCGTTTCTATGATCACGATCACCTTGTGGTGGCGTTTTCACAAATTTGAAGCTTGCTCTAATCTTGTTTGCATAAATCATGTACGGATTTAACTATTTATTTATACTAAATCCACTTTGTTGCTTTATCATACTAAAGTTGTCTTAATACAATCGTGTTTTAAGGTAATGGTACACAAATTCATGCTATATATTCCAGTGTACCTCCTAACGGTTCTTTCATCGTCGATCGAACATTTTGCGATATTCATTGCTTTTTCATTTTTGATCAAAAACATTATTTCTTTGTTGCTTCATTATCAATTGAAAATCCTATGAGATTTGTTTAGAACAAACATTCAGATTTACTTCGTTGAGCCCTTCATCTGATTTCAAACACGGTGAACTTGTTCGATCACTGCTATTATTGAATTATTTCGATCACTACGACACCTTGTGGCATCGGTATAAACTTGCAGCTTAGACGAATCATGATCAATCGTTTCATGCAAAACTATGTATGCTTTTCTTTTGACTCATCACTTAAATAGTCTTAATGCAACTATGTATTAAGACGATGATACACTAGGATCGGTTGTGTTTTGGTGTATCCTTGCAATTCAATAATGTAAACACACAGATTTTTATTCATTTAATGGTTCTATAGTTGACAAATCATTTTCATGTTTCTATTTTATTTGAGCTTGTTGATTCTCAGTTTCAACTATACAACAACCAACGCAAGATTCCGTTGGTAGTAAATTCTATTGTTTCAAAAATTTATTTGCATATTGTGAACGTTCATTTGGACATCTATTGATTGAGTTCCTCTTTTGTTGAACCCCTATAAACTTACTCACATTGGTGATTGTATCATTGCACCTCGTTCACTTGGCATCAATTTTTGAAACATATGCAGTTGAACCATTGGGTTCTTATTGTTTTGTTATGTCCTTGCTTTAAGTAATTTGAACAAGTCTTGATTCAATTAAGTAGTCATTCACTTTGGCATTATTCGGACTTACTTACGAACGACACAACCCTAAGGAGATAACATAGTCAAAATTTCGACGACGGAATTTCTGTAATAGGGGGAGAATGTGATAACCGGAAATTTACGGCTTTTAAATATGTGATTAACAAATGCTTAGACGATTTAAAATAGTGTTTAATGTCTATCTGAATTTACGATACGCGAATGTTGATTTGCGGGAAGACTGCTGAACGATAAGCAGTAACAAACCGACACCGGACAAAATACTGACAACGCCGACAAATACGAATTTTATACATATAATTTAAACATATGAATTTTGTTTTGAGAAATTATCATGCTTTTGAACGTCACAAAACACATACGTGAATGAAAAACGCGACTGTAGGAACGCACCGGCAACGAAACAGAAGCATTAGACTCGTGTATTGCCTCCAAAACCGAATATTATGATATATTTATCTTTGTAATCGAATTTTCATATCCGCAGTTAAAACTGGATCGAAAAACGGATAAAAAACAAAGACCGAAGCATTTTACGCGATTCTTATGCAACCGACAAATGAATGCAGCAAAACATCGACACCCGACATAATTTTAAGTGTTTCAACCCTAAACTAACATATTACGACAAATTACAATGTTCAGAACGAAAATGGGCCTTGGAAACGTTGTTGGGCCGCAGGAGAAACTGAATACGCGATAATGTGCCTTGGGCCTAATCCACCAAAACCCTAAGTATATATATCCCTATTTCTCCTTCACCCCTTAATTTCCCCAAAACCCTAACACACACACATACACACACCATCTACTCTCTCTCTCTCTCTCTCTCACGATGCCGATGACCGGACTCCGGTCGGCTGGGCCGCCGACGGAACCGGCAAGTATACGGCGGCGCTGCCGCTCACGGCCGCGGTAGTGGAGGATTTTTACGGCGGTTCAACGGTGTACCCCCTAAAGTGAACGTTCTGAACAAGATTCCGGCCTCTGTTTTCCCATTTGAGCAGTTGTGGCCGTGTTTACGAGCTCCGGCAGCCTCGGTTTAAGGTTTTTCTCTGGTAAGTTTCTCTAACTCTCCTCCATTCTTCTTCTTCTTCTCTTAGATCTATAAAGATCCAAGTTTCTCCGGCTGTTCAGTTATCATTTCAAGTAGTGGTTATGGTTGAGTGAAGCGATGACGACGGGATGATGAAGATATGATGGCGAGGTGGTGGTGGGCGTCGTGGTGTACGACAGACGGGCTAAACCACGCCGCACAGCGGCAGGCAGCGGCGGTGCTCCGACAACAGCAATGGTGGGAGTGGTGGTTATTTTGGGTTCAACTCGGGTCAAAACAGTCAACACAAGTTCCATTCGGGATCGGTCAAACATGATCAACGACAGAACTGGTTCGGTTCGGGTCTCGGCTTAGCTGCATTTCGGGTCAAGTTCGGTCAAACCAACTAGTCAACTCAGCTGCGTTTCGGGTCAAACCCGATCGACTCAGTCAACACCGGGTCAACTCAGTCAACACCCGGTCAACTCGGTGAACATTAGTCAACTGGTCAAACTGCCAGTCAACCCAAGACCCGGTAAAATTTAAACGAAGCGAGTTATTCTTAAGTTGTTTTTATATTATTAGTTAACGCGAACCGGGCTCGAACCGTCGTATCGTAATTTATATATTGATTAGAATTCAACAACTTTACGAAAGTTGTATAATATTCTTGAATTATTGTGCGTTTTGAGAATATATCGACAGTTTGATATGTCGGGATTGTCCCAAAACAGATGAAACTCTACCCGTTTTTCGTAAAAGTCCGTAGCACGACACATAATTATATTCTAAAAACGACATCTATCAAGGTTCAAGTAATTTTTATAAAATAAATATAAAAGTATATTTATTTTGGCGATGCTTTGCGACTTACAAAACGAATTTATAATGTTCGACAAACACGAGTTACTAGTAACGAGACCGAGAATTTATATAAAATAAATATAATTATTTATATTTAATTCAAAATGTTAACTCGAAAGCTTTTAAGAAATAGATATTACTTATATTGATTTCAAACACCTATAACTCGAAAACCTCGTATAAAATAAATATAATAATTATATTTATTTCAAACGTCAAGAATTCGAATATTCTTATTAAGTAAACACAATTATTTATAATTGTTCCTAACGTCTAAACCGAACACGAGTCGTTTTGATAACAACGAGTGTGTGCGTGTGTGTGTGTGTATACATATATATATATATATATGGGGAGGGTTATTTTGAGAACGCTAAATATTGCGAGAACCGTGAGAACGAATGAAAAAACCAATTAAAACCATTTTTTTTAATACAAACCTCATTGTAATTAAAATACAACATCAAGAAAAGAATTTACAACATCAAATAATTCATTTATCCTTTTAAAATAACTCTTTTTAGATTTTTTACACATTTGTAAATATAACAGATTTACACATATGTAAATGGCAAACTTACACATGTGTAAATTTTCTTTATTTACGAATTCAGGTAAATTTAAACGTGTAAATTAAATTTCTAACATTGTATTCGAATAATAATGATAAGTGTAGAAATTTTTTTTGAATTTTAATTGTTTTTGACCAAGTTGTCGCGGTTTTTTCATTTGTTCTCACGGTTCTCACAATATTTAGCGTTCTCATTTAAACCTTCCCATATATATATATATATATATAGTGTGAGGTTCATTGGGGAACACTAAAAGAGTGGGGAACCGGGGAACACTCTTAAAAATTTTACTTAACATGTTAAAAATTAAATTTTTAAACATCTTTTTCGGCGTTTATCCTTATATATACTTGTAGAAGCATTTTTAATAAAAAAATCAAAAACTAAAAATATTTAAAAAAAATGATTAAAAAAAGGCTAAAAAAATTTTTTTTAGAAAAATTTTTTTTTTACTCGACTAGATTCTCCTCCTTTTTATAAAGAAAAGCGCTGAATTTTAAAAAAAAAAAAATTATTTTTAACATGTTAAGTTAGTTCTATAAGATATAACCGTTTTTTTAAACATTTTTTTATATTTTTTGTTTTTGATTATTTTTATCAAAAATGTTTCTACTTGTATTTATAAGAAAAAGCGTCGAAAAAAAAATTAGAAAAATATTTTTTTTAACATGTTAAGTATAATTTTTAAAAGTGTTCCCCTGTTCCCCACTTTTTTAGTGTTCCCCAATGAACCCTCCCCTATATATATATATATATATATATTAGGTTCAAGAGTGAACACTAGTGTAGTTTGCGAACTGAGCGAACTAATTCTGGTCATACATGTGTGTAGATCAATGACCAGGATTTGATGATAAAATACACTAGTGTATTTTACGATTTGATGATGAAATCCTAGCCATCCACGTGTGTAAATCAATGGCCAAAATTTGTTCACTCAGTTTGCAAATATATTAGTGTTCCCTCTAGAACTCCACCCTATATATATATAGGGTAGGGTTCCAGCGTGAACAACCTCCCAAGAGTGAACTGCGAGAACAGATCTGGACCGTTGATTTCCTTTTTAGTTGTTAAGGGTAGGATTGTAATTATATAAAAAATTAGATTTAAATCAATATTTTAATAAATTGAATTAAGTTACATCTTTCCTATTTTAAATTCATTATCCACATTATGTTTTATTTATTAATAAGATAATTATCAAAACAAACAACAAATCACCATATTTCAATTTTAATTTTTATTTCAGATTTCATCACCAGAATTCAAATTTTGAATTTTAAGATCCACGTAACCTTCATATTTCAACGGTATACACATGTGTACTTAGATATAAATATAACAGTACACATGTGTACTCAGCATCGTACATATGTGTAATTAGCTACATAATACATACATAGAAACAATACCTGTAAAACTATTTTATATTCAACAAATTACAAGTTCCATAATGTTTGTCAAAACCAGTAAAAAACATACAATTACAAGTTCCAGTTTCGTAAAAACAATACACCCAACATAATCGGAAAAACAAAAAACATAGTCTTTTACAACTATTCGCCACGTTGTATGCTGAATCATCTGTATCGGCCAAGCAAACAAACATACGTGAATCATCCTTATCGACCTCTCATACGTGAGCATCCTTATCGACCTTCCATCTCCACTTTTCTCGTTAACGACATCTCCTATAATAGCATAAAAAGTCAGCAACTAATACTTTGCATAATTCACAAATGTACATCAAACAACTTTACACTTTCAATACACAAAAAATTCTGAGATATCACAAAAACAGACGCTATACACATGTGTACATCGCATTAAAAACATAGCAAAATAAGAATACACATGTGTACATCGCACTGAAAATAGAGCAAAATCAGAATACACATGTGTACATCGTATTAAAAACAGAGCAAAATCAGAATACACATGTGTACATCGCATTAAAAACAGATCAAAATAAAAAAAAATAAACTCCAAAAAACTTAAATCGGAACCCTAATAGTCTAGCAAATCAGTAAAACAAAAAAGAAATTACGATTTTTAAAGAATATATAAGTTTCTAGTAATTTTAAAATAAATGCATGTAATTAAAATCTAAAACAAGAAGAACATACAAGTTTCTATTAATATGGATGATACGCTAATAGAAAATTATGGTTGGGTCACAGCAACATTCGTCAAGAAGGCAGCAGCAACACAGAGTAGCCAGACTGCACCATATTTACAAAATCAATTTATCATTTAACATTTAAAATTTAATTTTCTCAAAAAAAAAAAAAAAACTTTAATCATCAAGTATTGTTGGGATTGAACCCTATCAGAGTAACAGATAATTAAAGCCAAAACTGGGTCAGAGCAGTGGATCCAGAATAAGCAGATGTTACATACAAGTCTCTCCCCTTGAAAGTGGTTTCAACATCTTCTGACCTCAAATCTACTGACCGTATAAACTGCTGACCTACAAACTGCTGCTGAAGTAAAGGCATGATAAGAAGACTAAAGCTCTGCTGTTCAATCTACTGCCTTGAGTCAAGCACTGCTGTTTCGGACAAGTACTGCTGGGTTCACATCAGTGGAAGGATGCAGCAGTAGTTTAAATGTCTGTTTGTAATGAAATGTAATAGCAGTAGTTTAGCCTAGCAGATGTTTGTATTGATCAGAGGTTAGAGTTTGTTAGGAGGTTAGATGTCACTTTCATGGTGACGTCAGCTTAGATGCTCAGTGGTTTGCTAGTGCCTATAAATAGAATAGTACTCTGTACTGTTCTATTAGCTCTTTGCAATATCGTCTTCTCTGCACGAACAAACACTGAGCTCTGGCTGAGGGGGGGGGGGGGTTGTAGTCAATCATTGCAATTGTAATCGTAATTGAAATAAATTCAATCTTTCGGTTCATTGTGAAAAAATGTTTGATCAAAGCAATACTCTCGTTTGATTGTATGCAAATTTTGTTTCAATCTTAATTCCGCTGCATAACTCATCCATTTTCATCTTAATTTCAAACGTAAAATACAATCAAAACCAAACTCAGATCCAACAATTGGTATCAGAGCTAGAACAGTCAAATTTGATTTAACAATCATTTTGACGTAAATAGTTTAGCTCATAACAGTTGATACTGATAGTTTGTTCGTTTGTGTTGAAAAACAGAGCAAGGTTTAATCACCATCAAAGTTGATTAATCAGTGTCTGTAAAACAACCAGGATGACGTCACAATCTCAAGATGATAAGAAAAACATTGGCTCGCTTTTTAAACCACCTATGCTTAAACGAAATGAATACAACATCTGGGAGCGGAGGATGGGTCACATCCTTGCTCAACAAAACACCGGTTGTTGGAGGTCTGTTGTTTTTGGTCCCCATGTTCCTATGGTGCCAAGCGCTGAAGATGCTAAGAAGTTCGTTCCCAAACCAACTGAAAACTATACTGAAACTGATTTCCAAAAGTTCGAACTCGATGCTAAAGCGTTTAGCATCATAGCATCTGCGCTACCCAATGAGATTTACGCTGGACTGTTACACTGTAACAGTGCCAAAGAGCTTTGGGATGCGCTGAAGGAACAATTTGGGGGAACCGAAGAAGTCATTGAAAACAATAGGGAAATACTGAACCAGCAGTATGAAACATTTTGTCACATCAAGGGTGAATCACTGACTCAACAATTTGATCGGTTCAGTTGTCTCATCAGTGAACTAAGGCTTGTTAAAGTAACTTTTCCAAATTCAACTCAAAATAGCAGGTCCTTAGGTCACTACCAGAAAAATGGGACACCATAGCTTTTGTCACCAGAAACTCTGCTGAGTTCAAAGATCTGACCCTGACCCAACTTCATGGTCGACTCCTGACCTATGAAAGGGAGTTGAACCAGAAAAAGAAGTTGCAAGAGTTTGGTAAAGTTGCTGATGATTATTCATTCGGTAGTACATCTCTGTTTGGTCAGGAAGAATCTGGGAGCAGTGGTAAGGATCAGGGTTATGATCACTTCATTGATATAACTGCTGGTGCAAATTTTAACAACCATGATCCTCACTCTGCAAACTATGCATTTACTGCTAATGAAAACCAGATGTCAGATAATTTGTGTTTTGAACTCAATGATTTGCAACATTTTGATCCCACTGACTTAGAAGAGATGGACATTCTGCACCAATTGGCTTTGCTCATTGTTAGAACTAGCAAATTCTATAAAAGAACAGGGAGAAAATTCCCAGGGTTACATGGGAATTTAAGGGTGGGGTTGGATAAATCGAAAATTAAGTGTTACAAGTGCAATAGGCTAGGGCACTTTGCTAGGGAATGCAGAAGTCAAAACACTGGACCAATAGTCACTCATCCCAGCTCAAACCCTAGACCACAAAATCAAAGCACTGTGCACTATACCCAATATACCCCTGCAGCTCATGTTAACACTGCTCACTATGTTGCTACCCCTGTGCATGTGCATTATGTCCAAACCACTGTTCCACAAATACAGTATGTTCAAACCCCTATCCCTCAGGCACAAGTGCTACCTGTGGCACCTCAAACAGCTGCTCCAGCAGCAGTACAACCAGAACAACAAAGCTTCTTCACTCAAGGCTTTGTTGACTGGAGCAGTATGCCTGATGAGCTTAGTGATGAAAATTTTGCACTCTATGCTTTCAATGAACCTTCTAATGATGAATTTTGTTTGATGGCATTAGAGTCAATACCAGAGGGGATAGAAACTGAAGGTGAACAGCTAAGTGCTGAAACAGTGGATGAGGTGACTGAAGCAGTGGTTACAGCTGTGGCTGGTGAACTACTGCTGGGAGAAAGTTCAGGAACCCTGATTGAACCAATGACAGACCCATGGTCCAATGAGGACAAAGAAGAAGAGAAAGATGAGAAAGCAGGTGAGAAAGAAGAAAGAGCTGATGATGAAGAAAATCATCAATGTGATTGTGCAATGATGGCTGCTGCCAAGGTATCTCCTCAAATTCTTGAAAAACTGTGTTCTGACAATTGCATTATTGCTTTTGCTAACATCAAAGAGGTAAATGAAAACCTTCGGGATAAAATCTTAACTGATGAAGTCAAATTTGAAAGGTCTGTAAAAGAACTTAAAAACAAATTGGCTGAAAAAGAGAAAGAGATTAGCAGTCTGAAAGAAGAGCAGAGTATAACCAAAACTCAACTCCAAACTATGGTAGAAAAATACCAAGTTTGCAAAAAGGAGTTGGAGTCTACCCAGATCACCTGTGAAAAATGGGTGGAATCATGCAAAGGGTATGAGGTTATGCTTGAAAAACAGATTAAAAGCAATGTAAAATTCGGTGTTGGTTATAGAAAACATGATGATGAAAACACTGCTTTTGAAAAATCTGTTCAAACCAGTGATGTAACCACTGAGTACATTCCAACAAACAAGAAGGGCCAAGAAGTGAAAATCACTGACAAACTTGGTAACAAAATCACACTTGACAGACCAATGGGATCCTCTACTTTTGAGGAGATTGAGAAATATCAGTTTAAACCCACATGGTCTGATGAGTGTGATATTCTTGAAAATTTCAAGCCTATGGACTTTACAACCACTGATGGTGTTAAAGCTCCAAAAGCTAAAGTCATTCCTCTCAAGGATATCCCAGCAGAGGTTAAAAACTCGGCTGCAAAGGAATCCGAAAAGAGAAAGAAGAGAGAAGAGATCAATAACCTGTTTTGTGAATTTTGTGAGAAAAGGAATCATCTAACAAAAGATTGTTTCCATTTAAAAGCATATGATTTGAACAAAACAAGTGTCAATGTTTCTGCAGAAAGCTGCATTTTCTGTGGTAAATCAAACCACAAAACTCAAGCATGTGTGTATCTCAAAAACTTTGATGTGAAAAAGAATGAATACACTGCTAAAACATCCTTGAGTCCATCAACATCATCAGTCAAATTCACCAAAAACCAACCACTGTTTGTGCCAGTTCAAACAGCTATCACAAAACAGCTAAACCAAACATCTGTCAAAAGAGATGTTCAGGTTACTGATGCACCTCCTGCCAATCAATACAGAAGAGGTAAGGGACAACCACAACCATCTTACCAAAGGATTCCACACGTTTATGAGACCTACAAAATGCCCTCTAAACCTAAAGTGAATAGGCATCCTTTTGGTTATCAACAGGTGATTGGTCAAGACCCCCAATAGTGGTTAGCAAGAAACAGTCCTAAAACTGTCCAAACCCCTGACTTAACCACTGTCCATCAATCTGCATCCATCCCAGACACTGTTGAGACCCCATCCAAAGCCTTATTGGCTTTGGAAACCCTAATGAACTAATCCTTTTACTTCATGTGCAGGGAGCTTCTGCCTGCTTAGATAGCCTCTGGTATGTTGATAGTGGAGGCTCCAGGCACATGACTGGATGTAAAGCCCTACTCAAGGATTTCAAAATTCATTGAGGGGGTGATATATCCTTTGGGAATAACAGTACAGGGAAAGTTCTGGGGTCTGGTACAGTACAGTCTGGCAATGTAAAATTTGAAAATGTCAATCTGATAGACAGTCTGAAATTCAACCTCCTGAGTGTTTCACAAATGAGTGACAAGGGGTATGGGTCATTCTTCACAAAGGAGTGTTGTAGGATTGTTGGAACAGAAATGGTCAAAAAGATTGAAGCAATAATAAAAACTGGTCAAACAAAACTTGTTGCTCAAAGAAGTGGCAATGTTTATGTTGTTGATATGTCAAAAGAGTGTCCCAGAGCTGATGCCTGTTTGTTCTCAGCTGCCTCTAACAAAGAGACAGAACTGTGGCACAGAAGACTGGGGCACACAAATCTTAAGACAATCAATGAAATTTCAAAAAATGGTTTGGTAAGAGGCCTACCACAAAAATTGTTTTCATGTTCTGAGCATTGTGTTTCCTGTTTAAAAGGAAAGCAACATAAAAGCTCCTTTAAGTCCATTGAAGAGTCCAAAACAACCCAGTGTTTGCAAATGTTGCACATGGATTTGTTTGGCCCAGTTCAAGTCATGAGTCTCAAAACGAAGAAATACTGTTTGGTTATTATTGATGACTTTTCTAGGTTTACATGGACTTTCTTTTTACACTCAAAAGATGAGACTGCAGGCATTTTGCAAGACTTTGTGATACAGGTTGAAAAGCAATTTGACCTTCCAGTGAAAGTCTTCAGGAGTGACAATGGCACAGAATTCAAGAATAAGGAGTTGGATGCCTTCTATGTGAAGAAAGGGATTGTAAGGCAGTACAGCATCCCTAGAACACCAGAGCAAAACGGGGTTGTGGAGAGAAAGAATAGAACACTGATTGAAGCTGCTAGGACCATGCTTGCTGATTCAGGTTTGCCTTTGACTTTTTGGGCAGAGACAGTAAACACTGCTTGCTATTTCCAAAACAGAGTTTTAATCAACCCCAGGCACAAAAAGACTGCCTATGAAATTCTGTACAAAATCAAACCACTGATCTCATATTTCAAAGTCTTTGGTTGCCCATGTTTCATTTTGAACTTAAAAGATTCCATCTCAAAATTTGTAGCCAAAGTTGATTGTGGTTTTCATCTGGGATACTCAACCACTACCAAGGCCTAAAAAGTGTTTAATACACGGACCAAGGCAGTGGAGGAGACCTTGAATGTGAAGTACAATGAACTCTCATCAATGAAAATCCCAGCAAATCCTGCTGATCTGTTTGACCTTGAAAAATTTACTTTTGAAAATACTGCTGTCAAGACTAACAGTGCAGGTTCATCAGCGGATTCAACACCAGACTATGGGTATGAAATCATTATCCCTCAAAAGTCTGTCAGAATGGGAAGGGCATCAGATGTTCAAAACACTTGTCAAAGCTCAACCACTGCTACATCAACAGTTGTTGACCAAAGTAGCCCCAAAACCACTGCTTCCACATCCTCAAGCACAGTTGATAAAAGTCCCCAAACAGTGGATAAAAATCAGCTTGTGTCCACAACATTGCCTCCAATTCCACCACCTTTTGAAGCCACTGCTGGGTCATCAAAGTCACCAGCAGTGGTTAGCTCAGATGATACACATTTGCAGCCTTCACCAACAAATGCCATCATACCATACCAAGGAGATTTAATCTTCTTGAGATCTCATCCACCTGATCAAATCATTGGCAACATCAATGAAGGGGTGCTCACAAGAAGTCAAACCCAAAACATTTGTCTTTTTGCTGGTTTTCTATCACTCCATCAGCCAGTCAAGTACCAAGAGGCACTGAAAGACAACAGCTGGGTAGAAGCCATGCAAGAAGAGCTCCAATAGTTCAAAAGACAAGAAGTATGGGAGCTTGTACCACTGCCAAAAGATGTCAGTCCCATCGGCACAAAGTGGGTCTTTAAAAACAAAACTGATGAAAGGGGCATTGTTGTCAAGAATAAAGCCAGGCTTGTGGTTCAAGGTTACAGACAGGAAGAGGGGATTGATTATGATGAAACATTTGCCCCTGTAGCAAGATTGGAAGCTATAAGACTGTTCCTGACCTTTGCTGTCAACCACAACATGAAGGTGTTTCAAATGGATATCAAAAGTGATTTCCTCTATGGTACGATTCAAGAAGAGGTATATGTCTGTCAACCTCCAGGTTTTGAGGATCCATTTTATCCAGATCATGTCTACGGGTTAAACAAAGCCTTGTATGGCCTGAAACAAGCACCTAGAGCCTGGTATGAAACTCTTTCCACATTTCTACTCTCAAATGGTTTCAAAAGAGGTACCATTGATAAAACACTGTTTCTTAAATAAAGAGGAAAGGATTTAATGATTGTCCAAATTTATGTGGATGACATTATTTTTGGAAGCACATGTAACAAAATGTGTGAAGAATTTAGGGAACTCATGACAGCTGATTTTGAAATGAGTGCAATGGGTGAGCTGCAATGCTTTCTTGGTCTCCAAGTTTAGCAAATGCAAAATGGAACTTTCATTCATCAAAGCAAATATGCTAAAGAACTTCTGAATAAATTTGATATGAATGATTGTAAACCATGCAGCACACCCATGGCAACAAATAAGCTTGTCATGTCTGATGAAAAAGATGAGCTGATTGACCAAACACTTTATAGAAGCATGATTGGGTCCTTATTGTACCTAACTGCATCTAGACCAGACATCATGTTTGCAACATGTGTCTGTGCAAGAAGTCAATCAGCTCCCAGAAAATCAAACCTCATTGCTGTAAAAAGGATCTTCAGATATATAAAAGGTGCTCCCACACTTGGTATCTGGTATCCAGCTAATGGGAATATCAAGCTTTCAGGTTTTTCAGACAGTGACTTTGCGGGATGTCACACCACAAGGAAGTCCACTTCAGGAGGGTGCCAATTTCTAGGAGATTGCTTGGTTTCTTGGCAAAGCAAAAAGCAAGCAACTGTTTCAACATCCACTGCTGAAGCTGAATACATTGCTGCTGCAAGCTGTACAGCCAAACTCCTGTGGCTTCAAAACCAGTTGCTGGATTTTGGTATCACTGCCTTAAAGACACCACTCATGTTGGATAGCCAGGCAGCAGAAAATATCATCAAAAATCCAGTTTCCCATTCAACCACCAAACACATCGACATCAGACATCACTTTGTGAGGGATTGCTATGAAAAAAGGTTTGATTTCTCTGCATCATGTCCCAGCTAAAGACCAGTTGGCAGATGTGCTCACAAAAGCACTTGATACAGCCACCTTTGAAAGTTTGGTCTCTAGAATTGGGATGCTAAACATGGAATAACAAGCAACATCTTGTTTTTCCATGAATAAAAGCATTAAAATGTTTTCAGAAAATAAAAAATCCATCCTTAAAAATAGCTAAAAATGAAATTTTCATTAAAATCCTTAAAAGTCTGCCATAACCACTGCTTGTTCAAAAGTCTGCTCTGCTTCAAAGTCTATCCACTGCTGAAAGTCAACCCCTGTTTCCTCATTTATTTGATAAACACTGTTGTTCAAAAGCAGTGTCTTATCCACTGATATGCTATCCACTGATAGTGAAAATCATCCACTGCTTCCATAACCACTGCCTTCACCAGTAATTTTCATAAAAGTACTGTCCTTCATTTCATCAGGGGTTGTCACGTGGGCAGTACATTGTGGTCAGACCTTTTCTAACCGCTGCCACGTCCGCATTCACTTTTTCCTCTATAAAACCCCCACTCACCACCAAAACAGGGTTTTACTGTCGAATTGAATTCTCAAAAATTCTCTTCTCAAAGCAGTTTTTCCATCTCATTTCTTCACAAATTTCTTCGATCATCATCCTCAAAATGACAAAATCAAAGCCATATGCAAAACCCGCCTCCAAATCATCGTCGAAAGCGGCCTCTTAAAAGGCCAATCCCACTGAAATTCCACACAAAACATCTCACAATCTTCTGGGTCTTCTCACAAAACCCGGCACCACAGATGCTTTCGACTCCATCATCGACACAATGGCTAAATCAAAGTACAAAACTTTGTTAACAGCCGATGCACCAATTTACTTAGCAACCCAACGAGAGTTTTGGAAAAACGCAACCCTTGACAAACAAGGTGAAACTGTGGTAGCCATTAACTCCTCTTTAAAGGGTAAAGCAGTTCAAATCATGCCACAATCTATATCAGAAGTCTTTAAACTCGAGGATCAGCAAGGTAAAACTTCTTTCCCTAAAAACGAGTTAAAAATTGACTTCATTGAGAGAGGGTATGCAGACACAATGATGAAGAAAGCTACCTTACAAAAAGGTTTCTTTCCTTCTGCAACAAGGTTTTTATTCCATACCCTCCTAATGTGTGTTTCAAACAAAACCACTTCTTTTAATGAAATACCATTAAAGATTCAAAATCTGGGATATGCTATTCTTCAAGCAGAAAATTTTAATTATTCTCGGGAAATCTTTAATGATTTGGTTAACAATGTTGAAACAAAATCATTCTTACTGTTTCCAAGGCTTTTAAGTTATTATTTTGAAAAGAAATTCAGTAAGGATGATATTGCAGCAATAAACCAAGGTGAATATTTTCAAATGCACAGCTTAACTGCTGAAACTTTTACAAGAATGTTAACACCTTGCAAAACACAAGCAGAGGTGCCTGAGCAGAATTTAGCAGCTACCACTGCTCCTCAGGTATCTGCTGCTGAGCCCACTGCTCAAGGTGATCAAAGCAGCAGAACAACTGTTTTGAAACCCACACCTACAATCCACAAAAAGCCACACAAAAAGAAAAGTCAAAAACCCCCCAAACCCATCAAAAAGGCAACTCTGGAGGATGAGATACCAGCGCAACTGCCAGTGACAAAACAAAAGTCACAAGAAACCACTGCTGCTACTTCCTCACAGCAGTTGGTCAAAATATCTCAAACCATAACCGAAACTCCTCCTGCTTCTTCTAAAAAAGAACAGGTTGTACTCATAGGGACTCCACAATATGATGCTCTGGAATCACTTGTTTCCATCATCCACAGCCCAATGCCCGGGGCAAATTCTCTTTCTACACCCAACCTCACATCCACAATTCCCCCACAAACAAAATTTTTGTTGGATGCAATTGATTTGAACCAGGAACAAACCAGTCCTTCTCAATCACCTATTAATGAGAACATGCCTCAACAAATGACTGGGTCTGTTGTATCAATCCTTGCTAACCCCCCAACACAACCTGAGGAGGTTACACCCCTTGAGTTACAAGTAACTCTTGGTGGTAATCCAAGTGAAGCAGCCACTACAACTGTTGAACCCATTGGTTTGCAGTTGAACAGTGGTTACATTAATAAGACTTCCTTGGAGGCAATTCCTTCCATAGCACCTCTGACATCTACCAGTGGACTTTTCTTGACCTCTGGCAACATCAAAAGACTGTCAAGTGTTGAAGGGAGAAGACCCCAGTACCAAGAACAAGGGGCATCAGTGGTTAATGTTTAGAGTAAACTCCCTACCTCAACCACTGATAAAACCACTGCTTGTGGGAAATCAGATGATCCCATTAAATTGGGAGATGGTTTAAAGTACCAGAAATTGATGGATCGTGTTGAAAAACTTGATAACTCTGTTGCAGAACTCAAAGATATGCTGCAACAGTTGTTACAAGTACAAAAGGTGCAATCCACTGCTGTTCCCCCTCAAGCACCTACTCCACCACAAGCACCTGCTACAAATGAGCTCTGGAATCTATTTCAACCTTTTCTCCATCAACAAGCACAAATGGCAGATCAGCAACATGAAAAACATGTACTAAAGCTAAGAAATACAATGGAGTCTAGGTTCAAGAACACCCAGGCTGATCTCAAGGCTCTAAAAGTCCAGATCCTGCATACCACTGGCACTGCTCCTCCAACTGTCCTCTTTATTGATCAACCCCCCCCCCCCCCCAGATAATGCCAAAAAAGGGGAGAAAATTCAGGAGTGGAAGAAGAAGGGAATAAATGATGGTCTTTACCTTGAAAAAAAAACGATCTGGCGAACATCACCTGTTGATCAGAAAAACTAGAAGACGAGGAACAGAGTTTTCCGGCGATAAAACATTGAACCTCCCCTGTTTTTTTCTTTGATTCCGGCGACAAAATGCCCTGTTTTTGTCTTCGATGCCGACGAGATCTGAGACGAAAGGTTGTTTTGATGCCGGCGAGATCTGAGATGTGGGTTTGTTTTGAGAGAGAAAGATGGATGTTGAATAAGGTTTGAATATGTTGATTTGTGAGAGAGAACGAGATTAATGCAATCAATTTAAAATGGAAATTACACATATAACCTTATTCATTTAATTAAAGAGTAACAATTAATCAAATAATTACCATCATGCCATTCAATTTAATAATCAAGATCATAATAATCAATGGCCCAGATCAGTTCACGCAGTTCACTACCGTATCATATATATTATATATTTCGGCTACACAACGTTTTACACACACACACACACACACACACACACACACACATATATATATATATATATATATATATAGGGAGAGGATCATGAGAAAAGTACATATAAATGAGAAAACTAGAAAACTAACTAAAAAAACAAAAAAAAAGCTAAAAAACATACCAAATTTTTTTTTACAATTTTTTATAAAAAACCGCTAGTTTTTATATAAATTTTTTTTGTTGTACTGCACATGTGCATTATATGTGTAGTACACATGTGCACTATATCCGTAATAGTGCACATGTGCAATACAACGAAAATTTTTTTTTTGATATTTTTTCCATGCATAAAAAACTGCGATTTTTTTATAAAAATTAAAAAAAAATTGGTATGTTTTTTAGGCTTTTTTAGTTAGTTTTTTGGTTTTATCATTTAAACTAGTTTTCTTATGATCCATCCCCTATATATATACGTGTATATATACTTTCATCATACGAAAGCTACAACGATATGTACCATTATCCATCTACGTATTCACGACGACTAACACGACTTCGTGAATATATATATAGAGTAGGAGTTGGGTGGAAAGTGTGTTTTTCCTAGAAAGTCTAGGAAGCAATAAGAACGCGACATGTGGCATTGAAGGATTTTAACTAAAAGGGCAATTGTGTAATTTGAATATTATTTTAATTATGGATTATTTTATTAGGATAACTAACTAACCAGAAAATTATGGAAACTAAATATCCCATTTAATTCAAATTGACAGTTTCAATTTAAATCATACAATCCATACAACATATTCACAGGAATTCGTAAAAAAGGATTTTACAACATTGCTGGAGGATTCTTGACATTGTGTTTTAACAGCAAGCATATTTCTTGACGCTGTGTTTTAACAGAAAGCAGATTTGCTGGAGGATTCTTGATATTGTGTTTTAACAGCAAGCGGATTTCTTGACATTGTGTTTTAACAGCAAGCAGATTTCTTGACGCTGTGTTTTAACAGCAAGCAGATTACTGGCAATTGTGTTTTAAAAGCAAGCAGATTTCTTGACGCTGTGTTTTAACAGCAAGCAGATTGCTGGAGGATTCTTGACATTGTGTTTAAACAGCAAGCAGATTTCTTGACATTGTGTTTTAACAGCAAGCAGATTTCCTTGACGTTGTGTTTTAACAACAAGTAGATTGCTGGACATTTTGTTTTAACAGCAAGCAGATTTCTTGACGCTGTGTTTTAACAGCAAGTAGATTTCTTGACATTGTGTTTTAACAGCAAGCAGATTGCTGGACACACTGTCAGTGTCTTCGTCTTCAACACAACCCAGTGTCTTCGTCTTCAACACAACCCAGTGTCTTCGTCTTCAACACACTGTCATCATCAACATTAAAATGGTAAAACACATAAACCTTAAAACACACTGTCATCATCAACATATTCAGATGTCATTTTAAAACACACTGTCATCATCAACCTTAAAGAGACTGACCTGGATTCGAAAAGGGCTCGCCGGAAACCATGACTGATCGACCGGAAAAACATAATCTGGCCATCATCCGATCGACCTCCATATTCATCGATGACCGGAAAACCACCTTCCAATCGGAAAGGTCCTGTTTGAACGGAGCAGACGCAACCGGTAGTTGCCGGAATTGATAAAAAAAAGATGTATATCTCTGGCATCCATGCTCCAAACAACCAATATTTTTGGAGGTGGGTTTAGAGAGGGAGAGAGAGAGAGAAAGAGGGGAAATCGCATGATTTTAGGGATTGGTTATTGATATGGCAGTTTCTTAACTGATTTAAAACACTTCCAATTACCAAAATACCCTCACTATATTAAAAGTCTCTAATTATATAACTCAGATATTACGAAAATGCCATCCATTTGATCTAAGCCATTAAACACACTCATCTAATGGCCCAGATCGCTTCCTACACTTTCTGGGAAAACCAGACTTTCCGCAGGATCCCTACTATATATATATATATATATATATATATATATATACCAGTCGTTTACCCGCGCGATGCGGCGAAAAACATATCACTTAGGTTGGAGAGTTTAGGGTTATGTATGGGGCGGTTCGGTTTTGAGCCATAACCAAAACCAAATTCGCGATACAACGAAAAACACAAAACTTGTTAGTAATTCTAAGGGTGAAACTTTGCAATAAGATACTCGTTTTTTTTAGTTTATTGATATTCTCTTGATACAATGCAGGACTTGTGGTGGCGACAATTTACAATGCGGAACTTGTTTCTTGTTATTTTGGTAATCCTGTCGTGATATATTGTATAGTACGTCTATTAGTTTTCTTATTCGTAGAAGCGATCTAGTCTATCTATGCCATAAGCCTCTCGGCTAAATAATAATTTGACATTAAAATTATCAACTATCTCTAGAAAACGATGTTGAATGTCGTGAGGCCCTCTGAAGAATATAATTCGTTGTCGGACTCTGTTTGGAACCTCACCAACATTATTGACGCAGTCCACAATACATTGGTACAAATATACTCTTATATTAACCTGGTGCCATTCACAAAGTTGTAAATGTGGCGTCAAGTTTTATGTAAAAATCTACATCAAACTCTTATAGCAATCTACCATTGAACAAAAGCACTTTTTCGGTAATCGAAATTGATTGAAAGGTGCTCATGGTATTAGATTTGCTTATTTGTTACTTCTCACTGTGTCACCAGTAATAGTATTGAAGTACATATAACATTATTATTAGTAGATCAACATAAAAAGAATTGTTAACTTTATTTTTTTTGTTAAATGTAATAGTAATTAAATATAAATATAATATAAAATATATAAGATTGGTAATGATAGAAATATATAAGTTAAAGATGGACTTGTAATGATCCAAGTTTGAAACTTGTAATGAAAACTAAAATCTAAAAAATATGAGCTCGCATATTCAATGATAACAATATAATTTGTTTGACATGATTATGAATAACAATCTAATAAAATACGACTAAATCACAAAAGACAAACAGTTGTATACTTGTACCTTGCTCATAAAACAATAACTTCAAACTAAAAATTTTGTTCACAGTATTGAGTTTTATGAATAAACCCAATCTATAATCATCGATTAAACAAGATTCTTCTTACATTTTTAATGTTCTTAAACACCCTAATTAACACATGACCAAAAAACTTGTATTATATAAGAGCTCTATTCCAAGCTTAAAAAATGGTAGGTAATAAATCATATTCTACAAACTACATGTACATATTACTGAATTAAGTTTGTAAACGATGATGTTAAAACATAAGGCACGTCAGCAAGGGGCCCACATTGACCAGCCAAGTCAAGAATGTCCCTCACGATGTCAAACACGTCCTCTGGTTGAGCCAACTTGAGACTGTTTTAAGACATTTTCTTGAGCTTGTCTAAGTTGGTGCTGAACCGTCCAGCCTGCTTCTTTTGGGCTTGAGGTGAACACACCCGTACCATTGCCCACCACGTACCAACCTATTATAACAAAGATGGTTATATCCTGAACAAAGATGTGTAAGCCAATCTGAAGCCATAAAGACATGCGTAGAATGCGGTACCTTAGGGTGACAGACTGAAAGCAGTCTTTTGTGCCATCAAATATGAGTAAATCAAGTTCTTGGAGCTCCTTTTTTCACAGGAGCCCCAAACCATGTCAAAATAGGCCCTAAAATAACCTTAAAACCATCAATATGTAATTGGAATAACGCTTAACAAACATGATCATCTTACCAGAGATTGTTAGTCAGTTGTTCCTACCAAAACACCACCAAGCAGCCTATGAATCTGTGATAACCCGCACAATTACAGGTATCCGCACAATTAATTAATATTTAATTTGTGCTTAATGACTGTGCTTGATTACAACTGTTGATTTAACTGCTTTTTGATTCTGTTACATACATACATACATATGCATCACATTCCTACTGTCACTCCATTTAATACACACAGACTTTAGTGACAAGCTTGATGCACAAAGCACAGTTAGCACAGTGAGCGGATAACCCAGAAAACATGCTGACAATGCCAGCACATAGACAGACAATGTTTTTAAGGCCAGTATGAGCCAGAGACAGGATACTACACTAGGGTAGTGTGTAGGGAAGTGAGAACCATAAAACTGCGTCACTAGGTGATAGTTAAAGTGCCGGGAAGTGCCTAAAACCCACTCTAAATGCAGAATTCTGCATCTACTAACAAAATTCAGCATTTAAAATGCTAGTAATATGCCAAAAATATGGCAGAATGTCCCTGTACGCTTTCCTAAGTGCCGGGAATTAATTGTGTCACTAAAAGCTACATAAAGGACACTTTACGATATAATTAAGCACTTTAACGGAACGGTATCAAACCGAACAACCGGACATTACCCGGAACACAAAAATATTGTTAAACACATTGTTTCAATTTTACTGAGCTAGTTATGGTACCCGAACACCCTAACCCACTATATATTACTTAACACACATAAACCACTAACTATTTCACTTATCTTCTAACTAGATTTGTTAACTACCATTACAACCCAACTAGAAACCTACCCCCCCCCCCCAAACCGGTTCTAGAAGTGGGATCCCCACTTTGATTTTCTTGATTAGTTTAATAGAATTGCATTGTACTTAGGGTGCACTTAATCTAGTGGATAATAACATGTTGGAAGCTTGTTTAAATTAACCACAAGACATTCACACATTCATCATCAACTTCACATTTCAACCCAAACTCTCTCTCCCTCTCTTCCTTGTTCGGCCGAACCCAAGCACAACCACCATCAACATTATTCAAGTTTCTTCATCCATTCTATTTGTATACAAAGGTGTTATAGTGCATCTAATGAAGCTCGGTTTGTTCGGAAGTTGAAGGACCTCTGTTATCTTCTTTTATCCACCACATTTTTTCACTAGAACTCCCCTACCCTTGAGCTAGTGGTAAGAACTTAGATCCTTTCATTTTTCATCTTGTTTAAGTGGTTAATGAAGTATTATGATCAAAAATATTAAGAACACTAATGATCATATGAAGAAGACTTGAACATAAACTAACTTGATGATGAAGTATTATTAAAATGATGAAGAAATCATGATGTTCATGTCTTGTGATGCTTGTTGATTATTGTTTACTCATGTATTTGATGTTGATCATCTTAGGGTCTTGCTAGATCATGATTAAAAACATGATCTAGCAAGATGAGAAAGTAGAATTGTTGTAGGATGATGGATCATCCACATAAAGGTCATGAACTTGAAAGAACACTATGTTTTCTTGAAAAATAAAGATCAAAGTAGGATGATAAGCATGTAGATCTAAAGATCCATGAGTGGTTCTTCAAAAGAACCAAGTTAAAAATATGTGTTTTATAAAAACTTGGATCTTACATAAACTAATCACATTTTTTGTGGATAAACAAGTGTAGAAACACTTGTGTAATATGAAAAGTTCACAAAGAAATATTTTTAGAAAATATGGTTGGAAGTTGTAAAAACTTAAACTCTTTAAAAATAAAGTTTTTTAAAGAACTAATCACATTTTAAAACGTAACAAGACTTACTAAGTATGCTAGTAAGTTACTACATATTTTTATAAATTTCCAAGTTCATGAGTTTATAGTTTATGCTTGTTTTTTGCAAGTTTGGTAAGTAGAGGTTGTATATTGTTGATTGAGAATTGTTTGAATGAATTTTTTAAAAGAAAATGATATGCTAGTAAGCATGGACACCTCCATTTACAAAGGAAACTCTGGCGAAATTTTTCTAAAATTTCAACACTTAGAAAATATTTCTCTAGCAAGTGTTTACAAATATATTTTCAACTTTGTTTTCAAAATAAACTTCGCCATAATTTTTATTACAAAAATACCAAGTATCGGAGGTTGATTTTCGTAAATAAAATTTGATAAATATATATTTTGAATATATATTTTATACTAAAACTCTTGTGTGATTATTTGATTATTTTGTGAACTAGTTATATTATTTTTGGGATAAAATAATATAACTTATGAATACCATGAAAATTACAACTCCAAAATAATACCAACACTCTCACAGAATAAATGTTTAAGTTACGCATTTGTTACTGCAATACGGAACGCTAAAACGCAACTTATGTAATATTCAGAAAATACTCTTACGCATACATTTTTGGTGAAATATTATTTTGGAAATTAATGAAGTAAAATATATTATTTTTGGGAAAAATACATATATTTTGGGAATATGTTATTTTTGGACAAATAAGTTAAATATATTTTTCTAAGTGGGACTTAAAATATATTTTTCGGAATCACAATAATACATGTATAAATACCTCCATCCTTGGGAAGGAAATACGAAGTTAAAATACTTGTGAAGTATGAATACGAAATATTATTTAACGATTATTCCATAATAAAATATAATTTAAAGTTAAGATAATTATTTTAACTAATAATTATAAGTTGGAATAATATTCGGAAACTTAAGAGTCGCAACTCAAAAACATTAAACCCTAAGCCAAGGCACGGCCCGTTCGTCTAATAGACATTAGTACGTGTAGGTCGTCGCGTAGCGGACATAGTTTGGGTTGACGATTCGATTCAGAGGACGCAGTTCTGTGAGTTCATGTCCCCCCTTTTCTTTTAACTGTTTTCAGTTTTATGGGTGAAATACATGTTACAATTATTAAAGACATTTTATACATGGTATGGTTAGCCTAAGGAGGGTTTACTACTAGATCATGTGAAGGGTGGGTACAACACTTAAGGCCATCAATCCTCGTTGTTAGGACCGAGGGACATGAGTGATAGATCTATTTGGGTGTAGCGAGCCCACACCCATGAGGTCGGGGCGGCCCATACAGGTGACTGTGTCTTACAGCCGAAGCCCGGTAACAAATTTGCTAGGTTTGAGTGTTCCTGCACCTTTTCACACATACCAGTGGCTTTGCAACCCATTGGTGATCTCTTTTTCCTTATTGCTACATACCAGGGACTTTATTCATACTTTGAAGGTTTATACATACTCACTTTTACATGAACTCGCTCAACTTTTGTTGATTTTTCAAACTACATGTATTTCAGGAAATTAATGGATCTGGCGAAGTGTGCAATTGTGTCAAGCTGCGTAGTGAATAACGATGTCATCCAGGTTTAGGAGGTGTAACCCATACCTGGACGGGTTACATGTCTTTAAACCACGTTTTATTTAAGTCTTTTGTTGTGTCATGTAAACACATTTTAAAACAAGTAAGGTTTGTATTTTAACTTAAGTGTCGACATTTCCAAACAATGATGTTGGGGTAGTATTAAACTTAATGAATGGATGAACATCATGTGTTTTATTTTCATATAGCATTGTTATGATTGTTGCTATGGTATTAAGAAGTCACACCAAAATAATCCACGCTTCCGCAATAGCCAGGGTGTGACAGCTTGGTATCAGAGCCTCGATCATAGCGAACTAGGATTCTTTCTCGAGTCTAGACTATGATTACTAGGGCTCTCACAAAAACATTTTTACATTGCATACACTAAACGTCCAGATCCAGGGTACAAACGTTTTTACAAACAAAAAGGGCACAATTACACATTTCAAATTTATATTTCAGTCGTAGATACTGAGGGAGTTCAGTCTTAGAGACTGAGGGAGGTTCAGTCTTAGAGACTGAGAGAGGTTCAGTCTTAGAGACAGAGGGGTTCAATCTTAGAGATTGGGGAGGTTTAGTCTTAGAGACTGGGAGTTGGTCTTAGAGACCAGGGAGTTAGTCTTAGAGATCAGGGAGTTAGTTTGAGAGGCTAGGGAATTCAGTTTGAGAAACTGAGAGGGATAGTCTGGGGAAGACTAGGATGATTACTTGCTTATTATGACTTACATGTTTACTTGATTATATGTTGATATATGTGCATGTGTGTGGTTGTGTTACAGACACTATGGCTTCTTCTTCTGATACCGGAGTATCAGATACATTGGACCCCATGGCGATTGTATCAGACGATGAGATACCATCCGAGGGAGAGGTTTACACGTCAGACACTACTAGCACAGATGAGGATGATTTTCAGCCGTTTGCTCTTCCTGATTTTGGGGATGATATTCCTATTGCTGATGGTCCAGTCGATGGGGATCTACCCCTCATTCAGATCTCTGCTCCCCTTCCACTCGCCGCAGTTCCTATAGAGGATCTGCCACACGATGAGTTCGCTGATGATGAAATCGACTTGTTCATAGAGGGTCCCCTGGAGGGAGACCAGGATGGTGTGGCCCTCATGGATGCCGATGTCCCTTTTGCTGATGATCCCGTTGTCGACCCTGTTGCATAGTAGAGGCTCCAACTGCTGATATCGTTGCTTTACCACCTGTTGAGGCCCCTGTCGCGGAGGCCTTATCCGACCCGTTTGGTCCTTACTCTTTCGAGTATGTAGCGTCCGCTTCACTGCACGCCCAGGGCGTACAGCACCACTCCTTGGACTCCGACTCAAACATGGCGATGTCTGTTGCGCCCCTCGTTCCCCACGACGTTGACCCAGTGCCAGAGGTCGAGTTTGTACCAGTTGAGCCAGCTCCAGCTGATCCAGCACTAGAGTTAGCTCCAGAGCCTGTCATTGCACACGACCCCATCGATGCCCAATTCGTTCCACTCTTGTCTGATCCCTTGCCAGAGCCCAACCCCGTTGATCCTCCAGTCATGGCACCACATGGCGTGGCTGCACCAGCCATCGTACCACCGATTCCTGATGTTCCTGTTATTGATGCACCTGTTATTGCACCAGCATTACCTATTTCGGCCCCTGTGCATGCTGATCATGCACCATTTGCCACTCACATCGATCCTCGTTATGCTGACACCCGTAATGGGTGGATCGAGGATGATCATGACTACCCTCCGTTTGTGCTACCAGTTACTCCTCCTGTAGCACCTGTTTTCGCACCTATTGATGTTCCATTGTCCCAGCCGCACACATCTGATACCCACCGCACTGACCTTCCTATCACGTTCCTCCAGGACATTCCTCCACCTCGTCCTGGGGAGGGTTCATCGAGTCGATCGTTTGATCACGTACCTTTTATGTTAGGAGACGGCCAGTTTATGCCGCAGATTCCTCATCCTGCTTTTGTTCCACCCGTATCGACATCTGTTCCGTTCATGTCCCAGTTCCCTCACATTACACCATTTTTTGTACCTTCAGGCGAGCCGTTTCTGTGGGCTTTGCCTAATGTTATGCCATTATCAGACCCATACCACCCTTTTCATGTGGGGTACATGACAGAGGATATACTCATCTCCCTTTAGCTACAGCAGGACGCACTGAGTCGTCGCGTTCAGGAGTTAGAGAGGGCTCCATGTCCTCCCCCGTGTCACTATCAGACTTCTTTTTCCGCACCACACGCTCCCCTCCCGCTACCCCCTGATTCGGATATTCGTTTCCTCACCTCCGAGCAGCAGATTGCCTACTTGTTGCGTGTCATTCATGCACTAGAGGAGGATTGGGTGTACATGCGCCGTTTGCTTTTCTCTTATCTTCCTCCTCCTCCTCCTCCTCCGCCATCAGCATAGCTACATTTTTGGTATGTTGCAGGTAGTGTTACTTTTGGTGAGAAGACAGCGATTGAGCCGACTACACAGCATTTTGAAGACCGCATTTTGACATCATGACTTTTAATATTTGATTTTTGGTTGTTGTATATGACTAGATAGTTCAGACAGGGGTGATGTGGCCCCTAGTCGCTTTTGATGTACGATACAGTTATAAAACTTGTAAACATTGTATTGTGGTCTTGATTATATAATAGCTCAATCGCAGTATTCTCATTACATGCATTGTTGATTTATTTGTTTATGATTATGACATGGGATGTTATGTGTTATTGCGTTGATGGATGTGTTACGTACGCATATTACTTACGTACTATACTTACTATGACCTGACCAATATGATCTTCTTTTAGAAGATGCCTCCACGAAGAGCTGTACGTTTACCCACCACAGAGGCGGAGTTACATGAGCAAATTTCAAAGGCCATTGCTGATTATGAGGCCACCCGCGCTGAGACCAGCGGGAATACCTCAAGAAACAACAACCCACCAAATGGTATTGTTAAGTCGCTCGAGACACATTACAATACATTTGGATATTTCATTTGCAAATGCTAATGTTTTCTATGAATAACATTGCTTGTACAGGCTGTACTTTTAAGCAAATCCTAGCCTGTAAGCCCGTAAATTTCGACGGCACTGGAGGTGCTGTTGCATTCGTTAGGTGGGCGGAAAAGATAGATTATGTCCTAAGGATGAGCAAGTGTGCTCCTGAGCAGCAAGTTACATACATCTCAGGGCTTTTTCTGGATGGTGCCTTATCATGGTGGAATTTGCAAGTACAAACATTAGGAAAGGCGGCGGCATATGCATTAACATGGGCTGAGTTGAAAGAGCTCATGAGGAAGAAGTATTGTTCGCGGGCTGAAATACAGAAGCTAGAAACTGAGTTCTGGCACCTAAAAATGGAGGCTCCTAAAATCGTAGAATATGTTCAGAGGTTTCATGATTTGTCCCATGTGGTGCCGTACATGGTCACACCCGAATTTAAACGCATTGAGCGCTTCATCTGGGGATTGGCACCCCAGATCATGAGCATGGTAACCACGTCCAAGCCTGCAACGATTACTGAAGCCATTGATCTCAGCGTGGCACTTACAGAAGAGACCATTCGGTTGAACAAGTTTTCAAATTCTGAACCGAAGAAGAAGGATACCCATGTGGAGTCATCCACTGAAAACAAACGGAAATTTTCCAACTTCAAGCAAGGTACCAGCAGTGTGAGCAAGAAGGGTGAGTCAAGCGCACCGGCTAGGGCCAAAACCGGTGTTGAAAGTAGAGGAAAAGGCTACATGGGCACTCTGCCCAAGTGTGAGATATGCCAGCGCCATCATTCCGGCCAGTGCAGATTAAGGAAATGTGAGTCATGCGGGAAGAATGGTCACTCGAAGGATACATGTTGGGCCGGAACTGGTGCTGGGCGTGGTGGTAATCGAGGCTATGGGAATGGTAATGGAAACCGCCAACAAGGAGGAAATGGCGGAAGTGGAAACCGTGGAAATTTTGCGAACCAAGCTGGGAGTGGAAATCACAACCAAAACCACGCTTAAGGTGGAAATGGAAATGGGAATGGTCGGGGACCGGGGTGTTTCAATTGTGGAGACGTCGGGCACTTTAAGAAGGAATGCCCAAAACTGAATCAAGCGCAAGGAAGAGTCTTTAACATTGGTGCAAGGGAAGCGTGCCAGGATCCAAACGTTATCACTGGTACGTTCCCTATAAATCAACGTTTTGCATCTGTACTATTTGATACTGGTGCCGACTATAGCTTTGTATCGTTAGAATTTAAGAATATGCTTGGGTTAACTGCTAGTAAGTTAGACATTCCGTACTCAATTGAACTGGGTAATGGGAAGCTAGTTGAAACGAACGAAGTCATCAGAGGATGCGTGATAGAGCTGGGAGGGCACGAGTTTACACTAGATCTACTACCAGTCGAGTTGGGAAGCTTCGACGTGGTGATAAGGATGGATTGGTTGTCAAGTAAAAAGCCGAGATTGTTTGTCACGAGAAGACCATTCGTATCCCAATGACAGATGGAGAGACGATTGTGGTTCATGGAGAAAAGCGCGATACATCATTGAGGATCATTAGCTGCCTAAAAGCTCGAAAGGTTTGAGGAAGGGATGTGATGCCTTTTTGGCACATATCGTTGATAAGGAAGCCGCTGAACCAAAGATAGAAGACATTCCAGTCGTAAAGGAATATCCTGAAGTCTTTCCAGAAGACTTGCCAGGATTGCCGCCACAGCGACAAGTCGAGTTTCACATTGACTTGGTTCCAGGCGCCGCGCCTGTAGCCAAGGCACCCTATAGACTTGCGCCTTCGGAGATGCAGGAGTTGTCAACGCAACTTCAGGAGTTGTTAGACAAGGGATTCATTAGGCCAAGCTTCTCACCTTGGGGAGCTCCAGTTTTGTTTGTTAAGAAGAAAGATGGCAGTTTTCGCATGTGTATCGACTACCGGGAGCTGAACAAATTGACAATCAAGAATAGATATCCTCTGCCGAGAAATGATGACCTATTTGATCAGTTGCAAGGTTCAAGTTTCTACTTAAAGATCGACCTTCGATCAGAATATCACCAGTTAAGGATACAAGAGGAAAGTATTCCCAAGACTGCTTTTAGAACTCGTTATGGACATTACGAGTTCACGGTTATGCCATTTGGGTTGACAAACGCGCCAGCTGTATTTATGGATTTGATGAACAGAGTTTGTAAGCCATACCTCGATAGGTTTGTGATCGTGTTCATCGATGACATTTTGATTTACTCAAAGACGAAGGACGAGCACGAACAACACTTAAGAGCTATTCTAGAGCTGCTTAAGAAAGAAAAGTTGTACGCGAAATTCTCAAAGTGTGAGTTCTGGCTGCGTGAAGTTCAGTTTCTTGGTCATGTGGTTAATGGAAATGGAATTCATGTTGATCCCACAAAGATCGAGTCAATCAAGAACTGGGAGACTCCTAAAACCCCAACCGAGATTCGACAGTTTCTAGGTTTGGCTGGTTATTATCGAAGGTTCATTGAGGATTTCTCGAAAATCGCTCAACCTTTGACCACTCTCACATAGAAAGACAAGAAGTTTGATTGGGGAGACAAGCAAGAAGAAGCATTCCAGTTGTTGAAAAACAAACTTTGTGACGCACCGATTTTATCGTTACCCGAAGGCACAGACGACCTCGTGGTATATTGCGACGCCTCGCGTCAAGGCTTGGGTTGCGTGCTGATGCAGCGCCAGAAGGTTATAGCATATGCGTCGCGCCAGTTAAAGGTCCACGAGAAAAATTACACCACGCATGACTTAGAATTGGGCACGGTGGTATTTGCTTTGAAGATCTGGCGACATTACTTATATGGCACGCGATGTACAATCTTTACGGATCACAAGAGCCTACAACACATATTCAATCAAAAGGAACTTAACATGAGGCAAAGACGTTGGGTTGAATTGTTGAACGATTACGACTGCGATATACGTTGGTAAATGTTTAACTTGCGCGAAAGTGAAAGTCGAGTACTAGAAGCCTTCAGGTCTTCTGCAGCAACCTGAAATACCCAAATGGAAATGGGAACATATTTCAATGGACTTCATAACGAAATTGCCAAAGACGCCCAAGGGCCACGATACAATTTGGGTAATAGTAGACCGTCTAACAAAGTCTGCGCACTTCTTGCCAATCAAGGAGAATGACAACACGAGTAAACTTGCTGAAATATACATGAGGGAGATTGTTGCACGACATGGAGTGCCGCTCTCGATTATCTCTGATAGAGATGGACGCTTCGTGTCAAGGATTTGGCAATCCTTCCAAGAAGCATTTGGGTCTCAGTTAAATCTGAGTACTGCCTTTCACCCGCAAACAGACGAACAGAGTAAACGGACGATTCAAACTTTGGAAGACATGTTGCGAGCTTGCGTAATGGATTTAGGTGGAAGTTGGGACACTCACCTACCATTGGTTGAATTTTCATACAATAACAGTTACCATGCAAGTATTCAAGCCGCACCGTTCGAAGCTCTCTATGGACGCAAATGTCGATCACCGATTTGTTGGGCTGACGCGGGTGATAGACAACTAGTTGGTCCGGAATTGGTCCAGGAAATGACAGACAAGATTGCACAGATCCGAGAGCGCATCAAAGCGGCTCGTGATCGACAAAAGAGTTATGCGGACCTGAGAAGGAAACCTCTGGAATTTGAGGTTGGTGATATGGTTTTGTTGAAAGTTTCACCCTGGAAGGGTGTGGCACGCTTTGGGAAGCATGGGAAGTTGAATCCACGATACATTGGTCCATTCAGAATCCTGCAAAGGATTGGGCTTGTAGCCTACAAGTTGGACCTACCTGCTGAACTTAATGGCGTTCGTGATACATTCCATGTATCAAACCTGAAAAAGAGTCCAACACAAGGGACCGGGGTTATTCCTGCGGATGAAGTTCATATCGACGACACGCTCCACTTTACTGAAGAACCCGTTGAGGTTACGGATTGGAAAGTTAATAAAACACGCAGGAGTAGTGTCAAGCTCATCAAAGTTCGATGGAATGCACGACATGGACCAGAATTCACGTGGGAACGTGAGGATCGTATGAAAGAAAAATACCCACATTTATTCCCCAAGACCCCTGCATCTAGTAGCAAAACTAAAATTTCGGGACGAAATTTCTCTAACAGGGGGAGAATGTGACAACCCGCACAATTACAGGTATCCGTACAATTAATTAGTATTTAATTTGTTCTTAATGACTGTGCTTGATTACAACTATTGATTTAACTGCTTTTTGATTCTGTTACATACATACATATGCATCACATTCCTACTGTCACTCCATTTAATACACACATATTTTAGTGACAAGCTTGAAGCACAAAGCACAGTTAGCACAATGAGCGGATAACCCAGAAAACATGCTGACAATGCCAGCACATAGACAGACAATGTTTTTAAGGCCAGTATGAGCCAGAGACGGGATACTACACTAGGGTAGTGTGTAGGGAAGTGAGAACCATAAAACTGCGTCACTAGGTGATAGTTAAAGTGCCGGGAAGTGCCTAAAACCCACTCTAAATGCAAAATTCTGCATCTACTAACAAAATTCAGCATTTAAAATGCTAGTAATATGCCAAAAATATGGCAGAATGTCCCTGTATGCTTTCCTAAGTGCCGGGAATTAATTGTGTCACTAAAAGCTACATAAATGACACTTTACGATATAATTAAGCACTTTAACGGAACGGTATCAAACCGAACAACCGGACATTACCCGGAACACAAAAATATTGTTAAACACATTGTTTCAATTTTACTGAGCTAGTTATGGTACCCGAACACCCCAACACACTATATATTACTTAACACACATAAACCACTAACTATTTCACTTATCTTCTAACTAGATTAGTTAACTACCATTACAACCCAACTAGAAACCTACCTCCCCCCCCCCCCAACCAGTTCTAGAAGTGGGATCCCCACTTTAATTTTCTTGATTAGTTTAATAGAATTGCATTGTACTTAGGGTGCACTTAATCTAGTGGATAATAACATGTTGGAAGCTTGTTTAAATTAACCACAAGACATTCACACATTCATCATCAACTTCACATTTCACTCCAAACTCTCTCTCCCTCTCTTCCTTGTTCGGCCGAACCCAAGCACAACCACCATCAACATCATTCAAGTTTCTTCATCCATTCTATTTGCATACAAAGGTGTTATAGTGCATCCAACGAAGCTCGGTGTGTCCGGAAGTTGTAGGACCTCTCTTATCTTCTTTTATCCACCACATTTCTTCACTAGAACTCCCCTAGCCTTGAGCTAGTGGTAAGAACTTAGATCCTTTCATTTTTCATCTTATTTAAGTGGTTAATGAAGTATTATGATCAAAAATATTATGAACACTAATGATCATATGAAGAAGACTTGAACATAAACTAACTTGATGATGAAGTATTGTTAAAATGATGAAGAAATCATGATGTTCATGTCTTGTGATGCTTGTTGATTATCGTTTACTCATGTATTTGATGTTGATCATCTTATGGTCTTGCTAGATCATGATTAAAAACATGATCTAGCAAGACGAGAAAGTAGAATTGTTGTAGGATGATGGATCATCCACATAAAGGTCATGAACTTGAAAGAACACTATGTTTTCTTGAAAAATAAAGATCAAAGTAGGATGATAAGCATGTAGATCTAAAGATCCATGAGTGGTTCTTCAAAAGAACCAAGTTAAAAATATGAGTTTTATAAAAACTTGGATCTTACATAAACTAATCACATTTTTGGTGGATAAACAAGTGTAGAAACACTTGTGTAATAAGAAAAGTTCACAAAGAAGTATTTTTAGAAAATATGGTTGGAGGTTGTAAACACTTAAACTCTTTAAAAATAAAGTTTTTTTAAAGAACCATTCACATTTTAAAAGGTAACATGACTTACTAAGTATGCTAGTAAGTTACTACATATTTTTATAAATTTCCAAGTTCATGAGTTTATAGTTTATGCTTGTTTTTGGCAAGTTTGGTAAGTAGAGGTTGTATATTGTTGATTGAGAATTGTTTGAATGAATTTTTGAAAAGAAAATGATATGCTAGTAAGCATGGACACCTCCATTTACAAAGGAAACTCTGGCGAAATTTTTCTAAAATTTCAACACTTAGAAAATATTTCTCTAGCAAGTGTTTACAAATATATTTTCAACTTTGTTTTCAAATAAAATTCGCCATAATTTTTATTACAAAAATACCAAGTATCGGAGGTTGATTTTCATAAATAAAATTTGATAAATATATATTTAGAATATATATTTTATACTAAAAGTTTTGTGTGATTATTTGATTATTTTGTGAACTAGTTATATTATTTTTGGGATAAAATAATATAACTTATGAATACCATGAAAATTACAACTCCAAAATAATACCAAAACTCTCACAGAATAAATGTTTAAGTTACGCATTTGTTACTGCAATACGGAACGCTAAAACGTAACTTATGTAATATTCAGAAAATACTCTTACGCATACATTTTTGGTGAAATATTATTTTGGAAATTAATGAAGTAAAATATAATATTTTTGGGAAAAATACATATATTTTGGGAATATGTTATTTTTGGACAAATAAGTTAAATATATTTTTCTAAGTGGGACTTAAAATATATTTTTCGGAATCACAATAATACATGTATAATTACCCCCATCATTGGGAAGGAAATACGAAGTTAAAATACTTGTGAAGTATAAATACGAAATATTATTTAACGATTATTCCATAATAAAATATAATTTAAAGTTAAGATAATTATTTTAACTAATAATTATAACTTGGAATAATATTCGGAAACTTAAGAGTCGCAACTAAAAAACATTCAACCCTAAGCCAAGACACGACCCGTTCGTCTAATAGACATTAGTACGTGTAGGTCGTCGCGTAGCGGACAGAGTTTGGGTTGACGATTCGATTCAGAGGACGCAGTACTGTGAGTTCATGTTCCCCCCTTTTCTTTTAACTGTTTTCAGTTTTATACTTCGGGGGTGAAATACATGTTACAATTATTACAGACATTTTATACATGGTATGGTTAGCCTAAGGAGGGTTTACTACTAGATCATGTGAAGGGTGGGTATAACACTTAAGGCCATCAATCCTCGTTGTTAGGACCGAGGGACATGAGTGATAGATCTATTTGGGTGTAGCGAGCCCACACCCATGAGTAAACGGACGATTCAAACTTTGGAAGACATGTTGCGAGCTTGCGTAATGGATTTAGGTGGAAGTTGGGACACTCACCTACCATTGGTTGAATTTTCATACAATAACAGTTACCATGCAAGTATTCCAGCCGCACCGTTCGAAGCTCTCTATGGACGCAAATGTCGATCACCGATTTGTTGGGCTGACGCGGGTGATAGACAACTAGTTGGTCCGGAATTGGTCCAGGAAATGACAGACAAGATTGCACAGATCCGAGAGCGCATCAAAGCGGCTCGTGATCGACAAAAGAGTTATGCGGACCTGAGAAGGAAACCTCTGGAATTTGAGGTTGGTGATATGGTTTTGTTGAAAGTTTCACCCTGGAAGGGTGTGGCACACTTTGGGAAGCATGGGAAGTTGAATCCACGATACATTGGTCCATTCAGAATCTTGCAACGGATTGGGCTTGTAGCCTACAAGTTGGACCTACCTGCTGAACTTAATGGCGTTCATGATACATTCCATGTATCAAACTTGAAAAAGAGTCCAACACAAGGGACCGTGGTCATTCCTGCGGACAATGTTCATATCGACGACACGCTCCACTTTACTGAAGAACCCGTTAAGGTTACGGATTGGAAAGTTAATAAAACATGCAGGAGTAGTGTCAAACTCGTCAAAGTACGATGGAATGCATGACATGAACCAGAATTCACGTGGGAACGTGAGGATCGTATGAAAGAAAAATACCCACATTTATTTCCCAAGACCCCTGCATCTAGTAGCAAAACTAAAATTTCGGGACGAAATTTCTCTAACAGGGGGAGAATGTGACAACCCGCACAATTACAGGTATCCGTACAATTAATTAGTATTTAATTTGTGCTTAATGACTGTGCTTGATTACAACTGTTGATTTAACTGTTTTTTGATTCTGTTACATACATACATATGCATCACATTCCTACTGTCACTCCATTTAATACACACAGATTTTAGTGACAAGCTTGATGCACAAAGCACAGTTAGCACAATGAGCGGATAACCCAGAAAACATGCTGACAATGCCAGCACATAGACAGACAATGTTTTTAAGGCCAGTATGAGCCAGAGACAGGATACTACACTAGGGTAGTGTGTAGGGAAGTGAGAACCATAAAAATGCGTCACTAGGTGATAGTTAAAGTGCCGGGAAGTGCCTAAAACCCACTCTAAATGCAGAATTCTGCATCTACTAACAAAATTCAGCATTTAAAATGCTAGTAATATGCCAAAAATATGGCAGAATGTCCCTGTATGCTTTCCTAAGTGCCGGGAATTAATTGTGTCACTAAAAGCTACATAAAGGACACTTTACGATATAATTAAGCACTTTAACGGAACGGTATCAAACCGAACAACCGGACATCCCCCGGAACACAAAAATATTGTTAAACACATTGTTTCAATTTTACTGAGCTAGTTATGGTACCCGAACACCCTAACACACTATATATTACTTAACACACATAAACCACTAACTAATTCACTTATCTTCTAACTAGATTAGTTAACTACCATTACAACCCGACTAGAAACCTACCCCTCCCCCCCCCCCCCCCCCCCAACCGGTTCTTGAAGTGGGATCCCCACTTTAATTTTCTTGATTAGTTTAATAGAATTGCATTGTACTTAGGGTGCACTTAATCCAGTGGATAATAACATGTTGGAAGCTTGTTTAAATTAACCACAAGACATTCACACATTCATCATCAACTTCATATTTCACTCCAAACTCTCTCTCCCTCTCTTCCTTGTTCGGCCGAACCCAAGCACAACCACCATCAACATCATTCAAGTTTCTTCATCCATTCTATTTGCATACAAAGGTGTTATAGTGCATCCAACGAAGCTCGGTGTGTTCGGAAGTTGAAGGACCTCTCTTATCTTCTTTTATCCACCACATTTCTTCACTAGAACTCCCCTACCCTTGAGCTAGTGGTTAGAACTTAGATCCTTTCATTTTTCATCTTGTTTAAGTGGTTAATGAAGTATTATGATAAAAAAATATTAAGAACACTAATGATCATATGAAGAAGACTTGAACATAAACTAACTTGATGATGAAGTATTGTTAAATTGATGAAGAAATCATGATGTTCATGTCTTGTGATGCTTGTTGATTATTGTTTACTCATGTATTTGATGTTGATCGTCTTATGGTCTTGCTAGATCATGATTAAAAACATGATCTAGCAAGACGAGAAAGTAGAATTGTTGTAGGATGATGGATCATCCACATAAAGGTCATGAACTTGAAAGAACACTATGTTTTCTTGAAAAATAAAGATCAAAGTAGGATGATAAGCATGTAGATCTAAAGATCCATGAGTGGTTCTTCAAAAGAACCAAGTTAAAAATATGAGTTTTATAAAAACTTGGATCTTACATAAACTAATCACATTTTTGGTGGATAAACAAGTGTAGAAACACTTGTGTAATAAGAAAAGTTCACAAAGAAATATTTTTAGAAAATATGGTTGGAGGTTGTAAACACTTAAACTCTTTAAAAATAAAGTTTTTTTTAAAGAACCAATCACATTTTAAAAGGTAACAAGACTTACTAATTATGCTAGTAAGTTACTACATATTTTTATAAATTTCCAAGTTCATGAGTTTATAGTTTATGCTTGTTTTTGGCAAGTTTGGTAAGTAGAGGTTGTATATTGTTGATTGAGAATTGTTTGAATGAATTTTTGAAAAGAAAATGATATGCTAGTAAGCATGGACACCTCCATTTACAAAGGAAACTCTGGCGAAATTTTTCTAAAATTTCAACACTTAGAAAATATTTCTCTAGCAAGTGTTTACAAATATATTTTCAACTTTGTTTTCAAATAAACTTCGCCATAATTTTTATTACAAAAATACCAAGTATCGGAGGTTGATTTTCATAAATAAAATTTAATAAATATATATTTAGAATATATATTTTATACTAAAAGTTTTGTGTGATTATTTGATTATTTTGTGAACTAGTTATATTATTTTTGGGATAAAATAATATAACTTATGAATACCATGAAAATTACAACTCCAAAGTAATACCAAAACTCTCACAGAATAAATGTTTAAGTTACGCATTTGTTACTGCAATACGGAACGCTAAAACGTAACTTATGTAATATTCAGAAAATACTCTTACGCATACATTTTTGGTGAAATATTATTTTGGAAATTAATGAAGTAAAATATATTATTTTTGGACAAATAAGTTAAATATATTTTTCTAAGTGGGACTTAAAATATATTTTTCGGAATCACAATAATACATGTATAAATACCCCATCATTGGGAAGGAAATACGAAGTTAAAATACTTGTGAAGTACAAATACGAAATATTATTTAACGATTATTCCATAATAAAATATAATTTAAAGTTAAGATAATTATATTAACTAATAATTATAACTTGGAATAATATTCGGAAACTTAAGAGTCGCAACTAAAAAACATTCAACCCTAAGCCAAGGCACGGCCCGTTCGTCTAATAGACATTAGTACGTGTAGGTCGTCGCGTAGCGGACATAGTTTGGGTTGACGATTCGATTCAGAGGACGCAGTACTGTGAGTTCATGTTCCCCCCTTTTCTTTTAACTGTTTTTAGTTTTATACTTCGGGGGTGAAATACATGTTACAATTATTACAGACATTTTATACATGGTATGGTTAGCCTAAGGAGGGTTTACTACTAGATCATGTGAAGGGTGGGTACAACACTTAAGGCCATCAATCCTCGTTGTTAGGACCGAGGGACATGAGTGATAGATCTATTTGGGTGTAGCGAGCCCACACCCATGAGGCCGGGGCGGCCCATAGAGGTGACTGTGTCTTACAGCCGAAGCCCGGTAACAAATTTGCTAGGTTTGAGTCTTCCTGGACCTTTTCACACATACCAGTGGCTTTGCAACCCATTGGTGATCTTTTTTTCCTTATTGCTACATACCAGGGACTTTATTCATACTTTGAAGGTTTATACATACTCACTTTTACATGAACTCGCTCAACTTTTGTTGATTTTTCAAACTATATGTATTTCAGGAAATTAATGGATCTGGCGAAGTGTGCAATTGTGTCAAGCTGCGTAGTGAATAACGATGTCATCCAGGTTTAGGAGGTGTAACCCTTACCTGGACGGGTTACATGTCTTTAAACCACGTTTTATTTAAGTCTTTTGTTGTGTCATGTAAACATATTTTAAAACAAGTATGGTTTGTATTTTAACTTAAGTGTCGACATTTCCAAACAATGATGTTGGGGTAGTATTAAACTTAATGAATGGATGAACATCATGTGTTTTATTTTCATATAGCATTGTTATGATTGTTGCTATGGTATTAAGAAGTCACACCAAAATAATCCACGCTTCCGCAAAAGCCAGGGTGTGACAGAATCATCTTGCGCTAACATTGCACCCATATTAATCTACTTCAACCCTTTGAAATAAAGTGCTTGTCAAATTCAGCAAACGGTTTGTAACACCCGTAAATAACTAAAACATGATGAAAAAAATGTCAATGAAAAAAAAATACTCATATTGTCGGCGCCTCGTCCACCATAACCGACCACTAAACGTCATTGTGGCACCGGTGGTGGCATTATCACAACTGAGATTTGAGATCTCATCAACAAGATTGGCTTAATGAGGTTTTAGGGTTTCTTGTTTTTTTTTTTCATTAAAAAGGATAAGCCGATCATTTTAAAACCTATGTTTAACATCAACCAGCGTTAACGACCAAATCCAACAGAGTGACAAACCTTTGTGACCAAAAAATTCTAATACTTAAACATCAAATCCAAAACTTAGGCAAAACATACAGGCCATCTGATTATGGTTTTTCAACACTTAATATGTTGCTTACCAAAACAAGATGATTATCGTTATCGTTATTATTATTACAAAAAGTTTTATATAAGTGGCTTAGAAGTTGCATAAATACCTAGTATGTTAATTATGTATAATGTAGGTATTGACATGTTCACTTTCTAGCTATTGTTTTTATTTGACCTGTTTGAGATAGACCTAACCCGAATCAAGCTGTTCATATGCAAAATCTAGAAAATGACTAACCTTCCAGCATGTCGAAAATAGGCATGGAGCATTGTCAATGTAAAAGGTATCTGTCTTTTCAGGATAGTTCAAGTCATCAATGCTAGATATAACCGTCATAGCTGCAACAAATTAGGAAATCAGTTTTACATATAATCAATTATCCATCTTTTTCGGTAAGGTTTATCAGTTAATTAGTTAGTTAAATCATTCTTTGAATAACAAATGCATATTTTAATTAAATGGTGTAAGCATGTAGCAATACATCTTGATTTTTGTCAAACAACTTATCCAATGTTGATCTTAAGTGAGATCGCACATACACAAAAGTGGATAAGGGTTTGGCTAACAGTTAACGGAACCAAAAAAAATATCGGTTTTCCAGGTCGGCTTTTTTTTTCAGAGTACCTTGAGCTGATTAAGTTGTGAGATTTTAAGTCCTGTCATATCCAGAACCTTGACACATGTGCTAACATGCCGCTCAAACTTCTTCGTTGCAGCCGGCTATAAACCAAAAAAAAAAGTCAGGCTACTTAAGATGCTACTATTTAGTATTTTCCTAAATAAATTAATCATAACTGAATACATACCAATACTATCCGGTATCTGTATTCATTTATCTGGATGTGTGACTGAACATAGTAATGTATCTAATATGGAAGATTATTACAGTTGTAAGAATTGCACATTAAGTGAATTAGAAACTGTTAAATATGGTATTCTTACTGATGCTTTATCGTATGTGATGCGTCCTACGCGAACAGCAATAACGGATTGCCCCTTTAGCAGGAAACCAATACCAGTCAGTGACTATAACAGGATAATAGCGTTTTAGGTTAACCAAACACATCTACTTTTGACGCATGTCAAAAGCCATTTTGCTAATTTCTAAATGAGTAAAATGTCATTTTCGTCCCTGAGTTTTGGCCAATTTTGCGACTTTTGTCCAAAGACTTGTTTTTCCGAATCTGAATCCAAAAGGTTTAAAATCTTGTCATTTTCATCCAGCATGTTAACTCCATCCATTTTTCTCCGTTAAGTGAGGGATATTTATGTCTTTTTTGCTAACTTAAAGGGCGATTCAGTCTTTCTCACTTTATGCAAAAAGACCGAATCCCCCTGAAAAAGACCGAATTAACAATTAAGTTAACTAACAAGACAGAAATACCCCTGAATTAACGAAGAAAAACGGATGGAGTTAACGATTCAGATGAAAATGGCAAGATTTCAAATCTTTTGGATCCAAATGCGGAAAAACAAACCTTTGGTTTCCAGTATCATAGACCATGTCATAAATCTGCTGAATCGAATCTAAGTTAGTGAACCCATACATGAAAAAAGAAAAAACAAATCATTCAATGCAATGTAGTTAAAAGCAAGAAGTGGTGAACCGCAGGGGGGGGGGGGGGGGGGGGGCTTACCAGTTACCACCACGTAATGTCCCTTAAGGACGGTTAAAACTTAGTGACCTAAATGGAACAGTTATGTAACTTAGTCCCGTGTATTACACGGGTTAAATAATTTTAGTCCCGTGTATTACACGAGTTAAATAATCAAAACGATATAATTTATAACTCTTTGAAAACTCTTATATATAAAATACATATTGCATATCAATAAGTATAATGTTACATACTTAAAAGAGGGCTAGACTGTAAAGTGTAAACAATTATATACTAAAGTCAAAACACAAATAAAGAATCTCCTAATATCTGGACGCTTTTCCATTTGTCTGGCAAATGCAAGGCTTCGTTGGCCCTCATTACTATACTTTTGAGCAACCATCATGTATAGAGTTGCGTGCTTTCAGAAAATCTTTTAGCCTCTTGGTTGCCAATGCAGCCTCTTATTTCTTTCTTTGAAAAACCAGCAACTTATTCAAAGTGTAATAATTCATGAATTAAAAAAAGATATTCTAAATGTGAAGAGTGTGGATAACAATTAAATGAATACAGAAAGAGAATAATAATAACACGAACACAAGAGAATAACAATAAAGTGAATACGGAAAGTACTAAGAAATCGCACTATTTTTTTTACCATGATTAAGAACCTGAAATTTGTGTCTTTCACATCCAGTCCTCCTCCCTTCCTTCTTTAGCTACAATTAAATTAGTATAAAAAATCATTTCATATTTTATCAATAGCATATAAAATATACACACACGCAATCTACAAACAATGAGCAGCAAAAGTACAACAAAAACATGATTGATTCGACATGCAACTCATTTTCAATGCAGATCGGTTAGGACCATAGTTAATCTTTGCTCAAAGTGAACGGAAAAAATGAAACCACAGAACTAAACCCTTAAATCGACTGGTCAACACATACATAAAAGCATAAAATATGATCAGTGAAATGCTAATCATTGGTAATTAAGAAAAAAACCGACCAGGTGACGATCAATTTTAGTCCAGGTGAAAAGAGTGACATATAACACCAGAGATTTCAATCACCTTTATACATTAGCATTCAAACCCTCGTCATCATGCTTTAAAACAGCAATTTGGCAAACAGAATCAAAAGTTAAATCCTAATCTAAACAAAAAAGGAAATTCCACTTTGAAAATGTTGATTAAAAAACATATGAACGATTCAGATGAACATACCAGGATCAAGATGAAATAGATGTAGATGAAATTGCCAAAGTTGAAAATACAAATGTCCATTACGGCTGATAATTAGGGTTGGCAATTGTAAGATGATTGAAACAAAAACGGGAAGAAAAAGGAAAGTCCGGTTGTATAGCTCATCAGTCAGAAGCGGAGCAAAGAACATTGCCTTGTGTTGAAGAGTGGAAAGAGTTTTTTTATTATATTGGTTGTACCCTTAGTATCTTCTCCACAAAACTGCAGTATACATACATGTATGAATCAAAATTATGATTAAACTCCATTGTTGGGAGATGAAGTGGCTGAGAAATATACTTACTTTTTCCAAGAAATCCAGTAGCTCCGGTTGCCTTTTCACATATATCCAATATGCTTTCCATTTCCTTGAAAGACTAACACCAGGAAGTGGGAAATCCGATTTTTGGAGCCATATATTCATGAAAACCAGAAGAAATAAACGATTTTACAGGTGTCGATTCTTACCAAGTTGCTGGAGAAAGCTTGTTTAAGCCCTAGATCGCTGGAATCTTCACTTACCACAGCAGAGATGACCGGAAGAAACCTTCAGTTAGGGTTTCTTCAAATCGGTGTTCATCACTGCGTGTTTTCAATTTCATTGATGTTTGTTCTTCTTCTCCGGTTGTTCATCATCTGATTTCATCTCAAACCATCAGCACTCCAGACATCTTTCATCACGGACGCCACCGGTGGTTCAAACCAGATCTAGATCTGAGAGAAAGAGAGGAGAAAGTCTAATGAAGTTTGTGAGATGTGAGTTATGAGAGAGGAGGGAATGGGAAGGGCAATCCGTATGAAGTGAATATCAGCCGTCCAGATCATGACCCGTGTGAAAAAAAGTGAAAAAAATGGACGGTTGATGATGAATCAGTTGAAGGGCAAAAAGTATGTGTTTTCTTGTGCTTTAAATCTTGTACATTATGCATTGAGTGTGTTTTCAACACATTGTCGAATTACCAATCCTATCCCTTGGATATCCTTTTATATATAGTATATATATATGTATATATATATATGTATATATATCCTAAAACACTCGGAAACTATGTCGTTTCCAAGACTTAGTATTTATCCCGATCATAAATGGGATCAAGCAAACATAGATTGGTTATTTCAAATCAAGATAATAACGCTTTCATAGAATCGTATGGTTAACGATTCGGTAGAGCTCCGTGACACGTAGTTTAGCTACGTCATTATAGCAGAAACTTATAAGTTATTCCTTAATAGGAATGTCATAGATTGCATGCTAGCGAGTTTACGTTCTTGGAACGACACTATGGAATCATACTAAGCTAGCTTTGCACAAGGATATCGGGGTGAGTTCATAACCCCCCTTTTTACAGTTTTACATTTTTATAAACGTTTTCGGGGGTGGAAAGACATGCAAGTTTTGCAAAAGTAAACAATATTTTGATGAATGAAACACATATTTCTAAACCATGTTGCAAATGAATTTCAACAAACTCAGATGGTTTACGAAAGGTTTATGCTAAACATACCGGTTTTACAAAACAAACGCGTATTTTCGAAACATGCATGAGTTTCATGACTAGTGATGGGATTGTCCTAGTTACAACAACAGGACTTGGTTGTTATGCATACGAACTACGAGACAACCCAGTGAATTCATGTCCATCATTTCAAACTTTTCAAAGTTTTATTGTTAAACAATCGAGGGGAAATACATGTTACAACAAATGGTCTGTTAGTTATGGAATGAAATTACTTTAGATCATGTGCACATAAGTAGAAAATGAACAAGAGTAACCATTAATCGAAATGACCGTGGTGCAAAAGGTGTAGATCTATTGAGTTTCAGGCGAGCTCCACTCCTAGTATTTTGGCCTTTTAGAGGTGCTTTTTGTGGTCCCAGATCGGAAGTTTCTGAATTCATCGTCTAGGTTTGGTTGCTTACTTGTGCAGCACACAAATTAATGTCCTTGCAAAACATTAATGATCCTTGAATTTCATAGACACTTTCACACACCGGTTTTCAATACAAGATTTTCAAATGTTTTTAAGATTCATATGATGCCAACTCAGAAACACATGAATTCACTAAACTTTGGTGGTGTTTTCAACTTTTATGTCACACCCCGACAACGCAGAACATACAAAACGTGGCGGAAACGTCGGGGAGTGTTGTAACAGAATTAATTGTTTCAAATCCATGGCAATTGAAGTTTCGTTTTATTGGTTAAAAGTGTTACAATATCTTAACAAACAAAGAAGTACAACATAATTAACTAGTCTTGCATCTTTTAATGTCACTAAGGCACAGGTCCGCCTAAGTATGTCTTGATAAGTCCTATGCATCATCTCCTGAAAACACATGTGAAAATAGGTATGTCAGCATAAAAATGCCTGTGAGATACATAGGTTTTGTGAAAACAGAATTCATGACTTATGTTTGAGAAAATGTTTAGTCATGAACCTTGTAATTTGCTTTGTCTTGTAAATCATTTGAAAAACGATAAGATCAGATGATATGTATAAATAAGAGAATAATGTATGGTTAAATGAATAACCATGAAGGATGAGTTTATATAAGAATAGTTGTTTGTAAATCAATGTCTTGTGAAAAGTATGTTATTTGTATAAAATGTTATATGTCTCAAATTGAAATGATTCAAATAACGCTACAATATGTAATATCATACAAACACTTATATATAGGAAGTACCAGCGGCGTATCCACCATGCTTGTATCATATTACACACGCATCGTTACTTAAATCACTTACTCAAACCAAACCATCAAGATGTAATGTTTAACAATTGTAGAAATGTTTATGTATAGTCAAATGTCTATTGTCAAATGTCATGTCAACAGATACAACAGGTTCACACGGTTCAATAGTTACAAACGGTTCATATAATCAAAGGGTTACGACGGTTCACATAGTCAAATAGCTACAACGGTTCAAAATGTAGTATAATGTGTTCATATGCTGGATGAGCATATGCAACAGAAATGCAATGTAAAACAATGTACTAAGTACGCACACAATGGACATACATAGCATGAAATGTAATGTAGAATGATGTACTAAGTACGCACACAATGGGCATACATAGCATGAAATGTAATGTAGAACGATGTACTAAGTACGCACACAATGCGCATACATAGCATGTAATGTAAAACGATGTACTAAGTACGCACACAATGGGCATACATAGCATGTAATGTAAAACGATGTACTAAGTACGCACACAATGGGCATACATAGCATGAAATGTAATGAAATCGTGTACCATAATGTACTAACGAACATGGCAGGTATATGATGTGAAAGCATGGAAAGCATGAAAGTAACAAGTAGGCACATGTGTTTCACCCCAAAACAGTTTGGAAAACAGTAAAAGAGGGGTCTATGTACTCACTTGAGATTGCTCAGAAGTCCTCAGATAACCACCAAGCAATGCTAGAGATCACGGAAATCAAATGGCACCTAATATAGGTAACTATGTTAATAAACCGGACCTAAATCGGAGGATCGGATAGAATGAGGGTTCGTAAACCAAACAAGTATGGAAACTCGTGTAATATGGTTTGACAAAGCCTACATACTAAATGAAACTTAACATAAGTGCTTACGACCCATTACGACCCGTTTAGGTAGCTTATGCTACTTTAACGCGTCGTTCGCGTGAAACGCGTTCGGACCGCCTAACTAGTCCTATGACAAGTATAATATGCCTTAACATGCCTAATATTGTCGCCAAATCAGTTTAGATGTCAAAAGTTATGTCACATATGTTTATAATGAATTTTGGCATCAAAGGGGTATTTTGGTAATTTACCTAAGGCATATAAACTACCTATCATACAACTACTTAAACAAAGCGACCATAAGGTATAACCTCGGAAGGTTATTCCCTATATACTATGGTCACCTAATGTGTTTTGTCGGATCCTAATGATCGACCAAAATGGGTCGGGTTCGAAGGTATAAAGGATTTATCATATCGCTTACCCTTACGACCCTAGACAACGTGGTAATCAGTAGGCATAGTCACAAAGGACTATAACAATCGTGATTACAATCACGTTGCGAAGTTCAAACGAACTTCGCATTGACCATAAACTGGTCAACGCAGAAAGTCAAACAAAGTTTGACTTTCGGACTCGAAAAGCAATAAAAGAACGAAGGAATACTTACGAAGGGTCCCCGAATGCTAATCTAGATCAAAATAGCTCAGGTATGAAACAAAGGTTTCAACTTAGAGCACATTAGATCAGATTCTAGTGAGTTTGAAGCAAATGGGGGTGGGGTATTTATAGTATTTCCCGAACCGTTAAGATCGTTTCTTGAATAACGTGATTGAATCTCGTGCGTACACTTGTTGGAAAGTTGTGGTGGCTAAAAATGACCCCTAATGAGCTGAAAGGGCAAGTGTGGGTTTGTGGTTGTGAGTTAAACAGCTGTGATCAGCTGACTAATCGATCTTATCTGTTCTGGGACCCTGACGCGGGCCGCGTAAAGATGTACACAAACCTTACGCGGGCCGCATGGCCATGTCTGATCAGAACTAACTTTCAGAAATGACAGTTTTTGTCCCTGCACATGTTTAAGGCCATTTCCGACACTTCTAAGGCCCGTAACGGCAACTTTAAGGCCCTAAAATGATGCCTAAACATTGTGGACATGAAACATGCTCAAAAGTATCTCAGATGTCGGTTCGTTTGGCCGTACGATCGCGATGTTCGCTTAATTACGACGGAATGCGCATAAGCGCGAAAAACGATCCAAATCGTGCGACGAATGGATTTTTCTCAAGCCAAACACTAAAATAAAATATTTTAGTGCTTACATAATTTTTTGGATGTCCGGATGTATTCAGAACGTAAGTTATGCGCGAAAGTGCAAACTTGTGCACTTTTTGACGCTTTTAGTCCCTGAATGGCCTAAAAGTTTATTTTAGCACACCGAACCCCTCAAATCCTATTTCTAAGATATATAAAGGATATTTAAGGTGTGTTTAACTTATGGTCATGTTCCGGAATGTCTGTTACAGTTCAAATTGGCATACTTTCGCAGTTTGATAAATTTAGTCCCTGTAGGCGAACTAACTTGTTTTTGCCATACCAAAGCCTTCAAAACTTATTTCTAAGTTATGTAAAGGTTATTTAAGGTATGTTAAGTCTATTTCACTATTCCGGAGTGTTCGTTGCATTAAACTGGTTATATTTACACATCAGTGCGCGTATAACCTTCCAGAAAGCGATTTAGAGCTTGAAATCGAACAAGAGTTGATATGTGCAAAAGATACACATATTTATACAAGTCCAAAGTATGAAATACAATATTTCATTGGTTTGGTATTTGTTTGATGGTCGCAGTGACACAGGTGTCACAGTCTCCCCTACTTTAGGAAATTTCGTCCCGAAATTTATTCGTAAGAGTCTGTCTGTGACTTTGTGTTAAATAGCCATCAAAGATATGTAAAGCATAATTTTGTTATTTTCCTCAACGGATATTTTTCAGAAGCGAAAATGAACGAACGGAGTCATTTTCTTCAATGGGTTCTTCGGAAATGGAAAATAAAGGATTTTTAACTAAACGGATATACATTTCCCTCAACGGATATTCATCAGAAGTGAAAACGAATGCATGATTCATTCCTCCTCAATGGGTCCTTCGTCAGAAATGGGAATGAAGGAATAATCCACGGATATTCATTTCCTCAACGGATAATCTTCAGAAACGAAAATGAACTAACGGAGTCATTTTCAACGGTTGCTTCCTCAGGTACGGAAATGAAAGATTTAACAACGGATATTCATTTCTCTCAATGGATATTCTTCAGAACGAAAATGAACAAACGGGGTCATTTTCCTCAACGGATATTCTTCAGAATTTGAAATGAAGGAATAATCAACGGATATTCATTTCCTCAACGGATAATCTTCAAAACCGAAAATGAACTAACGGAGTCATTTTCAACGGTTGCTTCCTCAGGTACGGAAATGAAAGATTTAACAACGGATATTCATTTCCTCAACGGATAATCTTCAGAAACGAAAATGAACTAATGGAGTTATTTTCAATGGTTGCTTCCTCAGAGTTGGAAATGAAGGATAAACGGATATTCATTTCCTCAACGGATATTCCTCAGAAGTGAAAAATGAATAGCTAGTTCATTTTTCCTCAACGGATACTTCATCAGAATTGGAAATGAATTGGGTTAACTTAGATACATGATAGAACTTGCTGTGATTTCTGTGCACTAAATTCCATAATTATGTATGCATCCATAATTACGCAATTCCTTGCACAGTCCGCACAGTTCGTTTTGTAATGTTGTGGGGAAGGATATCAAACTTGTGATGAGGGTGACTAGACTACCATAGGGTCCTTTTAGTTAGATCGACAGAGGATCTTCTTAATTAGGCCACCAAGGAGTCCTTTCATCTATATCATCACATAATATTCCTAACCAGATTTTTGGATCGATCAGTTTAACTAGACCACTAAAGGGGTCTAATTATGAAGTAGTACTTTATAATCCAAGGGACTTAACTACAGCGTAGAAGTCCATTAAGGATTTTTAAGTAGTACCTTTGGGTATCCTACTATGAATCTCTTGTACAAGGATATGTAAGATTCTACGAGGATTTGGATAACATAGTTTGGATCACACAACACATAAAAGGGAACACATAAGCACATAAGCACATAATTGTTTAATTGTTATTATCTTGTTATTGATTGCTATTAACTTGGCGCCTCGTACTTCGTTTCTCTTGGAAGAAACGGGTACTTAGGATTTTCGTGGAAAACGCAAGAGGTCATACAATGGAAGAAATTTTGGGGGTAGTCTGTTCTTCAAGGAATATGGTTCCTTGATTGTTGGTATTGTAGAGGATATGTTTATACATGCAACCACATAAACATATTAAAATGTAAATGAAAGATTTATTTATAACAACAATAACAACAACTGTTTCATAGATAGTGATAACAAAAGAAAATAATACACAAGGCTCGATTATTTTCTAAACAACGTTATCTTCTGTCGGTCAGATACTCATCCCTGCGCTGGATTTGCATTAGCAAGCTTTGGGCAATTCCTACGAAAATGGCCCATCTCGCCACAGTTGTAGCAAGACCCCGGTGGAAAACGAGCTTGAGCAGGATTGTTGTTAACTTGATTTGGTGCAGCTGCTGTTGGGCAAACCCTCGCTGTATGACCTATAAGTCTGCAAACTTGGCATGTGCGGCAATTCACACCAGCATGATGATGTAGGCCACATTGGTTGCATAAGGGTGCAGTTCCGTTGTAGGGTTTCCTGGCAGGGGGTTGAGCTGGTTGGTTGGGGACGGCTTGATCATTGTGAGTAACCATGGCGAAGTTCTGAGAAGCCTTTCGCTTCTTTGACCTCTTAGGGGATACAGTCTGTTCATCCATGGTCTTTGATTCCTCGATTGGGTTCGATTCCTCTACCGGTTTCTTGTCACCTTTTCGGAAAAGTTTACCTTTCCTGATCTTTGATTCAATCAAGGTTGCAGATAGCTCAATGGCCTGTCTAACTGTAGTAGGGTTGCTACCAGTCACAATGTCTTGTATTGAGTCAGGGAGGCCATCAATGTACTTTTCGATTGCCTTATCCAAAGGTGTGACCATGTTTGGGCATAACAGACTTAACTCCTCATAACGGTCCGTGTAGGCTCGATGCTCACCGCTGTCTTGCTCAAGATTGTCGAATTCCCTTTCCAAGGCCCTGATCTCGCGACGAGGACATAATTCCTTCATCGTAAGGGCCCTAAGTTCAGCCCATGTCTGTGCTAGAGCAACTTCTGTACCACGACCTCTCATAACCCCGTTCCACCATGTAAGAGCCCTCTTCTGAAACACACTCGAAGAAAACTCGACCTTGCGATTGTCAGGACACTGCACGTGGCGGAAAGTATTCTCAATGCTCTCGAACCATTGAAGAACCCAGTCGCTCCCTCAGAACCACTAAACTTGAGTGGTTTAGCCGAGTTAAAACTCTTGAAATTGCATGGACCATTGTTGTTGTTGTTGGCTTGGTTCCATTGAGCAAAGAGGTTTGGGAATTGAGCAGCCATTTGCTGTGCAATGATTTCTGCCAGTTCGGCAGTCGCTATCTGGTTTTCGCGTCGAAGAGGCATTCTAAAAGAGAAACACAAAATGAAACAAGTGAGAGAATTAGACGAAAAGAATGAGATGAACAAATCTGATGAAAGCAAGTATAGTGGTCATTTGTTTGTTACTACAAAGCAACAAACGACCCCGGTGATTAATCAAAGTAAATAGGTCAAAAATAATGTATCGCGAAGACATGCTCGCCTATAAGTGAACACTCATCCCAAGAATTCCCAGGTAAGCACAACTGGTCTCGCGTCTGATGAGATATATACGAAGTGCTTGCCTAGACAGAAAACCCAGAATACAGGCATTCACCCTTCCAGTTTGTACGTGTTCACATTATTTAAAACCCAAAACCTAGACGAGATTTTGAAAACTCAAAGGGGTTCAAAACCATATAACAGAGGGTTCAAAACCTTACAGTAGAGGGTTCAAAACCTTGTAATAAATCATTCAAAAACAGAAAATTAGTTTTCAAAGCGGTTTTGAAATTTATGTTCTTGTTGTGGTCGTCGCCTAAGGATAGGTGACGGTATTGTTTTATGACTAAACGCAAGTAAACTCGCGTTGGGGTCCTAAGAAGGTTATAGACTAGGTCAAAGCATTACTAATAACCTAATTCCCTATAACCATTGGCTCTGATACCATCTTTTCTGTCACACCCCGACCACGTAGAACATACAAAACGTGGCGGAAACGTCGGGGAGTGTTGTAACAGAATTAATTGTTTCAAATCCATGGCAATTGAAGTTTCGTTTTATTGGTTAAAAGTGTTACAATATCTTAACAAAGCTAGCGAGTTTACGTTCTTGGAACGACACTATGGAATCATACTAAGCTAGCTTTGCACAAGGATATCGGGGTGAGTTCATAACCCCCCCTTTTTACAGTTTTACATTTTTATAAACGTTTTCGGGGGTGGAAAGACATGCAAGTTTTGCTAAAGTAAACAATATTTTGATGAATGAAACACATATTTCTAAACCATGTTGCAAATGAATTTCAACGAACTCAGATGTTTTACGAAAGGTTTATGCTAAACATACCGGTTTTACAAAACAAACGCGTATTTTCGAAACATGCATGAGTTTCATGACTAGTGATGGGATTGTCCTAGTTACAACAACAGGACTTGGTTGTTATGCATACGAACTACGAGACAACCCAGTGAATTCATGTCCATCATTTCAAACTTTTCAAAGTTTTATTGTTAAACAATCGAGGGGAAATACATGTTACAACAAATGGTCTGTTAGTTATGGAATGAAATTACTTTAGATCATGTGCACATAAGTAGAAAATGAACAAGAGTAACCATTAATCGAAATGACCGTGGTGCAAAAGGTGTAGATCTATTGAGTTTCAGGCGAGCTCCACTCCTAGTATTTTGGCCTTTTAGAGGTGCTTTTTGTGGTCCCAGATCGGAAGTTTCTGAATTCATCGTCTAGGTTTGGTTGCTTACTTGTGCAGCACACAAATTAATGTCCTTGCAAAACATTAATGATCCTTGAATTTCATAGACACTTTCACACACCGGTTTTCAATACAAGATTTTCAAATGTTTTTAAGATTCATATGATGCCAACTCAGAAACACATGAATTCACTAAACTTTGGTGGTGTTTTCAACTTTTATGTCACACCCCGACCACGTAGAACATACAAAACGTGGCGGAAACGTCGGGGAGTGTTGTAACAGAATTAATTGTTTCAAATCCATGGCAATTGAAGTTTCGTTTTATTGGTTAAAAGTGTTACAATATCTTAACAAACAAAGAAGTACAACATAATTAACTAGTCTTGCATCTTTTAATGTCACTAAGGCACAGGTCCGCCTAAGTATGTCTTGATAAGTCCTATGCATCATCTCCTGAAAACACATGTGAAAATAGGTATGTCAGCATAAAAATGCCTGTGAGATACATAGGTTTTGTGAAAACAGAATTCATGACTTATGTTTGAGAAAATGTTTAGTCATGAACCTTGTAATTTGCTTTGTCTTGTAAATCATTTGAAAAACGATAAGATCAGATGATATGTATAAATAAGAGAATAATGTATGGTTAAATGAATAACCATGAAGGATGAGTTTATATAAGAATAGTTGTTTGTAAATCAATGTCTTGTGAAAAGTATGTTATTTGTATAAAATGTTATATGTCTCAAATTGAAATGATTCAAATAACGCTACAATATGTAATATCATACAAACACTTATATATAGGAAGTACCAGCGGCGTATCCACCATGCTTGTATCATATTACACACGCATCGTTACTTAAATCACTTACTCAAACCAAACCATCAAGATGTAATGTTTAACAATTGTAGAAATGTTTATGTATAGTCAAATGTCTATTGTCAAATGTCATGTCAACAGATACAACAGGTTCACACGGTTCAATAGTTACAAACGGTTCATATAATCAAAGGGTTACGACGGTTCACATAGTCAAATAGCTACAACGGTTCAAAATGTAGTATAATGTGTTCATATGCTGGATGAGCATATGCAACAGAAATGCAATGTAAAACAATGTACTAAGTATGCACACAATGGACATACATAGCATGAAATGTAATGTAGAACAATGTACTAAGTACGCACACAATGGGCATACATAGCATGAAATGTAATGTAGAACGATGTACTAAGTATGCACACAATGCGCATACATAGCATGTAATGTAAAACGATGTACTAAGTACGCACACAATGGGCATACATAGCATGTAATGTAAAACGATGTACTAAGTACGCACACAATGGGCATACATAGCATGTAATGTAAAACGATGTACTAAGTACGCACACAATGGGCATACACAGCATGAAATGTAATGAAATCGTGTACTATAATGTACTAACGAACATAGCAGGTATATGATGTGAAAGCATGGAAAGCATGAAAGTAACAAGTAGGCACATGTGTTTCACCCCAAAACAGTTTGGAAAACAGTAAAAGAGGGGTCTATGTACTCACTTGAGATTGCTCAGAAGTCCTAAGATAACCACCAAGCAATGCTAGAGATCACGGAAATCAAATGGCACCTAATATAGGTAACTATGTTAATAAACCGGACCTAAATCGGAGGATCGGATAGAATGAGGGTTCGTAAACCAAACAAGTATGGAAACTCGTGTAATATGGTTTGACAAAGCCTACATACTAAATGAAACTTAACATAAGTGCTTACGACCCATTACGACCCGTTTAGGTAGCTTATGCTACTTTAACGCGTCGTTCGCGTGAAACGCGTTCGGACCGCCTAACTAGTCCTATGACAAGTAGAATATGCCTTAACATGCCTAATATTGTCGCCAAATCAGTTTAGATGTCAAAAGTTATGTCACATATGTTTATAATGAATTTTGGCATCAAAGGGGTATTTTGGTAATTTACCTAAGGCATATAAACTACCTATCATACAACTACTTAAACAAAGCGACCATAAGGTATAACCTCGGAAGGTTATTCCCTATATAAACTACCTATCATACAACTACTTAAACAAAGGACTATAACCATCGTGATTACAATCACGTTGCGAAGTTCAAACGAACTTCGCATTGACCATAAACTGGTCAACGCAGAAAGTCAAACAAAGTTTGACTTTCGGACTCGAAAAGCAATAAAAGAACGAAGGAATACTTACGAAGGGTCCCCGAATGCTAATCTAGATCAAAATAGCTCAGGTATGAAACAAAGGTTTCAACTTAGAGCACATTAGATCAGATTCTAGTGAGTTTGAAGCAAATAGGGGTGGGGTATTTATAGAAGTTCCCGAACCGTTAAGATCGTTTCTTGAATAACGTGATTGAATCTCGTGCGTACACTTGTTGGAAAGTTGTGGTGGCTAAAAATGACCCCTAATGAGCTGAAAGGGCAAGTGTGGGTTTGTGGTTGTGAGTTAAACAGCTGTGATCAGCTGACTAATCGATCTTATCTGTTCTGGGACCCTGACGCGGGCCGCGTAAAGATGTACACAAACCTTACGCGGGCCGCATGGCCATGTCTGATCAGAACTAACTTTCAGAAATGATAGTTTTGGTCCCTGCACGTGTTTAAGGCCATTTCCGACACTTCTAAGGCCCGTAAAGCCAACTTTAAGGCCCTAAAATGATGCCTAAACATTGTGGACATGAAACATGCTCAAAAGTATCTCAGATGTCGGTTCATTTGGCCGTACGATCGCGATGTTCGCTTAATTACGACGGAATGCGCATAAGAGCGAAAAACGATCCAAATCGTGCGACGAATGGATTTTTCTCAAGCCAAAAACTAAAATAAAATATTTTAGTGCTTACATAAATTTTTGGATGTCCGGATGTATTCAGAACGTAAGTTATGCGCGAAAGTGCAAACTTGTGCACTTTTTGACGGTTTTAGTCCCTGAATGGCCCAAAAGTTTATTTTAGCACACCGAACCCCTCAAAGCCTATTTCTAAGCTATATAAAGGATATTTTAGGTGTGTTTAACTTATGGTCATGTTCCGGAATGTCTGTTACAGTTCAAATTGGCATACTTTCGCAGTTTGACAAATTTAGTCCCTGTAGGCGAACTAACTTGTTTTTGCCGTACCAAAGCCTTCAAAACTTATTTCTAAGTTATGTAAAGGTTATTTAAGGTATGTTAAGCCTATTTCACTATTCTGGAGTGTTCGTTGCATTAAACTGGTTATATTTACGCATCAGTGCGCGTATAACCTTCCAGAAAGCGATTTAGAGCTTGAAATCGAACAAGAGTTGATATGTGCAAAAGATACACATATTTATACAAGTCCAAAGTATGAAATACAATATTTCATTGGTTTGGTATTTGTTTGATGGTCGCAGTGACACAGGTGTCACATTTTATACACGTAAGGGGATGGGTTGGTCCTGCTTACATATTCATGTGGGCTAGGCTCACACTTACTAGTGCGAGACACGAAGACTCAGGGACCGGATTGTTCTACATACAAAGTTTTATAAACACAAAGTTTTCAATTGACATGTCACACCCCAACCGATGGCGGAATCATTGGGGCGCGGCACTAGGCGAATCAGATTGCTCAAGAGAATCCATAACAATTATTTAGCGACAATATTCAAACAGTTCATTATCCCATACTAACAAACAAATATTTCACAAACGGTTACCACAGATTTCATGTCACTCAAACGATAAAAATCCGACAACCTAGATTTTATGTGAGTTTCTAAGTAGCCTAGTCTTGATTCGAGATAATCTGCGTTTAACCTACAACATACGTTAAAATAATTTCAATACAAAAATGTATTGGTGAGTATACATGTTTGATATAGCATAAGTAGATAACAACGTTGCGAATTTCCACATACATAAACATGATACACAACATATATGCTACAAGACAAAAACTACCAGCCAAGTCCCGAGATGACTGCGATGTGCATTTGCGAGTGCGAGTTTGTCTTAACTAGACCCCGTCGGGCGTGAGTCGAACTATAGTACTATTCTAGTTAAGTTAAAACGTCATGAGTAAAAGTCCTAGTACATATGTATCAAGCATGACATGTAAATATGTACGGCAGTCATTCGCACGTGGTAATAGTTTAGATTGTGTACTGCGTTTCGATAAGTGTGTTTTTGATATAAATGTATGTTACAACCCAAAAGTGTGTTTAAAGCGTTTAAGGGGTCAAGTATACTCACAGTGCGTGTCCAACAAATAAACACGATCTGGTTGGATATTTGAGAGCGCCGGATCAGCCTGTGTACGGGATCAGATGCATACGTATTCCGCACGGCTGGACGGTCGGAATCAGTGTGTCGAATGGGGTAAAGTGGGTTAAGTGTTGTAGCAGTGCATCCGGACGGATGGGTTCCATCTGGACGGATGGTCATCCTGTCGGATGGTCATCCTGACGGATGGCCATTCGACCGGATGGCTATTCGAGTGAGTTGCAGACTATAGTTTGATGTTTTTTGTAAAATTTTCAAAGTAAACATTTTCGAGTTAACGGAGACGGCGTGACGACGTGTCAGACAACGGAAACACCAAGTCCAGCTCATTCGGTCAAGTGTTCTCAACCCATTCGATCAGACTCACTGTTCTTGATGAAGTTTCATGTCTGACTCGTTAATCGGTCCATCTCTTTGGTGGAAATCTGTTTTCAACCTGGCTCTTGACTAAGGAACGAGTCAAGATTCTGATTGACTCCAGATTCCATCAGTTTTGTATAGAAAAGTTGAACAAAAGTTGAAAATAGATGAACAAGTGTTGAAATCTTGCATAACTTAGTTGAAAACGTGTGAAATCCTTTAGATCTGGAACCAATCTTGATTAAATGATGTTCCACAACAGGTTTCAAGAGCAAAATGAGTGGAAAACACTTTCAAGGGGTCCGAATAAGTGATTTCAGGGAAAAATTGTCACGGCCCCCGTCCCGTTTTTACCCGGTCCAGGAGCTGCGGGACAGAAATCCCGTGGTACTTATTAATTGAGTTAACAACGGAAGATTATACAGGATCTTTTAAAACTTGAAAATGCCCGATTATTTTATTAGATAATCTGGGACAAGCCCCGTAATTTACAATAGAGGAATTTCACAAGTAAATTCACTGATTTAAAACATGTTTATTCATTTTATTGAGCCACCTCCTCAAGCTTGTTAGTGCTCCGTAGCACGTTTTCCTTGATTTACAGCAGGTCGCCTGAAACATGTTTTAAAAATATTTTATCAGCGGGAAAATACTGGCGAGTCATTCAAGTATACAAAACGACACATTAGTTATCAATTGCAGTATAAGAGCGATTACAATGGCTTCTATCTTATTTTTATTTGTCGCCGTGTCACCTGGTGACGATGGTCATACCACTATTGGGTCTTTCCCTAAGTAGTGATGATTATCACTGTTAGGATTTATTAGCCTAACCGTGAGAAATTAGTAATATGCACAATACCCCAATTAGCCAGTGATTCAAGATAACCACGACTTAATCCCAGTAATTATAACTTTTGAAAATGTTTGGAGTATTGTAAAATACTGTTGATAAAAAGAGAACGACTCACATTGCAGATTTAAACAGGTAGAGTTTAGCCTACTGATTAGCCTTGTAACCTAATTTAAATAACAATGCACACGAACTAGGTCAGTAACTAATACAGCATTTACGATAACTCACGAGATTAAAACCCTCACGATTAATGACAAAGAGCTATACTTAAACATCCGTCGAATTCACGACTAATGACAAAGTATGGCCCAAATGTGGGCAGTACTTAAACATCCATTGGATAGTTTCAATCGATCGGACATTGAATCGTAGCAGCGATCGAGTTAATACCCTGTATCGTAGCAGCGCCTCACTACCTTAATTTTCGAAATTGAGCAGTATAACTTCGTTTTTGAGATTTAGTTTCGACACCAGTGAACTGCTCCTGATCAAAGCTATTTATAGCTGAAATATGGTTCTCACGCGGCCCGCGTGAACCATAAGCCAATCCTTACGCGGCCCGCGAGGGCCTCCTAATCGTAGACTAGGGCTAGCGTGTCACACCTAGGTCTGCCACGTGGCCTGTTTGCTGTTTCGGAGATTTTATGAGCTGTCGCGGCCCATGAGGCTATGCTTAACCCTTACGTGGCCCGCCTGAAGACCAGAAATCTGTTTTTTCTTGGTTTTTCATGCAAAGTAAGGTTTCAGGGGTCCGGGATTTCACTTATGGTTTGTTTTGGGACATTTTTGAAGGTCCTTACATCCTCCCCACCTTATTTAAAATCTCGTCCTCGAGATTTACTGAAATAAGTGAGGATACTTTCGCTTCATCTCCGATTCCAGCTCCCAAGTGTACTCTGGTCCTCTTTTCGAATCCCACTTGATTTTGACCAGCACTAGTCTCTTGTGTTTGAGAAACTTAACCTTTCTGTCTTCTATTTGCAGTGGCTTCTCAACAAATTTTAACTTTTCATTCACCTCTGTATCTTGAAGAGGTACTACTAGAGATTCGTCAGATAGACATTTCTTGAGGTTGGATACATGAAATACATCATGTACCCCAACCAACTCTCCTGGTAGTTGTAAGCGATAAGCGACTGGTCCTATACGTTGTATTACTGGAAATGGTCCTACGTATCTGGGACTTAGCTTTCCTTTCTTACCAAATCGAACTACTCCTTTCCAAGGAGAGACCTTTAATAGTACCTTGTCTCCGACTTGGAATTCTAATGGCTTAAGTAGATTATCTGCATAACTTTTCTGGCGATCTCGAGCTGTCTTCGGTCTTTCTTTAATTTGAGTGATCTTGTCGGTAGTTTCTTGCACAATCTCGGGACCCGATAATTGACTTTCTCCTATTTCTGCCCAACATACTGGAGTTCTGCACTTTCGTCCATACAGTGCTTTGAATGGGGCAGCTTCGATGCTTGAATGATAACTATTGTTATAGGAGAATTCGATTAAGGGTAGGTGGTCATCCCAGTTTCCCCCCAAAATCTATCACACATGCCCTGAGCATGTCTTCCTGGGTTTGGATTTTCCTTTCACTTTGTCCATCTGTTTGAGGATGGTATGCAGTACTTAATTTTAATCGGGTTCCCATTGCTTCTTGGAAACTTGTCCAAAAATCGGAAGTGAAACGACTATCCCTATCTGATACAATGGAGAGTGGGACTCCATGTAAGGATACTACCTCATCTACATACAACTTTGCCAACCTTTCCATGCTAAAGGTTTCTTTCATGGGTAGAAAATGAGTTGATTTAGTTAATCGATCTACAATTACCCAAATCACGTCATTACCTTTTCTGGTTTTGGGTAACTTAGTAACAAAGTCCATTGTTATGAGTTCCCATTTCCATACAGGCATTTCTAATTGTTGTAGTAGACCTGAAGGTTTCTGGTGTTCTGCCTTAACTTGTGAACAAGTAAGACACTTAGAAACATATATAGCTATGTCCTTTTTCATTCCTATCCACCAGAAATTATTTCTTAAATCTTGGTACATTTTATTGTTACCAGGATGCATGGTATACCTAGAGTTATGGGCTTCCTCTAGAATCTTATTTCTTAATTCTCCCTGCTTATGTACCCAAATTCTTCTTTTGTAGAATCTCCAAATTCCATCACTTCCTTGCCCTAATTCTTTTATTCGTCCTTTCATTCCTTCAGCATCATCCTTAATTGCTGTTTCTTGAATTGGCTTTAATTGTTCCATTAAGTCTAATTGTAAACTTAATCTAAGAGCACGAACTCGTCGTTGTTTCTCATGATACTTACGACTTAAGGCATCTGCAACTACGTTTGCTTTTCCTTCGTGATATTGAATATCACAGTCGTAGTCGCTTAATATTTCCATCCATCTCCTTTGTCTCATGTTTAATTCTTTTTGCCCAAATATATATCTGAAACTCCTATGATCTGTATAGACAGTAAACTTACTTCCGTACAGATAGTGTCTCCAAATCTTAAGGGCAAAATTATGGCTCCTAACTCTAAATCATGCGTTGTATAGTTTTCTTCGTGCTTTTTCAATTGCCTTGATGCATACGCAATTACCTTCTTGCGTTGCATCAACACACATCCTAATCCTAGTTTTGAAGCATCACAATATACTTCAAAATCCTCTGTTCCTTCTGGTAAGGCTAGAATTGGAGCATTGGTTAATTTCTGTTTTAAGATCTTAAAAGCTTCCTCTTGTTTAGGTCCCCATTCAAACTTAACTGATTTACAGGTTTGCTTAGTTAATGGTACAGCTATATTGGAAAAATCCTTAATAAACCGTCTATAGTATCCGGCTAAACCTATAAAACTTCTAATTTCCATAGCTGACTGCGGGACCTTCCATTTGGTAATTGCTTCTATCTTAGTAGGATCTACGTGAATACCTTCGTGATTCACCATGTGTCCTAAAAATTGCACTTCTGGTAGCCAAAATTCACATTTTGAGAATTTGGCGTAAAGCTTCTCCTTTCTTAACAAAGTTAAGAGTACATGCAGGTGCTCACAATGTTCCTCCTGACTTTTGAAATAAATAAGTATATCGTCGATGAAGACAATTACGAATTTATCCAAGTACGGTTTACAGATCCTATTCATCATGTCCATAAATGCTGCTGGAGCATTTGTTAGTCCAAAGGGCATGACTGTAAACTCGTAGTGACCATACCTAGTTCTGAAAGCAGTTTTAGGTATGTCTTCTTCTTGTACCTTCAACTGATGATATCCGGAGCGTAAGTCTGTTTTAGAAAAGTATCTAGCTCCTTACAATTGATTAAAAAGATCATCAATTCTAGGTAATGGGTATCGATTCTTAATTGTAAGCTTATTCAATTCTCTATAATCGATACACATTCGCATCGAATCATTTTTCTTCTTTACAAACAACACTGGTGCTCCCCACGGGGATGAACTAGGTTGTATGAATCCTTTACTCAGTAATTCATCTAACTGCTTTTTCAATTCTAGCATTTCAGTGGGTACTAACCGATAAGGTGCCTTGGCTATCGGTGTAGTTCCAGGAATTAGATGAATTCTAAATTCTACCTCCCTATCAGGTGGTAATCCCGGTAGTTCTTCTGGGAATATATCTGGGTATTCGGCTACTACAGGAATTTCCTTAAGTTCCTTACCTTTCGTGTTAATGATTACTGAAATCATATACACCATTTCTTGTTTTCTTGAATAACTGGCCAATTTCATTACTGAAATGAATTTCATTGGCTTTCGCGGCTTATCTCCTGTAATCACTATGATTTCTCCTGTGGGAGTATGAATTTCTATGGAATTCTTATCACAAAGGATTCGAGCATGGTTGGCTACTAACCAATCCATTCCTAATACAACATCGAATCCGGCTAAATTCATAGGTAACAGGTTTGCAGAAAATTTATGGCCTATGAGTTCTATCTTTTCTTCATGCAAAACCTTATCTATGTTAACAGAATTTCCATCTGCCGTTTCTACCATATAAATCTGCCTAAGTTTAGTTAAAGGTTGCTTAAGAGCTTGGCAGAATGAAGTATTTATAAAACTTTGGTTTGCACCAGAGTCAAATAATACTTTTGCATAAACGTCGTGAACTAGGAACGTACCAGCTATTACATCGGGAATTAGCTCTGCTTCCTAAGTAGTCAACTGGAAGGCTCTTGCGTTCTTCTTGGTAGTTCCTTCTGCAGGTTTGGTTTTGTTATCAGCTGGTTTGACCAATTTTGGGCAGTCTGGCCTAAAATGTCCAGCTTCTCCACAGTTATAGCAGACTGTTGCTTTCTTCTTCCTGCAGTCTTCCTCTTGGTGCCCTGGAATTTTGCAGAAATTGCAATACCCTTTGCATCTACCAAAATGCTTTCTTTTACAGGTATTACACAATGGAATAATGGAAGATTGCCCAGTTCCCTTTTTCTTGAAATTACTTATGTTACCCATACGAAATCCTTGGGTAATCTTTTGGGACACTTCCTTTTTCCGGGTTTCTTCTCTTGTGCGTACCAGTCCGTCAGTTAGGGTGTTAGCTAATTCCACCGCATCGTCAATAGTGCGTGGTCTCGCAGCTTTGATGATATCTCGAATCTCGCCAATCAATCCCAAAATATAACGGGAAACAAGTACCGGTTATGGCGAAGCCAGGGTTGGTACCACTCTCGCATACTCGAAGAATGTCGATGTATACCCTCGACAGTCTATGTCCACCATCCGGTGGTTCAGGAACTTATTTGTTATTTGTTCCTTTTCATATTCGGGACATAATTTTCTTTCCACTAGCTGCTTAAATTCTTCCCAACTCATGGCATAAGCCATATTTCTTCCTTTGGCTTGAAGTACCGTATTCCACCATTATAGTGCCCCTTCTTTAAAAAGATGCGACGCATACATGACCTTGTCTTCCTCGACACATTTACTTATCATAATTACTGCCTCGGTTTTCTCCAACCAACGCAGCGCCGCAGTCGCCCCTTCATTGCCTGCAAATTCAGCTGGTTTACAGGCAAGAAATTCCTTGTAAGTGCAACCAGGCGTTGCAGCTTTCATTCTTTTGAGAATTGGAGCTTGCAGTATATTATCGTTATTGTTATTGTTGTTGTTGTCGCCTCCGTTTACACTATTACTGAAATTGTCTTCCTGAGTACGTTTGCTAGGAATAATTTGAGGTTCAACTGGATTTCGAGCAGCAGCAAGTATTGCTGGAATAGCATTGGCTATTCCCTGAGCAACGATTTTCTCGATATCTTGCCTGTTCAGAAATTGATCTTCCTGGTTTTGCTCAGATTGATTTACTTCATTAACGGGTTCATTACCAGCGTTTTCCATCTGGTACTTAATTTATATAAGTGATTAGCATAAAATAATTAATAACCAAATATAACAAAATAATTGCACATAATCATGTTAACACGTATAGCCAAAATTGTCGATTTTTCAACGTTCGATATTTTATATATTATAATAGGCGTCCGTACACACTGGTTATCTTACAAAAGTTTTATTTTTAAGTTATTACACATACTTATATTTTTATGATTATATTATTATTATTAAACACGCATTCCCTCAACCAAACATTATCCCGTCAGCTGGCCTTTCAGAAACGACGCTCCCTCTCGTCGTATTTACAGGTGATTCGTTCTCCCACATCCCTAATTCGGTTTCCCGCATCAATCAGCTCTTCGCCATAGTGGCGGAGTTCAGCCAAATTTTCAGAGCTCATAGGTGGGTGTAGTGGAGGCTCTGGGTCAAACTGGGGGGAAAAAGGTATCAAGGTTATTTAGGAGATTCTAGAACTGCCACTCTGTGGTCCACCATTCTTCTAGCTCTGCTGGTAGCGGTTGGGTGTGGATAATAGGATCTGGGATTGCAGGTTCTAGATCAACTGGAAGTTGTGCTTCCACTGGGTAATTTAAAAGATTTTCACCGGCAGGTCCGATGGGGTCACTAAGTGCTAGTTTATAATCCAATTCTTCCCAGGGTGGCATTTCCTGGTTTTGCGTGGAACTTTCCCCAATCTCTATTTCCTTACCTTTACCTTTGGGATCTTCTGTCTTGGTAACTTTTCGTGTCGCTGGTTTCTTCCTGCGCACACGCCTCCAGCCCATAATTCTTCTTCTTTTCTTGGGCTTGGGTTTCTCCGGTGGCTGTGCTTGAAATTCCATAGGTTCCTCCACGTCAGCACAAAAACCGGTAAAGTCTCGAGAAACTTCCACATTAATAGAATAGAGATTGAGATTCTCAAGAGCTTCAGACAACTCACTCATGCTGTTTAGCAGTTATGAAGAAACACACAAAATTCTAGGTTAAAATTTTGTAAATTGAATTTTCACATAATAGCAATTTAGAAAACTTAAATACGAACCCTTTGATTAAAACGAAATATTGCTATATATTTATTACAACTGAAATTTAAAATATACTAGTGATTATTTATTAGATTAAAGGTTCTTGCTTATAGGTAACATAGGTGTTGGTACTGGGTTTGGTGATTTAACTATAAGTTAGCATTTACTGTTGTAGTGGCTAACATATAGAGATTTGCCCATTGTTCGTCTAATTCATCTTCCCATGGTGGTTTACTGCCTATTTCTTGGGTTTCTTTATTAATCATCACTCCTTTTGGTTGTGACTTCTTTATTTTCTATGGACTTTTTCTAATAATCCAACCTCTTTTATTAGGGGTAAGTGGTTTCTCAAACTGTGCCTTACGAACAAATATTCCTTCCTCAGTATCTGCTGAGTATCTTGAGGAATTTGATTGGGATGAAGTTCCCTTATCTTTCGGTGAACTATCTAATTTATGATAGATGTCCGAAATTCTTTGCTTACCCATACTGTAAATTAACAGATAGTTAAGATAGAAACACATAATCACAGGTTGGCAATCAGGAAAATTAAGTATTTTTAAATACTTAATTGGCTTAAATCAGTGGCTCTGATACCACCTTTTTCTGTCACGGCCCCTGTCCCGGTTTTACCCGGTCCAGGAGCCGCGGGACAGAAATCCCGTGGTATTTATTAATTGAGTTAACAGCGGAAGATTTTACAGGATCTTTTAAAACTTGAAAATGCCCGATTATTTTATTTGCTAATCTGGGACAAGCCCCGTTATTTACAATAGAGGAATTTCACAAGTAAATTCCCTGATTTAAAACATGTTTATGCATTTTATTGAGCCACCTCCTCAAGATTGTTAGTGCTTCGTAGCACGTTTTCCTTGATTTACAGCAGGTCGCTTGAAACATGTTTTAAAAATATTTTATCAGCGGGGAAATACTGGCGAGTCATTCAAGTATACAAAACGACACATTAGTTATCAATTACAGCATAAGAGCGATTACAATGGCTTCTATAGTATTTTTTATATGGCGCCGTGTCACCTGGTGACGATGGTCATACCACTATTGGGTCTTTCCCTAAGTAGTGATGATTATCACTGTTAGGATTTATTAGCCTAACCGTGAGAAATTAGTAATGTGAACAATACCCGAATTAGCCAGTGATTCAAGATAACCACGACTTAATCCCTGTAATTATAACTTTTGAAAATGTTTGGAGTATTGTAAAATACTGTTGATAAAAAGAGAATGACTCACATTGCAGATTTAAACGCGCAGAGTTTAGCCTACTGATTAGCCTTGTAACCTAATTTAAATAACAATGCACTCGAACTAGGTCAGTAACTAATACAGCATTTACGATAACTCACGAGATTAAAACCCTCACGATTAATGACAAAGTATGGCCCGAATGTGGGCAGCACTTAAACATCCATCGGATAGTTTCAATCGATCGGACATTGAATCGTAGCAGCGATCGATTTAATACCCTGTATCGTAGCAGCGCCTCACTACCTTAATTTTCAAAATTAAGCAGTATAACTTCGTTTTTGAGATTTAGTTTCGACACCAGTGAACTGCTCCTGATCCAAGCTATTTATAGCTGAAATATGGTTCTCACGCGGCCCGCGTGAACCATAAGCCAATCCTTACGCGGCCCGCGAGGGCCTCCTAATCGTAGACTAGGGCTAGCGTGTCACACCTAGGTCTGCCACGTGGCCTGTTTACTGTTCTGGAGTTTTTATGAGCTGTCGCGCCTCGCGTGAGGCTATGCTTAACCCTTACGCGGCCCGCCTGAAGACCAAAAATCTGGTTTTTCTTGGTTTTTCATGCACAGTAAGGTTTCAGGGGTCCGGGTTTTCACTTATGGTTCGTTTTGGGATATTTTTGAAGGTCCTTACAAAAATGTTAGTGTTTGTGGGTGATTTTGATGGAGAAGGTGATGTAGAAGTGATTAATGATGATGGTTGTACAAGATTTGAGGAGTAATACTTGCGAAAAAGTAATGAATTGCGATTAGAAGTGACTGAGAATGACTTGAGTGTGGGTGGTCGGATGGAGATGTCAAATCAGTGAAAAGGAGTGTACAGGTACTATTTATAGAGGTGAGAAAAAGTTAAGGCGGTGGAGAGTGCGAGGTGTTATTCGATCGAATAGGCTTTCGGTCAGATGGCCATCTAATCGGATGGTCATCCGGACGGATGCCCATTCGGTCGGATGTCCATTCGGACAGCTTCCATTCGGATGGACTATGTTTGGATGGTCATCCTGTCGGATGGTCTCCATCCTGACGGATGGGCCCCATCCTGACGGTTGAGTTAGTTTCCCAACTTTCTATTCATTTGATGTGTTTTGTTGAGTTAATTGTTGTAAGTATATTAAGCGTTTTAGCGAGATAAGTAGTATCATGTTAGTTGTGTTTCATTGCGATAGTCGAATTGCGCGTGCCCGTGAGTGTGCGTTTCAACAAGTTTTAAATACCAAGATGTTTTAATATAATGTACTTTAATAGGCCATATCAGTAACTACGTTTTGAGTTTGCGTTACGTTGAGCGATAGCGAATAGCGCAATAGTGTATGTGTTAGCGTTATAAGCGTATGCCTTGTGATATAGTGTGTGCGAAAATATGTGAAATAGCGTTGTAAGCGTTATAGTTTACATTATGATTCGAATCTCGGGTGCCAGGCGTAACGAGAGTAACGAGAGCGATAAGCGGGTTGTTATAGTCTCCCTTGCTTTAGGAAATTTCATCCCGAAATTAATTCGTAAGGAAGATTGTGAGAATTGACATAGAGGGATAGTGATAAAGCGTTAGGGTAACAGAGGATGAACGTGCGATCGATCGAGGATTGACGAGAGAGAGCGTCTTGGGTAGGGAAAATCAATTGCGACTGCAAAAAGCGGTTTGTTTGACTAAAAGGTGGTAACTCGCGAGTTTGCATTCAAAACTTTTTTGAGTTTCGAAGAGTTTTGTTAAGTTGTTGCAAAAAAGTTTAAGGAAAAATTTGAAAATATTCTTATAACGTGGTGTTAAGCTGAGTCGATCTTAAACCAACGTCATAAGGAGGGTTTTGTTTAGGCATTAAAAGATCTGGAAGGAAAACTTGGTTTAAGAAACCTCTCTTATGACATGGTATTAAGCTGACTTTGATGTTAAACCAACGTTTTTAATGAAAGCATTGTTTAGATATTGCAAAAGGTTTTAAAGAAAACTGGATTTATGAAAACTTCCCTTGGAAGTGGAGTTAAGCTGAGTCGATGTTACCTCTACGTTGTGAGGAAATCTCATTTGTCCAATGGTTTTAATTTAAAATTTTAGAATTTTTTTTCCATTTAATTTCAAAAGAACACATACAGTAACAAATAGGTTTTAACAGTATCAAAAGTTTAATTAGCATCGAGCCCCACATGGCATCTTTCCACGAAAGTTTGTTAATATGGCTAAAACACTTATATATAGGAAGTACCAGCGGTGTATCCACCATGTTTTGGTCATATTACTTCTGTCTCGTGGAGCGATTTCATGCGTGCCAACATGACACCGATAGATTTTCGTTTCCTCGGTCCAAGCGATAGAGGGTCGGACCAAGTTTGAGATAGAATCGAATAGATTGAGAAAAAAATGGATTTTAAACTCGGTTAGCGATGAGAGCTGTGCGAATGCGAAATATCGAAGTAGCGGGTATGCTAAGTTCGATAAGCGATAAGCGATAAGCGAAAAGCGGTAAGCAGTAAGTGGTAAGCGATAAGCAGTAAGCGGTAAGCGATAATAGATAAGCGATAAACGTCGAGAGGGAAAAGCGGCGCGAGTATCGAAGCGATGAGTGTGATAGATGTGGTAAGCGTTAAAGCGTTTAAGCGTTGAGAGGCAAAGCGAGAGCAAAGTGTAATAGATTCCAGCGAAGATGCGATTGCATTGCGTTGTAGACTTACGAAAAGTCTAGCGGTGATGCGATTGAGATGTTACGCCTTGCGAAGGAGTTTAGCTTGTTGAAAATAATCACAATACTATAAGAGGTCTAATAACGTTCAACTGCACATGGCATTTTCTTCACGAAACTTTGTTAGCATGGTAAAGCACTTATATATTGGAAGTACCAGCGGCGTATCCACCATGCTTAAACCAAACCACTTACGTCCCGTTAATAGATGTCACACTTTGTCGACATAGTTAAGACGCTTATATATAGGAAGTACCAGCGGCGTATCCACCACGCTTAACCATGATTTTAACGTTATGGCACCATTAGAACTCACTACGATCTCCGTGCACTGACCAAAATAAGCCCGTGTGCACCCGTGATTAGTTTGTTCCATGCACGTTTATCGTACCTTATTCTAAGAGCGCATAGTGGGGTAATAAAACATATTATATCATGATATATTGTATATATATACGTAGTACTAGTAATAGACTCTGTGTGTGCGATTATACTAAGTGCGAATACGAGAGAGAGAGAGAGAGAGCGAGCGAGTGAGAGGGCGAGTGTCGACGTCGCAAATCGAGGCGGCATCGATCGATAGAACAATCATAAAATATAGGTAACAGTGTCGAAAATCATACCGTTAACTACATCAATCTGCGCCTGGTCGATGTTGATGTTGAAGACTCCTACTTGGTCTGCGGTTGCTGTTGGAGTTTCTGATGCGGCGGCCTTTGGTTCTGCAGGTGCCGTCGGCGGTGCTGGAAGTGCTAGCATGCCTTAGTTTCGTGGTCTTGTGCGGCAGTGGCGGGTGAAGTGACCGTAACAGTTGCAATTGATGCAATACGATAGTCAGCTCTAGCCTGGTGGTGATAGGTACACCTCTAGCACAGGGGAAGAGTTCATGTGTAGTTACGCCTCGGGTAAAGTGGAACTGCTCGGAGAGGCTCTAGTTGAGGCATTGCAGTTGCTGCATAGTTTAGGCTTGAGCTCTTTCTCTTGCGGCTAGACTAAGCGTCTTGCGGTGTTGCGTCGTCGTCAATGAATTCATCAGAGGATTTATCGGAGGATTCGTCGGAGGGTTCGTCGGAGGATTCGACGATGATTTCTTGGTTAGCCTTCCAGGTGGGATCCTTGGAGAAGAACCCGGCCAAGACTCGCTTGTCATTGATTTCTGTGGCCAAGCGATAGTCTTCTTTGATGGTAGCAGGTTTTGCAACTTCGACAAAATCGCCCACACACTCAGACAAGGCGCGTATGTACTTCTTGATGGCCTTATCGGGAGTGTCGACTTGACTTCGGCAAATAATGCTAAGTTGTTTGAACTTTGTTGTGAGGCCGTTGTTGTCACCTTCAACTTGCATAATATTCCAAAATTCGTCTTCTAGCTTCTGAACTTCGTGGGGAGGGCAGTACTCTTCCTTCATGAGCTCCTTCAGATCATTCCAGGAGAGCGAGTAGGCTGCATCGTTCCCACGTTTGTTACGCTCGGCTGTCCACCAGTCGAGCGCTCTTGACTGAAATACTCTTGTAGCGCATGTGGTATGGAAATGCTCGGGGTACCCACTCTGATGAAGGGTAACCTCGATAGCATCGAACCATTGAAATAGCTGAGATACACCTTCTTCACCTATGAAGTCCATTGGACCACAAGCCTTGAAGTGCTTGAAGAAGAAAGTAGACCTTGGCGCGATGGTCTTGGGGTCTCCTGAAGTTTGAGAGTTGCTGAGAGATTGAACTTGCGCAACAATTTGAGGAATAACCTTGGCCACCTCCTTGGCCACGAGTGAGGCGATCCTCTTATCGGCGTTTCGTCTAGCTCTTCTTCTGGCTGTACGTCGCGAGGTAGAAGCGTTAAAAGGCATCTAGACAAAGGGATTTGGAATGAGATTCGATCATGATGATTTTGTGTTGCGTCGCGATCAGAACGTAAAACTCGTTTATTGTTGATAGTAATACGTATTCACATAGGAGGCATGAAATTTCGAGGTTCTCACGTATTCACATAAGCATGTGTACTCTTATATATACACTACATACATATATGCTTATATACTTGTATAGATAGCTCGAGGACGCGTTTAAGAGGGACAGTTGTTAGACTTTAGTTTTTTTGCGAGTGTTAGCTCTTGTTTTAGATTGCAATGGATGTGCGAGCTGTGCATATGTAAAGCGGGAAGGAGAAAATCGAGAAATGGAATAAGCATAAAATCTCCAAATGAATAAAATACGTAAGCGTAATAAAATTTTGATAACGCGTAAAATCGGCGATTGCAGGCTTAGTATAAATAGAGTGCCTTGGGTTTTAGACATCGACTACCCAAAATGACTCAACTATTCTTAACAAGTTCGAGCACACGCTTTGGCCTAATAGACTATGCTCTCACCGGGATGCGGCTACGGCAATCGTCCTTCCAGTTACTACGCGGCTCGAGTCGTTGATACAGTTAAGACTTTGGTGAGATCTTTTTAAAAACCATTTTAGAGAGTGGAACAGGTTATTAAGATGCGGGTTTCACCCCTAACTTAACAACTTCACTCCTAGTTGTGGTTGTGCTCACCGAATCAATTAGGGAGTTCCACTAGATAGAGATGGAGAATTCTGTTGAGATATGGATATCACTCCCGACTCAACGAAAGATTCTCGTGCTAGGAGTCATACGCTGAGTGAGTGATCTCATCGAGAGTTCTTGGTTTCCACACCTAATCTCTACGAAATCGCTCATTTGTCTTATACGAGTACTTCAAATGTGTATATTGTGTTAGCCTTAGGAAAGACAAAAGTAAGTTTACAGCCTTAGGAAAGGCTCCTTCGTACTAAGCTGTAGTATGACGGTTCAAACGAAGGTGTAGTATAACATTGTAAATTCAAGCAAGAGTATAACAGCATGTAGGTTCGTACGATGCCCCAAGTGGGTTCATGCGAGGGGTCTGTTTGGTACTTAGACTATAGACTTGGTCAGATCATGCAATCCTACCTAATTCCCTATAGTTATGGCTCTGATACCAATCTGTCACACCCCAACCGAGCGTAATCATCGGGGCGCGGCACTAGGAGAATCAGATTGCTCAAGAGAATCCATAACAACTATTTTCTGACAATATTCAAACAGTTCGTTATCCCATACTAACAAACAAATATTTCACAAACGGTTACCACAGATTTCATGTCACTCAAACAATATAAATCCGACAACCTAGAATTTAGGTGAGTTTCTAAGTAGCCTAGTCTTGATTCGAGATAATCTGCGTTTAACCTGCAACATACGTTAAAATAATGTCATTACAAAAATGTATTGGCGAGTATACAGGTTTGATATAGCATAAGTAGATAAAAACGTTGCAAATTTCCGCATACATAAACATGATGCACAACATATACTCTACAAGACAAAAACTACCAGCTAAGTCCCGAGATGACTGCGATGTGCGTTTGCGAGTGCGAGTTTGTCTTAACTAGACCCCGTCGGGCGTGATTCGAACTATAGTACTATTCTAGTTAAGTTGGAACATCACGAGTAAAAGTCCTAGCACGTATGTATGTCAGTCATTCGCATGTGGTAATAGTTTAGATTGTGTACTGCGTTTTGATAAGTGTGTTTTTGATATAAAGGTATTTTACACCCCAATAGTGTGTTTAAAGCGTTAAAAGGGGGTCAAGTGTACTCACAGTGCGTGTCCAACATATAAACACGATCTGGTTGGATGTTTGAGAGCGCCAGATCAGCCTGTGTATAGGAACAGATGCATAAGTATTCCGCAGGGCTAGACGGTCCGAATCAGCGTGTCGAATGGGGTAAAGTGGGTTAAGTGTTGTAGCAGTCCATCCAGACAGATGGTCATCCTGTCGGATGGTCATCCTGATGGATGGCCATTCGATCGGATGGCTGTTCAAGTGAGTTGCATACTGTAGTTTGAATTTTTTGTAAAATTTTCCAAGTAAACATTTTCGAGTTAACGAAGACGGCGTGACGGCATGTCAGACAACGGAAACACCAAGTCCGGCTCATTCGGTCAAGTGGTCTCAGCCCATTCGATCAGACTCACTATTCTTGATGAAGTTTCATGTCTGACCCGTTAATTGGTCCATCTCTTCGGTGGAAATCCGTTTTCAACCCGGCTCTTGACTAAGAAACGAGTCAAGAGTCTGATTGAGTCTAGATTCCATCAGTTTTGTATAGAAAAGTTGAAGAAAAGTTGAAAATAGATGAAGAAGTGTTGAAATCTTGCATAACTTAGTTGAAAAAGTATGAAATCCTTTAGATCTGGAACCAATCTTAATTAAATGATGTTCCACAACAGGTTGCAAGAGCAAAATGAGTGGAAAACACCTTCAAGGGGTCCAAATCAGTGATTTCAAGGAAAAATGTTAGTGTTTGTGGGTGATTTTGATGGAGAAGATGATGTAGAAGTGATTAGTGATGATGGTTGTACAAGATTTGAGGAGAAATACTTACGAAATAGCCTTGAATCATGATTAGAAGTGACTGAGAGTGACTTGAGTGTGGGTGGTCGGATGGAGATGCCAAATTAGTGAAAAGGAGTGTACAGGTACTATTTATAGAGGTGAGAGAGAGTTAAGGCGGTGGAGAGTGCGAGGTGTTATTCGGTCGAAGGGGCTTTTGGTCGGATGGCCATCCGATCGGATGTTCATCCGGACGGATGCCCATTCGGTCGGATGTTCATTCGGACAGCTTCCATTCGGATGGACTATGTTCGGATGGTCATCCTGACGGATGGTCTCCATCCTGACGGATAGGCCCCATCCTGACGGATGGGCCCCATCTTGACGGATGAGTTAGTTTCCCAACTTTCTATTCATTTGATGCGTTTTGTTGAGTTAATTGCTATAAGTACATTAAGCGTTTTAGCGACATAAGTAGTATCGTGTTACGTTGTGTTTCAGTGCGATAGTCGAATTGAGCGTGCTCGTGAGTGCGCGTTTCAACAAGTGTTAAATACCCATATGTTTTAATATAATGTACTTTAATAGGCCATATCATAAGTAACTGCGTTTTGAATTTACGTTGCGTTGAGCGATAGCGAATAGCGCAATAGTGTATGTGTTAGCGTTATAAGCGTATGCGTTGTGATATAGTGTGTGTGAAAATATGCGAAATAGCGTTGTAAGAGTTATAGTTTACATTATGATTCGAATCTCGGGTGCTAGGCGTAACGAGAGTAACAAGAACGATAAGCGGGTTGTTACATGACATGCCGAGGAAAATGGTTTTATTACGTTTTCTCAACAATATTTAAACCGGTTATCAAAAAGATTTATTTTTAATCTTTTTCAAACAAACTATGAACTCGCCAACTTTATGTTGATTTTTTGCATGTTCTTTCTCATGTTGCATTTTCAAACTATGGACCGGTTGGAATAGGAGAACCCATGGGGATTCGATTACTTAGCAGGCGTTCATTTTCTAGAAGTCTTAGAACATTATACTTCTGCTATGCAATGAAGATACCAGTCAGATCACACCAACTCTGATTTTGCAGGGTGTGACACACCTAGGTCTGTTATTGCTCGATGCTCGAGACTCGTTCGAAAAATGTTCGGAATTTGCTTGTTCGATTCATCTCGATTAAAAAAGGCTCTCATTTCGGATCGGTTCGATTTGAAATGAACCGAGCATGAGCAAAGGTCCGCTCAGTTCGGTTTGACTCGGTTGGCTGGAAGTGTATGTATGTATATATATATATATATATGAATGTATATATGTTAATAAAATAAATAGAGGCGCACGTTAATAATGTTTGATCCAAGATCCAACTAGATACCATTTAATTATAGAATTGAAGGCCTATACCAATTATCCATTGCCTAATAATCAAGAGTAATTGAGTCAAAATATTAAAACACTGAAATCTGAAGCGTCGATCGATACTCAAGTGTCAACCCGCCATTCAATTTTGAAGTACATAATCCTAATTAAAATCCCGTACCAACCATCATAATTTGAATTCTCCATCGCAAAGACGCCAACTCCCTAAGGTTAAACATCAATCAGTTCATTCGATTTCAATCTTCTCAGAGATCAATTGTCTGCTTCAACCGATCGGCGATTCATTTTTCCGCTCAGATCATCTCGGTAGAACCAGTTTAGTGTTTTTTCTATTCCTTGTTTACTTAGTAAATTTATACTTATGTTCTAATTGTACGAAACCTTAGGGACGAAAACTGTACTTTACTCTAAAAACAAACATCCCCATCATTAGTTTTCTATTTGTTATGCGATGCTCGATACTCGCTCGACGTTCGTTTGAAAAATACTCGGATCGAATGGCGCTCGTTCGACTTTGGCTTGGTTGAAAAAACGCTCGGTTCGATTCGGTTCGTTTGTAAACGAACTAAGCATGAGAAAAGGTCCAATCGGTTCGGTTCGGCTCATGAACAGTCCTAAGTACACCCCATATGGATGAGGTGCAAGAAAAAGATTTTTCGCTCTGAAGGTCATGTTTCACCAACCGCAAAAATTTGTTTTGTGTTCGGGTTTGTGTTTCGAATACATTTTACATTTGAGTTCGTGTCAAGTCCAACTAGATGACACCATGAATTTATTATTTTCAAAGTAAAAACCTACTTTTAACTTAGTTAATAGAGAGGGATTTGGTTTTATTAGCATTTAACTCACATACACACTTTAAAACTAGATTTATACCTAGTACCAAGTCTAGATAAATACTCAGTATAAGACTAGAACTTATAATCAAAACCACGTATGGAGTAACAAATTTACAACATACCTTGAAAGTATGGGTGGCAAAGTTGGAAAGTTGGGTGGGTTTGGGTAATGGGTGTGACACTCGGCTATTCTGAGCCTGTACTGCACTAGTGTGAAACGTGTTATGATTATATGAATGCACTAAATTATTAAATATGACACTAATATGAGGTATTTGAAGTATTGATAAACCCAAAATTTGTTAAAAATTATGTTGGCAACAATAAGATAAACGCTTATCGTGTAACGAACGAAATGCGAAACGAACGTCGGTGACTGTCCGGACAATGTTAAAATCCTAAAAATATCCCGTTATGATTAAAATCCTACTTTTATACATATTCGTGAAGATTAATTAATTAAAACACTTAAAATTCTTATTTTACAAATTTAAGCGCGTACTGTGCAATACCGCGCGTATACTGCAAAATGCTGACAACGCAGCCAATCTAGGTGAACAAAATATTGTTTAGCAATATTATGGCGAATTAATTTTTATAGAATGATAAAAATAATTTTAAACGCCTTAAAACGCAGTTAAAACGCGAAATAAAATACCCGGTAGTTAGTTAAATACCTGTTTCTTGCATAAATATGTGTATGTATATATTTTAAGAGAGAGAAATGGTGTGTGTGTGTGGGTAAGGTGGCGGCACCTTGTGTGCCCACCAGTACCCTTATGTGCCATGTGTTGGAAGATTAGAAAACCAAATGATTATTAATTTTTCTTACACTAGTTTCCAAGAAAAATCATACCATCCATTTCTTCTTCCTTTCTTGAAGCTCTTGGCCGAAACACACACTTTCAACAATTTCAAACTCATTTCTTTGAAGATCATGTCCATTTCAAGTTAGTTTCAAGTCGGTTTGAAGATTCCAAGGTGATTTCAAGGAGGAACAAGCTTGTTTTCATCAAGAATCTCATCATAAACCCACTTTTGTTCTTTAAAGATATAAAAATTTATCACTTTTAAACTTGTTTCTTGATGATGATGATGATGACATGATTCTCAAATACTTAACAAAACAACAAATGATTTTTATCAAAATAAAAATGAGAATATATATGTGTGTATATGTATGAGCCATGGGTATGTGTATAAGGATTAGAGTTTTGATTAAAAAGATTCTTGAAAGGTGATTGTTTGAATGATCAAAATGATATATATGAAAGCATGTATGATTGAAGTGATGATGGTTTCTTGGATTTTATTTAAAATAACATTAAAAGTATGTATGTATATATGGCCGAAATATATGTGCATATGTGTTTTGATTGATTATTTGATTTTGACTTATAAGAATCTTGGAAAGTATGCATGTTCAAATCAAAAGGGTTTTCATAAAAGTGTCATAATAAAAGTCTTATGATTTGAAACAAATACAAGGAAAAGTGAAATTTTGGAAGTTATATGTATGTATATATGGCTGAATGTGTATGTATATGTATATGAAAAATGCAGGTTTGTTTGCATGTTCATAAATGTGAAAGATGCTACATGCATTTGATGATTTTAATGATTGATGAATGATTGAACAAGAATTATGATTTGAATAGGTTAAAAGATCATAATAAATGTAGGATGGGTGCATTTAATCTTGGATGACGATGATGAAGTAGTGTGCATTAGATGTGTCACACCCCGACCGCGTTAAAACAACGAAACCGCGGCGGAAACATCGGGGAGTGGAGTGGCAGAATTATTGTTTCACAACCATGGTATTCAAAAGTTTCATTTTATTAGATTAATTAACATTAAACATTGTCTCGAAACATAACAAACAAGTTAAACATAGTCTATTGTCGTTATTTAAGTCACTAAGGCCTCGTCCAGTCCTAAGTGAGTATGCAACCTGAAACATATGTAAAAATAAGTCAGCAAAGAAATGTCGGCGAGCACATAGGTTTTGTGTGAGTGTTAGATTTGTGGCTCGTTTACATGTTAAAATCACTTGTACAACTTCGTTAATCAATATTAGAAGCCTTGTTTTGTAAAACATTTGTATTGTAAAATGGATAACCAAGTCAAAACAGATTGGTTATAGTTTATAAACCTCGATGCCATGAATCTTAACCCAAAACCTTTGTTTATGTAAACCAAATTGTAAATCGTTCTCGTAATAAAACTCGTATGGTTTATATCGTTTCGTAAACATCGTTTGTGTGACATCGTTTAAAATTCTTTAACTCCTTCATGTAATAAACCATCGTTCATTTGTTTAAATCGTTCAATTCGTTCCAAATCGTTCAATCGTTCATAGTCGTTCAATCATTCAAATCGTTCTTGTTTTAATTGTGAAAACTACTTTTGGTCGTCTCGCTAATAACATTCAAACCTTCGTAACTCGTCTATCATTAAACTCGTATTAACAAACCACCAAAGGGTAAGTTAACAATCAACAGGTTCAGTCGTTACCCACATAACCCCCACACATAACCATGGGTGCAGTCCGATAACGGGATTTGTCAGATCCTATGGTACCATAACCTAATACTGGTCGGTTCGGCCAAAATTAATGAATGTCATTTGTTATGTAAATACGCCCAACAAGTTCGTTCACATTATCGAAATCGTTTTGTTTAATATAAACCATAGTATTCGTTTTTGAATTCATCGTTGAAAGTATCGAAATTGTTTAACACATATGAATCACCCCAAAACAATTGAAAACAGTAAAATAGGGGAACTATGTACTCACATCGAAGTGCAAAGTATCCTCGATCTAATGAACTAGCAAAGCTCGTGTAAACCAAGGAATTCAAGTAGCACCTAGTAATCGAATCGCTATGTTAATAAATTGACACCTAAATCGGAAGATCGGGTAGAATGAGGTCTCGTAAACCAAATGAGTATTAGAACTCATGTCCATATGGTCTAACAAAGCCTACATTCTAAATCGGAACATATCCTAAGTGCTTTCGACCCGTTACGACCCATTAAGATAGCTTATGCTACTTTAACACGTCGTTCGCGCAAAAGCGCGTTCGAGACGCCTAACTAGTCCTATGACAAGTATTATATGCCCTAACATGTTTAAATATGTTGCATAATCAGTTTAAGTGACAAAATTTAGGTTACATATTCTTAAATACCAATTATGCATGAAAAGGGCATTTTGGTCATTTACCTAAGGCATATAACTACCTATCATAACAACTAATTAAACAAAGTGACCATAAGGTATAACCTCGGAAGGTTATTCCCTATACAACTATGGTCACTAAATATGCTTGGCCAGATCCTAATGATCGACCAAACGGGTCGAGTTCGAAAGTCTAAGCGGTGGTTTAGACCGCTTGACTTACGACTCTAAACAAGCACTAGACTAAAAGTGATGAGTTAAACATGTTAAAACATGTTTAACTAAGTTAGAAAACAAGTTTGATATCAAAACAAAGTGTTTTGATACCCAAAAATAGCTTCGTCTCAAAATACGCATAAACACGTACTTTGACCGAAACTTTGACTCGTCACTTCGACTAATCAACGTGGTAATCAGTAGGTATAGTCACAAGGGACTACAACCATCGTGATTACGCTCACGTTGCAAAGTTCAAACGAACTTTGTGTTGACCAAATCGTGGTCAAAGCAAAAAAGTCAAACACTGTTTGACTTTCATGCTTGAAAAGCAAAAATAGCATGAAAGAAGCTTACAAAAGGTCCAAGCAAGGAAGTATTTGATCTAAAGCACTCAGGTATGAAGTATAAACTTCAACTCAGAGCAAATTCAGATCAAATGGTGTGAGGAATGAATGAAATCAAGTGGGTATTTATAGGAGAGCCTGAAGTTACAAGATCTTGACATGTGTTTTTGCAAGATTCAAAGCTCAAATCTCACCATAAACCTGTGCCCATAGATTTCAATACAAGGGGAATATCAAAACCAGTCCATAGCATTCAAAATCAGGGATCAAAACCATCAAATTCAGCTGAAATGACCAAATTCAATGTTTCTATGTGGAAGGTTGTCGCGGGCCGCGAAGACATAGGCCTCAGTCTTCGCGCCCCTCCAGGACATCTTTGACCGATTGTCAAGTTTAGACCCTGCAGGCCTGAAACTTGGTTTTCGGTGCATTTTTTTACGTATTTAAGCGCCCTGTTAACCTCATTTCAAGGCTCTAAAATGAAGTTGAAGTGTAGGAAACTTAAAATATGCTTGAAAACATCTCGAATGTCGGCTCGTTTGGTTGTACGGTTGCGTTGTTTGGTTAATTACGACGAAAACTCGAACGGACGCGAAAACAATCCAAATTATGCAACGAATGGTATTTTTTGCATTCCAATCACTAAAATAAAATATTTTACTGATTACAAAAATTTTTAGATGTCCAGATATGTTCAGAACGTAAGATATGTGCTAAAATGCAAACTTATGAACTTTTTGACGCTTTTAGTCCCTATTTGATCAAAAAGTTTATTTTCGCATACTGAACCCCTCAAAGCCTATTTCTAAGCTATGTAAAGGATATTTAGGGTATGTTTAACTTATGATCATGTTCTGGAATGTTCGTTACAGTATGAATCGGCATACTTTCGCAGTTTGACACAAATAGTCCCTGCGATCAAATTAACTTGTTTTCGACACACCAAACCATCCAAAACTTATTTCTAAGTTATGTAAAGGTTATTTAAGGTATGTTAAGCCTATTTCACTATTCCGGAGTGTTTGTTGCGTTAAACTGATTACGTCTACGCATCAGTTTGCGTATAACTTTCCACAAAGCGATTTAAAGCTTGAAATCGAACTCGATTCAAATCATAAAATCATCAAACACAAATGCACATAAATTAACACCAAAACACATATTTTTATTGATAATTGAAATTTTTTTACATCGTACATCGTTTACAGAGCACAGTTGTCAAAGTCTTCCCTACTTTAGGAAATTTCATCCCGAAATTTTTAACTAGAGGAAACTCGTGAAAACAAATGTGGATAATTCGCTTTCATTTGGTCCTCACCTTCCCAAGTAAACTCTGGGCCACGTTTGGACTCCCAGTGAACTTTGACCAATTGTATTCGCTTGTTCTTCAACTGTTTGACTGCACGGTCCATTATCTCCACAGGTTTCTCGACAAAGTTCATCGTTTCATCAACTTGAATTTCGTTGAGTGGAATATGAAGATCAGTATCAGCTAAACACTTTCGTAGTGTAACACCTGTGCCTTCACGGCCATCAAACAAATACCAAACCAATGAAATATTATATTTCATACTTAGGATTTGTAAAAATATGTGTATCGTTTACACATATCAACTCTTGTTCAATTTCAAACCCTAAATCGCTTTCTGGAAGGTTATACGCGCACCGATGCGTAAATATAACCAGTTTAATGCAACGAACACTCCGGAATAGTGAAATAGGCTTAACATACCTTAAATAACCTATACATAACTTAGATATAAGTTTTGGAAGGTTTGGTGTGGTGAAATCAAAGTTAAATCGCTTACAGGGACTAAAGTTGACAAACTGCGAAAGTATGCCAATTTGAACTGTAACAGACATTCCGGAACATGACCATAAGTTAAACATACCATAAATATCCTTTACATAGCTTAGAAATAGGCTTTGAGGGGTTCGGTATGCTAAAATAAACTTTTGTGTCATTCAGGGACTAAAAGTGTCAAAAAGTGCACAAGTTTGCATTTTCGCGCATAACTTACGTTCTGAATACATCTGGACATCCAAAAATTTATGTAAGCATGACTACATTATATTTTAGTGTTCGCCTTAAGAAAAATCCATTCGTCGCGTCATTTGGATCATTTTTCGCGCTTATGCGCATTCCGTCGTAATTAAGCGAACATCGCGTTCGTACGGCCAAACGAACCAACCTCCGGCATATTTTTGAGCATGTTTTGAGTTCCCTATACTTTAACTTCATTTTAGAGCCTTGAAATGAGGTTAACGGGGTTCAAACGCATCGAAAAAGGGCTTAAAACACAACAGGGACCATTTCTGCCAATTTAGAAACATTTCTGAATCAGATGGGTCAGTGGCGTAGCGTGACGCCTAAAGCCTTACCAGTCGCGCTACGCGACTGCATGATCTGGACCAGATTCCATGTTTTTAACACAAGTTGCAGCAGATTGATCCTTAACCACATGTTTTAAGTTGCTTAATCACTAAGATAAGGAGAATATGTGGCTTCCATAAGGTTCCGACAAGTGTACGGGTTGGATCATGGCACGTTTTCCATGAAACGATCCTAACGGTTCGGGTATTCCTATAAATACCCAACCCACACAACCTCATTTTGCACAAGAATTCTGATTTGAGAGCTCTAAGTTGAAACCATTGTTTCATACCTGAGTTCTTGGATCGGGATTAGCATTCGGGGACCCTTCGTAAGTATTCTTTCGTTCTTTTCCTTATTTTTACTGCTTTTCGAGTCAGAAAGTCAAACTTTGTTTGACTTTCAGCGTTGACCAGTAATGGTCAATGCGAAGTTCGTTAGAACTTCGCAACGTGATTGTAATCACGATGGTCATAGTCCCTTGGGACTATGCCTACTGATTACCACGTTGTCTAGGGTCGTAGGGTAAGCGATCTGATAAATCGCTTATACCTCGAACCCGACCCAGTTTGGTCGATCATTAGGATCCGACCAAACACATTAGGTGACCATAGTAGGTAGGGAATAACCTTCCGAGGTTATACCCTATGGTCACATCGTTTAAGTAGTTGTATGATAGGTAGTTTATATGCCTTAGGTAAATTACCAGAATACCCTTTTCATGTATAATTGGTAATTAAGCATATGTAACCTAAACTTTTGTCACATAACTGATTATGTAACATGTTTAGGCATATAACACTTGTCATAGGACTAGTTAGGCGGTCCGAACGCGTTTCACGCGAACGACGCGTTAAAGTAGCGTAAGCTACCTAAACGGGTCGTAATGGGTCGTAAGCAGTTAGGTTAAGTTTCATTTAGTATGTAGGCTTTGTTAAACCATATCACACGAGTCTCCACACTCGTTTGGTTTACAAACCCTAATGCTACCCAGTCTTCCGATTTAGGTCCGGTTATTTAACATAGTTACCTATAGTAGGTGCCGTTTGATTCCGTGATCTCTAGCTTTGCTTGGTGGTTATCCTAGGACTTCTGAGCAATCTCAAGTGAGTACATAGACCCCTCTTTTACTGTTTTCCAAACTGTTTTGGGGTGGAACACATGTGCCTACTTGTTACTTTCCTGCTTTCCATGCTTTCACATCATATACCGTAGACGGCCATCCTTCACCTCAGACTCTCTTTCTCTCATGCTCGGAACAACCCGACGCCGTCACTGCCGCCGTGAATCTTCGTTTCTGGTCTGTGAGTAGGGGATTTGTTATAGGGTAAAAGGAGGTTTAAGTGGGTGTATGATGGTCGGAGGAAGGGCTGTATGCGTCACCGGAAATCCCGCCGCAGGCCGGGGAGTATTCTCCGGTGATCGGAGATCAGAGGGGAAAGGGCATGTTTGGGCGGCTGTAGTAAGAGAAAAGGGACTTAAGGGTATGTATGCATTGGCCACTTTACAATTTACCCCCTTATCATTTTCAAATTTCAAAAATACCCTAAATTGGGTAAAAAGTAACCTGGTTGGGTATTTGGGTAACTAGGTTAGGCATTTGGATGAAAATGGCAAAAAGTGACAAACGTTGGGGGCTAAATAATACCAAACTGTCATTTTGGACGAAAATGGCAAATGTGCCCAAACCTTAGGGGCGAAAATGGCAATTAACTCTTTTACATTGCATCTCTGTTGCATATGTTCCAGTAACATATGGACACATTGTTTTACAGCTCTACCTTGTATGTTTACTCTAGCATACTAGGTACATTATCTTCATCTCATGCTTACATTTTGGTATGACATTTGGTTTGTTTAACGGGTCTATATAACATTCATTAACATTTGCTACGCCGCTCGGTAGTAGGTAGTGGTACCATAGGACTTGACAAATCCCGTTCCGGACATCCCAGGGAAAGGGGATGAAAGGAATGACCGAATCCGAATACATATTCTTTTGATAACTCACTTTTACATAGTTATCCGGCTGTCTCAAGGCTTGAATGTTTGCGTTTAACATACTGCATAAGTGTTTGTATCAGTAAAGCATGCATTATTCTACAAAACATAACTTTGATTTAAACCAAGTTTTACTTCAATACTTTGTTTTGTACATTTTTACTTATGGTTTAAGTAGTCTTAATTTTACTTACCATACATATCATTTTGGTTATACATTACTTGACTACTTTTAGATTATAAACATTTGACATGGATATTTGACATAGACATTTGACATGGATATTTGACATAGACATTTGACATGGATATTTGACATAGACATTTTGACATGATTTACATCTTGACATGAACATTTTACATTGTTTGGTTTGGTTTGATTAAGTGATTAAGTAACGATGCGTGTGTAATATGATACAAGCATGGTGGATACGCCGCTGGTACTTCCTATATATAAGTGTTTGTATGGTATTACATGTCGTAACGTTATTTGAATCATTTCAGTTTGAGACATAGAACATTTCATACAAATAACATACTTTTCACAAGACATTGATTTATAAACAACTTATCTTATACAAACACATTTTACTTGGTTATTCATTTAACCTTACATTTATTTATACTTATCATCTGATCTTATCGTTTTTCAAATGATTTAAAAGACAAAGCAAATAACAAGGTTCATGACTAAACATTTTCTCAAACATAAGTCATGAATCTTATTTTCACAAAACCTATGTATCTCACAGGCATTTTTATGCTGACGTACCTATTTTCACATGTGTTTTTCAGGAGCTGTTGCATAAGATGATCAAGATACACATAGGCAGACTTGGGCTTTAGTGACAATAAAAGATGCAAGACTAGTTAATTATGTTGTAATTCCTTGTTTGTTAAGACATTGTAACACTTTTAATCAATAAAACGAAACTTTAATATCCATGGTTGTGAAACATTAATTCTGTTACAACACTCCCCGATGTTTCCGCCACGTTTTGTATGTTCTACGTGGTCGAGGTGTGACAGAAAAGATGGTATCAGAGCCAATGGTTATAGGGAATTAGGTTATTAGTAATGCTTTGACATAGTCTATAACCTTCTTAGGACCCTAACGCGAGTTTACTTGCGTTTAGTCATAAAACAATACCGTCACCTATCCTTAGGCGACGACCTCAACAAGAACATGAATTTCAAAACCGCTTTGAAAACTAATCATCTGTTCTAGGATGATTGATTACTAGGTTTTGAACCCTCTATTGTAAGGTTTTGAACTCTCTAGTATATGGTTTTGAACCCCTTTGAGTTTCAAAACTTCGTCAAGGTTTTGGGTTTTAAATGATGTGAACACGTGCAAACTGGAAGGGTGAATGCCTGTATTCTGGGTTTTCTGTCTAGGCAAGCACTTCGTATACATTTCATCAGACGCGAGACCAGTTGTGCTTACCTGGGAATTCTTGGGATGAGTGTTCACTTATAGGCGAGCATGTCTTCGCGATACATTATTTTTGACCCATTTACTTTGATCAGTCACCGTCTCATTTGTTTGCCTTAGGTAACAAACAAATGATCGCAATCTTCATGCGTTATCATTCTGTTCTGATTGTCCAATAATCTTTCACCTGTTTCTCCCTATGCCTTTCTTTTCTTCAAGAATGTCTCTTCATCACAATGACGCCCAGATATCTGAGCAAGCAGCCAAATTCGCTCAGCGAATAGGCGAAGTAGTCCTGAAGACTGTTGAATTAGCTACTGCCATGTATCATCTCCAGGATGAAGCCACTCAAGAGTCACCAAGACAGGCAGGACCTAGTCAGGCGACAACACTATCAGCCAAGAAACCAATCAAGGAATCAAAGACCATGGATGAACGATCCCCTAAGAAGTCAAAGAAGCAAAAGGCTTCTCAGAACTTCGCCATGGTCGCTCACAATGGTAAAGCAGTCCCTAACCAACCAGCTCAACCCCTTGCTAGGTGTGTATGGCTTTTCCTATGATACCTACATCAAGGAACTATGTACCTTACAAACTACTCTTGTGATTTCTCTCTCTCAAATGATTGCTCATGATTCCCTCGAAAATTTTAAGTACTCGTTTCACTCTAAGAAACAAAGTACAGAAAATTAAGTGACATTATGAGTAATCGTGCTATTCGCACATCTGTGCCTTTAAATCCTTGGTTAGATAACTAAGGGTGTTTTCAAATCTCATACCCATTACGTTTTGATTTTTCAACATACACAGTACCAGTATTTCAAAACAATCTTCATGATCTCAAAACATTTCATATAGTTTGAAAACAATTTTTCTAGATGCATTGTCTATGTTATTTCAAAAACATTGGCCATGTTATCAAAACCAACCTTTCTAATTTCAAAATATTTCATATAGTCTGAAGACAATATTAACACAATACATTTTCTGATCAAGTGCATGATTTCGAAAAGCATCATTCATGTCTTTCAAAAACCTTATACATAATTTCAAAATTCATCTCGCATGATTTTAAAACATTTTTGTAAATATATCTACCTAATACACCTACTTTATGATTTCAAAAAGTATTATATATAAGGTTTCAAAAACGTTAAACACATTTTTTCTTAAAAGAACCCCATGCACAGTTTTCAAAAATATTTTCCTCGTACATTGACTTAACCTTCAAAATTCTGCTTCATATGTCGCCTTGGCATATCTAGCATCTCAATTTCATAAGCATTTTTTTTCTTCATGTTTTGACATAAGCACGTCCAGTGCAAGGTATCAAAACATCTTCAACTTCTAAAATCCATAAGGGATCTTTTTATCTTCACAATTAGATCCTTGTGGATGATCATCATTCAAATAAGAGTCCTTAAATGGATTCCTTATGTACCTAAATTCGAACATTTCGGTTCCTTATAATCGAAATCGAATTTTTTCTTTTAAAGATCTTTCTATCTTTATAGTTAGATTCTTGATAATGTTTAAAGTACCAAATGAAATCCACGAGATGGATTCCTAGTGTGCTTTAAATACATGTACTCTGTTAGCAGAACAAACTTCTAGTTAAACAATTTTGTGATTATGTGACTATGTGTTTACTCATCTTATGTTTTCTTTTATGCATTTTTGGTGTTTTTAATACTCTGGATATTCTTTATCCAAATCCTTGCAGGATCTTTCATATCTTCATATGAGGGATTCGTAGCAGGATATTCAAAAGGTACTACCTTAAATCCTTAATGGGCTTCTATGTAATAGTTAAGACCCTTGGATTTTATAGTACCACTCCAGACCCTTTTTAGTGGTCTAGTCAAAAGATTGATTCGCAATCTGGTTAAAGAATGACATCTAGTGATGTAGCTGGACAGACTCCTTGATAGTCTATTTAAATCATTTATTGATTTAGTCTAAAGGACTCTATGGCGGTCTAAGTCACGCTCATCACAGGATTGTTCATTTGGTTTTACCCTACACATTATAAAATAGACTGTGTGAACTGTGCAAGGAATTCTCTAATTTTGGATGCGCACATAATTATGAAATTTAGTGCACAGAAATCCAGTAAGATTTATTACGTGAAGGAACCGATAGTGACAACAATAACAAAATGAGAACGATGTAATGGAGGCATGGTGGACGCACCAATGACGCTTCATATACTTGTATATAAGTGTCCCTCTTACATTGCAAACATAATGTTATTAAGGTTACTAGAAGTTCAAGAACCCTAACCAATGTTGTTTGATCTTTTCAACTTCATGTTTTAAATTCTTACAAGTTTCCTCTAAATAAATTTCGGGACGAAATTTCCTAAAGTAGGGGAGACTGTAACACCTGTGCCTTCACGGCCATCAAACAAATACCAAACCAATGAAATATTATATTTCATACTTGGGATTTGTAAAAATATGTGTATCGTTTACACATATCAACTCTTGTTCAATTTCAAACCCTAAATCGCTTTCTGGAAGGTTATACGCGCACCGATGCGTAAATATAACCAGTTTAATGCAACGAACACTCCGGAATAGTGAAATAGGCTTAACATACCTTAAATAACCTATACATAACTTAGATATAAGTTTTGGAAGGTTTGGTGTGGTGAAATCAAAGTTAAATCGCTTACAGGGACTAAAGTTGACAAACTGCGAAAGTATGCCAATTTGAACTGTAACAGACATTCCGGAACATGACCATAAGTTAAACATACCATAAATATCCTTTACATAGCTTAGAAATAGGCTTTGAGGGGTTCGGTATGCTAAAATAAACTTTTGTGTCATTCAGGGACTAAAAGTGTCAAAAAGTGCACAAGTTTGCATTTTCGCGCATAACTTACGTTCTGAATACATCTGGACATCCAAAAATTTATGTAAGCATGACTACATTATATTTTAGTGTTCGCCTTAAGAAAAATCCATTCGTCGCGTCATTTGGATCATTTTTCGCGCTTATGCGCATTCCGTCGTAATTAAGCGAACATCGCGTTCGTACGGCCAAACGAACCAACCTCCGGCATATTTTTGAGCATGTTTTGAGTTCCCTATACTTTAACTTCATTTTAGAGCCTTGAAATGAGGTTAACGGGGTTCAAACGCATCGAAAAAGGGCTTAAAACACAACAGGGACCATTTCTGCCAATTTAGAAACATTTCTGAATCAGATGGGTCAGTGGCGTAGCGCGACGCCTAAAGCCTTACCAGTCGCGCTACGCGACTGCATGATCTGGACCAGATTCCATGTTTTTAACACAAGTTGCAGCAGATTGATCCTTAACCACATGTTTTAAGTTGCTTAATCACTAAGATAAGGAGAATATGTGGCTTCCATAAGGTTCCGACAAGTGTACGGGTTGGATCATGGCACGTTTTCCATGAAACGATCCTAACGGTTCGGGTATTCCTATAAATACCCAACCCACACAACCTCATTTTGCACAAGAATTCTGATTTGAGAGCTCTAAGTTGAAACCATTGTTTCATACCTGAGTTCTTGGATCGGGATTAGCATTCGGGGACCCTTCGTAAGTATTCTTTCGTTCTTTTCCTTATTTTTACTGCTTTTCGAGTCAGAAAGTCAAACTTTGTTTGACTTTCAGCGTTGACCAGTAATGGTCAATGCGAAGTTCGTTAGAACTTCGCAACGTGATTGTAATCACGATGGTCATAGTCCCTTGGGACTATGCCTACTGATTACCACGTTGTCTAGGGTCGTAGGGTAAGCGATCTGATAAATCGCTTATACCTCGAACCCGACCCAGTTTGGTCGATCATTAGGATCCGACCAAACACATTAGGTGACCATAGTAGGTAGGGAATAACCTTCCGAGGTTATACCCTATGGTCACATCGTTTAAGTAGTTGTATGATAGGTAGTTTATATGCCTTAGGTAAATTACCAGAATACCCTTTTCATGTATAATTGGTAATTAAGCATATGTAACCTAAACTTTTGTCACATAACTGATTATGTAACATGTTTAGGCATATAACACTTGTCATAGGACTAGTTAGGCGGTCCGAACGCGTTTCACGCGAACGACGCATTAAAGTAGCGTAAGCTACCTAAACGGGTCGTAATGGGTCGTAAGCAGTTAGGTTAAGTTTCATTTAGTATGTAGGCTTTGTTAAACCATATCACACGAGTCTCCACACTCGTTTGGTTTACAAACCCTAATGCTACCCAGTCTTCCGATTTAGGTCCGGTTATTTAACATAGTTACCTATAGTAGGTGCCGTTTGATTCCGTGATCTCTAGCTTTGCTTGGTGGTTATCCTAGGACTTCTGAGCAATCTCAAGTGAGTACATAGACCCCTCTTTTACTGTTTTCCAAACTGTTTTGGGGTGGAACACATGTGCCTACTTGTTACTTTCATGCTTTCCTGTTTTCACATCATATACCGACTATGTTTGTTAGTACATTATAGTACATGATTTCATTACTTTTCTGCTATGTATGTTGACTGATAACATGCTAAGCACATTGATTTACATGACTTTTCTGCTTTGTATGTTAACTTAGCATACTTAGTACATCATTTTACATTGGAGTTAATTGCCATTTTCGCCCCTGAGGTTTGGGCACATTTGCCATTTTCGTCCAAAATGACAGTTTGGTATTATTTAGCCCCCAACGTTTGTCACTTTTTGCCATTTTCATCCAAATGCCTAACCTAGTCAGTTTATACCGTCAGATGGGGTATTTTTTGAAATTTGTTAATGGTAAGGGGTAACTTGTAAATAATATGTAACAAATGAAATTTAAATATGATCATCAAAACCCATAAATCAAGATCATCTTCAAGAAGTATTACATATTATACCGTAACAAATGATCTGTAACAAATGAAATATAAATATGATCATCAAAACCCATAAATCAAGATCATTTTCATCCAATTTAAATATGTAACAAATGAAATATAAATATTTTCAAATAATATGTAACAAATGAAATATAAATATTTTCATTTGTAAGAAGTATTACAGATTATTTGCTATGATGTTCATCAAAACCCAGAAATCAAGATCATCTTCAAGAACATCATCATCAAAACCCAGACATCGTTCATCTTCAAACATCATCATCAAAACCCAGAAAATCAAGAACATCATCTTCAAGAACATCTAAAACCCAGAAAATCCCAAATCAAGAACAAATTCAGAAACACCAGAAAATCCCTTCATAATCTGCACCATCTTCATCATCTGCAAATCCGACAACCTTCTCCTCTGCACCATCTCCGGCAACGACGGCACAACCTGCACAACCTGCAACTCCGACAACGACGGCACAACCTGCAACTCCGGCCCATCTCTCTATCTAGATCTGAACAACGACGGCTTCAAATCTGTATGCGGTGGCCCCATCTCTCACTCTAGATCTGAACAACGACGGCACAACCTGCAACTCCGGAGATGACACAGGCGCCGCCGCCACCGTAGACGGCCATCCTTCACCTCAGACTCTCTTTCTCTCATGCTCGGAACAACCCGACGCCGTCACTGCCGCCGTGAATCTTCGTTTCTGGTCTGTGAGTAGGGGATTTGTTATAGGGTAAAAGGAGGTTTAAGTGGGTGTATGATGGTCGGAGGAAGGGCTGTATGCGTCACCGGAAATCCCGCCGCAGGCCGGGGAGTATTCTCCGGTGATCGGAGATCAGAGGGGAAAGGGCATGTTTGGGCGGCTGTAGTAAGAGAAAAGGGACTTAAGGGTATGTATGCATTGGCCACTTTACAATTTACCCCCTTATCATTTTCAAATTTCAAAAATACCCTAAATTGGGTAAAAAGTAACCTGGTTGGGTATTTGGGTAACTAGGTTAGGCATTTGGATGAAAATGGCAAAAAGTGACAAACGTTGGGGGCTAAATAATACCAAACTGTCATTTTGGACGAAAATGGAAAATGTGCCCAAACCTTAGGGGCGAAAATGGCAATTAACTCTTTTACATTGCATCTCTGTTGCATATGTTCCAGTAACATATGGACACATTGTTTTACAGCTCTACCTTGTATGTTTACTCTAGCATACTAGGTACATTATCTTCATCTCATGCTTACATTTTGGTATGACATTTGGTTTGTTTAACGGGTCTATATAACATTCATTAACATTTGCTACGCCGCTCGGTAGTAGGTAGTGGTACCATAGGACTTGACAAATCCCGTTCCGGACATCCCAGGGAAAGGGGATGAAAGGAATGACCGAATCCGAATACATATTCTTTTGATAACTCACTTTTACATAGTTATCCGGCTGTCTCAAGGCTTGAATGTTTGCGTTTAACATACTGCATAAGTGTTTGTATCAGTAAAGCATGCATTATTCTACAAAACATAACTTTGATTTAAACCAAGTTTTACTTCAATACTTTGTTTTGTACATTTTTACTTATGGTTTAAGTAGTCTTAATTTTACTTACCATACATATCATTTTGGTTATACATTACTTGACTACTTTTAGATTATAAACATTTGACATGGATATTTGACATAGACATTTGACATGGATATTTGACATAGACATTTGACATGGATATTTGACATAGACATTTTGACATGATTTACATCTTGACATGAACATTTTACATTGTTTGGTTTGGTTTGATTAAGTGATTAAGTAACGATGCGTGTGTAATATGATACAAGCATGGTGGATACGCCGCTGGTACTTCCTATATATAAGTGTTTGTATGGTATTACATGTCGTAACGTTATTTGAATCATTTCAGTTTGAGACATAGAACATTTCATACAATAACATACTTTTCACAAGACATTGATTTATAAACAACTTATCTTATACAAACACATTTTACTTGGTTATTCATTTAACCTTACATTTATTTATACTTATCATCTGATCTTATCGTTTTTCAAATGATTTAAAAGACAAAGCAAATAACAAGGTTCATGACTAAACATTTTCTCAAACATAAGTCATGAATCTTATTTTCACAAAACCTATGTATCTCACAGGCATTTTAATGCTGACGTACCTATTTTCACATGTGTTTTTCAGGAGCTGTTGCATAAGATGATCAAGATACACATAGGCAGACTTGGGCTTTAGTGACAATAAAAGATGCAAGACTAGTTAATTATGTTGTAATTCCTTGTTTGTTAAGACATTGTAACACTTTTAATCAATAAAACGAAACTTTAATATCCATGGTTGTGAAACATTAATTCTGTTACAACACTCCCCGATGTTTCCGCCACGTTTTGTATGTTCTACGTGGTCGGGGTGTGACACGTAGATTGGACATGTGGAATGTTGGGTGAATATTCCCAAGCTCTGGAGGTAGCTCTAGTCGATAGGCAATCTTTCCAATTATTTCTACAATCTTAAATGGTCCAACATATCGTGGTGCAAGTTTTCCTTTCTTTCCAAATCTCACCAATCCCTTCCAAGGTGATACCTTGAGTAGGACACGGTCTCCGACTTGAAATTCCAAGGGCTTGCATCGCATATCCACATAACTCTTTTGACGGCTTCTAGCTGTCACAAGATTATCGCGAATTTTCTTGATTTTGTCTGTTGTTTCCAGAATGAGCTCAGATCCAATAAGCTGAGCTTCACCGATCTCATTCCAACAGACAGGTGAACGACATTTTTGACCGTATAAAGCTTCGAACGGTGCCATACTGATGCTAGCATGATAACTATTGTTATAAGAGAATTCAATCAACGGTAGATGAGAATCCCAATTACCACCAAAATCTATCACGCATGCTCTAAGCATATCCTCCAATGTTTGTATCGTTCTCTCGGATTGTCCATCTGTTTGGGGATGATAAGCAGTGCTTAGATTCAGTTGAGTTCCCAAAGCAGATTGCATGGTCTTCCAAAAATGAGATGAAAATCGAGCATCACGATCGGATATGATATCTAAAGGAACACCATGTCGAGACACAATCTTGTCAACATAAATCTTGGCAAGTTTATCAGCAGATAGATCCTCGCGAATTGGTATAAAATGAGCTGACTTCGTTAATCGATCAATAATAACCCAAATAGCTTCGTAACCTCTAGATGTACGCGGTAACTTAGTGATAAGATCCATAGCAATGTTCTCCCACTTCCATACTGGTATCTCTAGTTGTACAAGCAAACTAGATGGTCGTTGATGTTCAGCCTTGACTTTGAGACAAGTTAGGCACTTCGACACATACAAAGCAACATCCTTTTTCATACCAGGCCACCAATACTGAGTACGAAGATCCTTGTACATTTTGTCAGCACCAGGATGAATAGAATATCGAGACTTATGAGATTCGTCCATCACTAAAGTGCGAAGATCATCTTGTTTCGGAATCCACAAACGATCCTTGAAGTAGAGTAACCCATCGTCTTTCGTTTCGAGTTTAAGCTTAAGTTGAAGTGGTAGCTCATATTTCAATAAGCCTTTGATTACACAAGATCGTTGAGCTTGAAGGACACATGATTGGATATCAGATAGAGTTCAAACATAATGAAGCTTGGTTCGTTCCTTTCGACTAAGCGCATCGGCTACGAAATTCGCCTTACCAGGATGGTAGCGAATTTCGTAATCGTAATCGTTCAATAGCTCAACCCAGCGTCGTTGCCTCATGTTTAGCTCCTTATGATTAAGAATGTGCTTGAGACTTTTGTGGTCTGTGAAAACCACACATTTCGTACCATAAAGATAGTGTCTCCAGGTTTGGAGAGCAAAAACCACAGCACCCAACTCAAGGTCATGAGTCGTGTAGTTATTCTCATGTATTTTCAACTATCTTGATGCATAAGTTATAACTTTACCTCGTTGCATAAGATCACAACCAAGGCCTAGATTCGACGCGTCACAATAGAAAACGAAAACATCGTTTCCATCGGGCAAAGATAAAACAGGAGCATCACATACTTTTCGTTTCAGTGTTTGGAACGCTTCTTCTTGTTTGGGTCCCCACTCAAAAGGCTTATTCTTCTGAGTCAAAGAAGTGAGTGGAAACGCAATCTTCGAGAAGTTCAAAATAAATCGTCGATAGTAACCAGCAAGACCAAGAAAAGAACGAACTTTTGTAGGTGTCGTAAGTGTATTCCAATCCTTAATAGTAGCTATTTTGGAAGGATCCACATGAATACCCTGCTTGTTAACAATATGACCCAAAAACTGAACTTCCTTAAGCCAAAATTCACACTTGGAGAATTTAGCAAAAAGTTGTTCCTTCTTCATGAGTTCCAGTGTCAGACGAAGGTGTTGTTCGTGATCTGCTCGAGACTTCGAATAAATGAGAATGTCGTCAATGAACATAATGATGAACTTGTCTAAATAAGGTTTACAAACCATATTCATTAAGTCCATGAAAATAGCTGGGGCATTTGTCAAACCAAAAGGCATGACTGTGAACTCGTAGTGACCATATCTCGTGCGGAACGCAGTTTTGGGAATATCTTCTTTGAGTACACGAAGCTGATGATAACCAGAACGCAGATCGATCTTGGAAAAACATGTAGCACCTTGCAGCTGATCAAAGAGATCATCAATTCGTGGTAGGGGATATCGATTCTTAACGGTAAGCTTATTAAGCTCACAATAATCGATACACATTCGAAAAGACCCATCTTCCTTTTTCACAAATAGGACTGGAGTGCCCCAAGGTGAATAACTCAGTCGGATGAATCCTTTATCAGATAACTCTTGAAGCTGTTTCGATAATTCTTACATCTCAGATGGTGCAAGATGATAAGGTGCTTTCGCAATCGGGTTGGCATTGGGTACAAGGTCAATATGAAACTCGACTTGACGAACTGGAGGCAAACCAGGCAGTTCAGCAGGAAATACCTTTGGATAATCTCGAACAATTGGGATATCTTGAATACTCTTGCTCTTGCCTTTCTCCTCGTTGACATGTGCTAGAAATGCCACATATCCTTTTCGTAAATAGCTTTGGGCTTTCATACATGACATGAGTTTCAATCCACCAGATGGTTTCTCTCCTTGAACCTCTAGAACTTTACCAGACAAAAGAGGAATACGAGCAATCTTATCGAAACAAACCACCTCAGCATGAAACTTAGTTAACCAATCCATTCCCATGATAATGTCGAAACTCCCAAGTTGCATCGGTGTGAGGTCAATAGTAAAAAGATGGTTATCGAGGTTCAATTGACAATCGCGAATAACAGAATCGAGTACAATAGGTTTACCAGTAGCAACTTCGACAAATAAGGGCTTCCTCAGTTTAGTTCTAGGTAGTGCAAGTAAAGGCTCAAATGATAACGAAATAAAACTTCTATCAGCACCAGAATCGAAAAGAACAGATGCAGGTCGATTGTTAACAAGGAAGGTACCATTAACAACCTCGTTGTCAGCACGTGCCTCGTTAGCGTTCAGATTGTATGCTCATCCACGAGCGGGATTCATATTGGCATTCGCATTCGGATTTGCAAGCCTCGGACAATTGTTGCAGAAATGACCCATTTCACCCAGTTATAACACGAGCCAGGTGGAAATCTAGCAGCATTCCCCTGAACTGGAGCTTGATTCTGAGCAGCTTGATTCTGACCCAAACGACAAATATTGGCTGTATGCCCAAGTTTACCACATGTAGTACACTGTTTACAAGCTTGATGAGCAACGTGATGACCATTGCACCGAGTACAGTGAGGTATGGTACCAGCATATTGTTTCTTCGCAGGAGGTAGTGCTGGTGGATTCTGAGCGTTTTGTGCAGTGACAGCAAAGTTCTGGGAAGCCTTGCGCTTCCTCGACCTCCTAGAAGACTCGCCTTTCTAGCCCTTACCCTTTCCTTTGTCTTGTGTGGCATCAGCTGACTATTTCTTATCGTCCTTACGGGTCAATTTACCTTTTCTGACCTGAGACTCGGTCAGAGTAGCAGCCAATTCAATTGCCTGACGAATAGTGGTAGGATTACTACCAGTGACAATATCCTGCACAGTATCAGGTAAACCATCGATATACCTCTCAATCGCTTTCTCCAATGGGGTAACCATAGTAGGACACAACAAACTTAGCTCCTCATAACGATCCGTATACGCACGGTGTTCTCCCCCATCTTGTTTCAGATCATCAAATTCTCGTTCCAAAGCTCTAATCTCGTGATGGGGACAGAACTCTTTCATCATGAGAGCTCGAAGCTCTTCCCACGTTTGTGCCATCGCCACATCGGCACCCCTATCACGCATCACACCGTTCCACCATGTAAGAGCACGCTTCTCAAACACACTTGATGCAAACTCAACCTTACGCTCGTTCGGACATTGAACATGCCCAAACGTACTTTCCAAACTCTCAAACCATTGTAGGAGCGCAATTGCTCCTTGAGACCCAGAAAACTTTAGTGGTTTGGCCGAATTAAACGTTTTGAAACTACATTGAGCATTGTTGTTGTTATTGTTGTTGTTCGCTTGATTGATCTGAGTAATTAGGTTCGGAATCACAGCAGCGATCTGCTGAGTGATAATAGCTGCGAGTTCGGCGTTAGTTTGAGGTTGTGCATCTCATCGACGAGGCATATTCTAAAAAGAGCAAGGAAACATAAGAAACGAGTGAGATCGATAATTGGATAAACAAAAGAGGTATTGAAAACATCGACAAAACACAAGGAAGCTGATCATTCGTTTGTTAACTCGAACAAACAAACGATACACATTGACTAATCAAAGTAAATGGGTCAATATAATGTATCACGAAGACATGCTTTAGCCTATAAGTGGACACTCACCCCAAGAGTTCCCAGGTAAGAGTGACTGGTCCGATTATGTGGATTTGTACGAACACTCTAGCCTTAGACAGAAAACTCAGGATATAGGCATCCACCCTTCCAGATTGCACATGTTCACATTATCTAGACCCAAACTTTGACGAGATTTTTGAAAACTTTGAAGGTTCAAAACCTTATAACAAATCATCTAGGAATAGATGATTGGTTTTCAAATCGGATTTGTTATTGTGTTCTCGTTGTGGTTATCACCTAAAGATAGGTGACGGTTTTGTTTTAAAATCTAAACGTAAGGAACTTGCGTTAGGGTCCTAGAAAAGTTATAGTCTAGGTCAAAGCATTACTAATAACCTAATTCCCTATAACCATTGGCTCTGATACCAACTCTTTTGTCACACCCCGACCGCGTTAAAACAACGAAACCGCGACGGAAACGTCGAGGAGTGGAGTGGCAGAATTATTGTTTCACAACCATGGTATTCAAAAGTTTTGTTTTATTAGATTAATTAACATTAAACATTGTCTGGAAACATAACAAACAAGTTAAACATAGTCTATTGTCATTATTTAAGTCACTAAGGCCTCGTCCAGTCCTAAGTGAGTATGCATCCTATTTGTAATCAACATCATCAATCACCAACTGAAACATATGTAAAAATAAGTCAGCAAAGAAATGCCGGCGGGCACATCGGTTTTGTGTGAGTGTCAGATTCATGGCTCGTTTACATGTTAAAATCACTTGTACAACTTCGTTAATCGATATTAGAAGCCTTGTTTTGTAAAACATTTGTATTGTAAAATAGATAACCAAGTCAAAACAGATTGGTTATAGTTTATAAACCTCGATGCCATGAATCTTAACCCAAAACCTTTGTTTATGTAAACCAAATTGTAAATCGTACTCGTAATAAGACTCGTATGGTTTATATCGTTTCGTAAACATCGTTTGCGTGACATCGTTTAAAATTGTTTAACTCGTTCATGTAATAAACCATCATTCATTTGCGTAAATCGTTCCAAATCATTCATAATCGTTCAATCGTTCAAATCGTTCTCATTTTAATTGTGAAAACTACTTTTGGTTGTCTCGCTAATAACATTCAAACCTTCGTAACTCGTCTATCGTTAAACTCGTATTAACAAACCACCAAAGGGTAAGTTAACAATCAACAGGTTCAGTCGTTACCCACATAACCCCCACACATAACCATGGGTGCAGTCCGATAACGGGATTTGTCAGATCCTATGGTACCATAACCTAATACTGGTCGGTTTGGCCAAAATTAATGAATGTCATTTGTTATGTAAATAAGCCCAACAAGTTCGTTCACATTATCGAAATCGTTTTGTTTCATATAAACCATAGTATTCGTTTTTGAATTCATCGTTGAAAGCATCGAAATTGTTCAACACGTATGAATCATCCCAAAACAATTGAAAACAGTAAAATAGGGGTAGAATAAGGTCTCGTAATGAACTAGCAATGCTCGAGTAAACCAAGGAATTCAAGTGGCACCTAGTAATCGAATCGCTAAGTTAATAAATTGGCACCTAAATCGGAAGATCGGTTAGAATGATGTCTCGTAAACCAAATGAGTATTGGAACTCATGTGATATGGTCTAACAAAGCCTACATTCTAAATCGAAACCTATCCTAAGTGCTTTCGAACCGTTACAACCCATTAAGATAGCTTATGCTACTTTAACGGGTCGTTCGCGCAAAAGCGCGTTCGAGACACCTAACTAGTCCTATGACAAGTATTATATGACCTAACATGTTTAAATATGTTGCATAATCAGTTCAAGTGACAAAATTTGGGTTACATTTGCTTAAATACCAATTATGCATGAAAAGGGCATTTTGGTCATTTACCTAAGGCATATAACTACCTATCATAACAACTAATTAAACTAAGTGACCATAAGGTATAACCTCGGAAGGTTATTCCCTATACAACTATGGCCACTAAATATGCTTGGTCGGATCCTAATGATCGACCAAACGGGTCGAGTTCGATAGTCTAAGCGGTGGTTTAGACCGCTTGACATACGACTCTAAACAAGCACTAGACTAAAAGTGACGAGTTAAACGTGTTAAAACATGTTTAACTAAGTTAGAAAACAGGTTTGATATCAAAATAAAGTGTTTTGATACCCAAAAATAGCTTCGTCTCAAAATACGCATAAACACGTACGTTAACCAAAACTTTGACTCGTCACTTCGACTAATCAACGTGGTAATCAATAGGTATAGTCACAAGACACTACAACCATCGTGATTACGCTCACGTTGCAAAGTTCGAACGAACTTTGTGTTGACCAAATCGTGGTCAAAGCAGAAAGTCAAACACTGTTTGACTTTCATGCTTGAAAGGCATAAATAGCATGAAAGAAGCTTACAAAAGGTCCAAGCAAGGAAGTATTTGATCTAAAGCACTCAGGTATGAAGTATTAACTTCAACTTAGAGCAAATTCAGATAAAATGGTGTGAGGAATGAATGAAATCAAGTGGGTATTTATAGGAGAGCTTGAAGTTACTAGATCTTGACATGTGTTTTTGCAAGATTCAAAGCTCAAATCTCACTATACACTTGTGCCCATAGATTTCAATACAAGGGGAATATCAAAACCAGTCCATAGCATTCAAAATCAGGGATCAAAACCATCACATTTAGCTGAAATTACCAAATTCAATGTTTCTGTCTGGCAGGTTGTCACAGACTGCGAAGACATAGGCCTCAGTCTTCGTGCCCTTCCAGGACATCTTTGACAGATTGTCAAGTTTAGTCCCCGTAGGCCTGAAACTTGGTTTTCGATGCATTTTTGACGTATTTAAGCCCAGTTAACCCCATTTCAAAGCTCTACAATGAAGTTAAAGTGTAGGGAAGTTAAAATATGCTTGAAAACATCTCAGATGTCGGCTCGTTTGGTCGTACGATTGCATTGTTCTGTTAATTATGACGAAAACTGGAACGGACGCGAAAACGATTCAAATTAAGCGACGAATGGTATTTTTTGCATTCCAATCACTAAAATAAAATATTTTAATGATTACAAAAATATTTGGATGTCCGGATATGTTCAGAACGTAAGATATGCTTGAAAATGCAAACTTATACACTTTTTGACGCTTTTAGTCCCTATTTGATCAAAAAGTTTATTTTCGCATACCGAACCCCTCAAAGCCTATTTCTAAGCTATGTAAAGGATATTTAGGGTATGTTTAACTTATGATCATGTTCTAAAATGTTTGTTACAGTACGAATCGGAATACTTTCGCAGTTTGACACAAATAGTCCCTACGATCGAATAAACTTGTTTTCGACACACCAAACCATCCAAAACTTATTTCTAAGTTATGTAAAGGTTATTTAAGGTATGTTAAGCCTATTTCACTATTCTAGAGTGTTTGTTGCGTTAAACTGGTTACGTCTACACATCAGTTTGCGTATAACTTTCCAAAAAGCGATTTAAAGCTTGAAATCGAACTCGATTCAAATCGTAAAATCATCAAACACAAATGCACATAAATTAACACCAAAGCACATATTTTATTGATAATTGACATTGCTTTAAATCGTACATCATTTACAGAGCACAGTTGTCACAAGATGTTTGTACATAAGCTTGTATGATGATGTAATTATCATAAGAGAATGAAAATGTTATGGTATGACAAAGATACATACAAATCAGATTATAAACTCACAAAATTATGTCATATTATGTGTTTTAATGTTATAAAATTTTGTCATAAACTTGGTAGCTTCGCTTGTTCATGTAGCTTAAAAAGTAGTAAATGGGTGAAACTGCATGATTTATATGTCATACATGAGACCTGCACTATCATGAGTATAGTTACCATTTTAATCAGTATATAACATGCGTTATGTAAAAATATCAAGTCATGATGATTTGGGATGGTTACGGTAAAGTTCGGTACAAGACTATGCGTTAAAAACGGTAAAAATCGGCTTTTAAAGTGATTTTTGCAAAACTGTTTTAAATCAGATTATAAACAGATATTTTTATAATAAATATAAGTATTTTAACTTATATTAAGTATCTTTGGTGTTTGATTAATCATACCTGACATTCGACGCTCGAAAACGTTACTGAAAAACGTTAAAAAAACGTATATTTCAACATACGCGAAAATGGATGTTCAAGGGTGAAATTTTGTGTTAAAAGTAGTATGTGAATATGAATATGAATAATGTGATTTGTAAAGTGAATACATGATAATATGAATTGATACTACGTTTAGGCGTTTGTGCGATAAAAAAGGTAAACTAGATCAAAAATCACGTTATATGTGTAAATTGTGATGAAAATGAAAAATAATGCTTTGGTTAACTTGATGAGTTATTTGGCATTTTACTATTTAAGAATAATAAATGTGTGAAATGACTTAATATGTGAATTACGATAAATGTCGAATATGTCAATACTTATGCATATGTATTAAGAAGCGCAAATCGTAGATATATTGTACATAAGTAGACATAATAACAAATAAAGGGTCACCAATAAAATCGTTCGCAAAAATCTTAATATGTATATATATGAACATACATATATATATATATATGAACATACATATATATATATATATGTACATATAAATGGGTTCAGGAGAGAATGGTGAAAAGTGTGAGAACGGTGAGAACGGATCCTGGCCCAACACGTGGCAAGGGGCGCTAATTGTTATGCGGGGGTACGATTTTCCTTTTATACATTCCCTCCTTATTCGCGTTATAAATCACTTTCAAATTAAAACTCCAAAGATTTATTGTTAGATGTTAGCTCCTTTGCAAGCTTTCACTGATCTATGGCGTTTAACGTGGATTCTGTTCGACAAAGTAAAATTCGTTGGCGTTTTCGATTTTTGTTCCTGCAAATCATGCAACAGATATGGCGTTTTGTTCTTTTATCATTGTTTGATGGTTTTTTTAATTGTATTAGTATTTTTATAATGTGTTGTATGATTTTCAATAGCGTTATTCAATTATGCAATTTAATCGCGTTTTAATTGTTATTTAAACAGTTATTAAGAACTGACATTTGGAGTTTTCAATATTAATTTTAATTGTTGTTTACGTTCTAGTATATTTCTTATATTTTTACGATCATTGGCGTTTTACATCTATTTGATTAGTTTTGATTTTTATTTAGTAGTATTTGTGAACATCGGTTATTACTATTTTGTCAATTTGTGTAAACATCAGTTTTGTTAATTATAGCATTTTCATTATGATGTTATATTTTGTTAATTATTTATGTTGTTAAGTGTTTTTAATTATTCATCCCATGGCTTTTTTATTATGTCGTTTTTAAATTATGTGTTTATTATTCAATTAATGGCGTTTTAATATATAATGTTATTATGAGAGATCACTATTTTTTCTGATTTTTCTGTTCCTCACTGTGTTTTCTCAGACGAAGTTTCTTCCTCGAGTCAAAGTCTTTGACCCAAAACTGGATTACCATTTATCATTCCTGGCGTCAGTGAAGAAATAAAGCCCACAATGGACATGGTATTCTCAAGCCTCGATGATTGTTATTCATTGTATGTTAAGTATGCTAAGGAGTGTGGGTTTTCAGTCAGGAAAGGGACTACAAAGACAAACACTAAAGGTGTCTTACATATTAAGTATTACTTGTATGCGAGATATGGTTATACAAGGACAAGAAGGTTGATACGTTGGACCCCAATCAAAAGGAGCGAGTAGTGCGATCTAACTTTTCAAAGATGACTGATTGTGGTGCCGTGTTATGTGTACTTTTTGAGGCTGGCTCATGGAAGGTGTATAAGTTTGTCGAGGAGCACAATCATGAACTTGTTGAACGTCCTGATAAGCATTTTCTTCCAACTGAACGACACCTCACTCAGCTCCAGAAGCATGTTATACACAGCATGTCTAAGCTGAATTTGGGTCCCATCTTGGCGTTTAATGTTATGAAGACTTGTTTTGGCGGTTTTGAAGACGTGGGTGCAAGTAAAGTTGAATTTATGAACTATAAGAGGCAAATTAACTTGTTTATAGGGGAATATGACACCGATATGGTTGTGAGACATTTGAATGAAAAAAAAACATTCCCAGCCTAATTTCTCGTATGATTACATCACAGACGAAGAGAATCGTTTGAGGGGACTTTTTTGGTGTGACGATCAAGCCAAACGTAATTACCACGTGTTTGGTGATGTGATTTCGTTTGACGCCACGTATCATTCCAACAAGTAATATTCAATAATTCAACTTCTTCTGTTTTTGGCATTTTATTAGTTAACATGCAATGACGTTTTATTATTTTACATGCAGTGGCGTTTTAATATTTTACATGCAATGGCGTTTTATTAGTCTACAGGCAATGGCGTTTTATTAGTTTACATGCAATGACGTTTTATTATTTTTTTAGTTCTCATGGCGTTTTCATATGCAGATACTCTATGGTGTTTGTACCGTTTACTGGTATAGACAATCATCACTGCAATGTTACATTTGGTGCAGCATTATTGGCGTCGGAAACTGCTGATACGTATATTTGGTTGTTGAGGGTTTTTCTAAAAGCTGTTAGTTCTCAACCAAAAATTGTCGTCACTGACCAAGATCCAGCAATGAAGAAGGCTATTTCTGCTGTATTTGTTGACACGAGGCATCGGTTATGCATGTGGCATGTGATGCATAAACTTTCTCTGAAGGTTGATATGCTTTTTTTTACCTTTGGCGTTTTAGGATACACTGCGTTTTAAAATACATGGCGTTCTTTAGCTTGTTAGTGTTTTTTAATTAAGTTTTGTCTTTATGTTTTTTTTATGCTTGGCGTTTTCGTGTTATACATAGGTTGGTGTTAGGCTATGCAATTCCACCAATTTTAAAGAACGTATTTGTGGTGTTGTGTGGATGGATATTCTCACACCTGAAGAGTTTGAATCAGAATGGGAAGCGGTTAGCGCAGAGTTCAATTTAGAAGATAATGACTGGCTATCTGATATTTTTGCACTTAGCGAATCTGGGATCCCTGCATACTATAGAATGGAGGAGATGTCTGGTCTTATGCGAACGACATCGAGGTCGGAGAGTGAGAATCATTTTTTTTGGTCAAGTGTACAATTCGAAAGCTACTCTTGTTGAGTTCATGACGCATTATGAGACTGCAATAGAAGCACAGCGTCACACACATCGGAAAAATGATCATGAATCTCGATACAAAAGACCCTAGTTGAAGAGTAGTTCCAAATTGTTGGAAGGGCAAGCTATTGACATATACACAAAAAGTATTTTTTTTGTGACGTTCAAGCTGAGCTTATTGGAGTTACGGATTGCATAAATCAACGTTACGAAGATCAAATTGATGGGTTTGTTAAGTTTTACGTAAATGACTTCCAACAGCCTTGTACATCCTTATTTGAGGTAAATAATGGTGTTTTGGTTTTTATGGCGTTTTCTGTTAATGGCGTTTTATCATATGCAATGTGTTTTTTTAGTTTTTAGACAAACATTCTATGCATGGCGTTATAGAGATATTGTTTTTGGCGTTTTTCAGGTAATGTTCCATAAGTCTGATTGCACATGCGGCTTCCGCAAACTGCTCTCCTGAATACTCAATTAGTCGTGAATATATGACCGAGCTTGATCCTTATGTGCAAAGTATGATGCGAGATATTATTTTTTCAACGGAATATACTTTGAACCGTTTATCTGGTAATAAAGAGGAGTTATCCTTATACAAGGATCATGTTCAATCTTATATGAAGAAGGTTCAAGATATGCAGATTGTTGCTCCTCCCGCTAGTACTAGGGATAGATTTGCCGAGATAACCGGTCAATATAAAAACGACAAGAATCCGATAAGAGTTCCTATTGGGTATAAATCCAAAGGTTCTGGTTCTCGGAAGCGCCCGAAATCTAAACAGGAGATAGCAATCGACAAAAAGAAATCAAAGTCAAAACCCGGGGCCAAAGAAAGACAGTGTCAGAACTGCAAAGGCTATGGACACTACGCATCGATATGCAAACAGGCCGTAATTAAAAGAAGATCGACATGGTCTTCGAGAGCCAGTTAAGAGTGGTTTAGCGTATTTATTTTTCATTCTTACAGAACACACACAAATGGTCTTCGAGAGCCAGTGTAGAGTAGTTTGGCGTTTTGTATATTTCAATCCTATAGAACACAGACAGATCTCAGTTTGGCGTTTTACATCATTTTTATACATCAATTTTTTTCATCTTTTTTTTCTACCTATTGGTTCATAACATGCTACTTCGAAGTTACATAACAAACAATATAAGATCGGACAAGAAAATCAAACGCCAAAAAAAAAAACAATAACGCCACTAAATAAAACTACCATAAACTTCTAATTTTGGTCATGCTAAACTCAATAATGTTTTACTGAAAGAGATGGATAACATTGTTAATCCTCAGTCAAGAAAGATGTGTAACAATGTTATCCATCCCGTTTAGCTAAACTTTATTGAGAACAAAAACTGAATCTCCGTGAAATGACGTTTTTTGAAGTTTAGCGGTTTTTGTATGTTTTGGCGTTTACATTGAGGATCTTGCTCATTACATAGAGCGAAAGTTTATTGAGTAAATAGTGTATATCAAAGAAACATGGATTGGAATCTTTGATAATTGGGCTTTTTTGGCATTTCTAAGATGAATGGTAAAGAGTAAAATTTGGGGTTTTTGTGTGGATTTTAGTACTTCTGAGAGTTTGTTTATATAGGATGTTTTTGGCGGGTATTTTAGGCGCGATTTTTATTACAGTAAATGCTAGTAATTAAGTTCTGTCGTTTTAGTACTGTTTTATCGGTTAAAAACAAATTTTGGCGTTTTATATCTAATGACGTTTATATTATGATGAAGTGTGCTATGTGTGTTAACGCGGGATCTTAATAGTGTGAGTTTGGCGTTTTGTGTAGAGAAGTCAAAAGACCCTTTTACCCTTAATGAAGCGCGCCAGAGTAATAAAAGTGATTTTATTTACGAAAACGTCACCGCGTCATCTAGTCCATAGATTGTTTTGATCTGACGATCCATAAGCGTTCTCACCGTTCTCACACTTTTCACTGTTTTCTCTAAATCCTGATCCTACACATATATATATGTGAAAGATAAATCGAAAACCCACTTGAGTTGAGAAAACCCTATGCAACATTTTTATTTTTTTTTCTAAAAAAACTGAGATTGTAACACAGATGTACTTGAACATTTTTATGAAAAAAAAAAGTCTACTAGTATTTTTAAAAACATGTTCAAAATTTTTATGTTACATTTTTTTGGACATATATATTATGTAATATGAAATTTTTAACATTTTTTAAAAAATAAACTACTTGGTGTTTTTTTGGTTTTCTTTTACAATGTTCAAATATATGTATGTTACATTTTCTATTTTTTCAGCAAAAAATAAAAATGTTACATGGGCTTTTTACAAAGGTTTCTTGAGTTTACACAACTCAAGTGGGTTTTCTTTGAGATTTTTAAGAAAAGTCTTTGTTTTGATTATGTTGGCATATATATATATATATATATATATACTAGTTTTTTACCCGCGCGATGCGGCGGGAAACATATCACTTAGGTTAGTGAGTTTAGGGCTATCTTAGGGCAGTTCGGTTTTGAGCCATAACCAAAACCAAATTCGCGATGCAAAGGAAAACAAATCACTTCTTAGTAATTCTAAGGGTGTGCATGAGAAGGTTCGGTTCAGATGGGTCATAACTAAAATCTAAATTTTCAGTTAAGGTACTTCAAAACTGGTGATGGGGATTTAAAGAGTTTTACAAGGATGTAAACAAATCAAACTGCGCCAAGCCAACAAAAGCACAACCATAAGCTCAAAACTATTCAAACTAATCCGCCTATAATTTCTGATCTATATTTGACATTCAAAGCGTCGACTTGAGGGTGTTCAAGAACGTCAAATTAAGTTGCAACAAATATGTAACTCGGTAAACTCGTTTAATTGCATAAACACGTATGATTCAGGCATAAATTTAAATGCATATACATGGTACTATGAATTATGAATACACATACTAACACACATGCATCATGGCTCAACTTTATTAATTTTATGTGTTAGAAAAGGTAACGCATGTTAGTTGAATTGGTTGAATTCGGATTAAAATTGGTATGCTACGGTTTTGTTTTGTGCAAACAGGTCCCAGTGTGGCGACACTTTACACTTAATAGCCGACCTCCAGTTTCATTATCATCATCAACAGCTCTCCCAACTCCCAATATCTCTCCCAACTCCCAAGATCATCATCATCTTCATCGAACAGATCAACAGATCATCTTCTTCGTCTTCATCGAACATCTTCATCATCGAACAGATCAGGTTCATCTTCATCCTCATATTGATTTTTGGTTTGATTCGATGATTTAAATGTGTTTATATTGTGAAAAAACAGATTGTTGATTCTGGGTTTGATTTTGGGTTCCATTCGATGATTTTGGGTTGATTTTGAAAAACAGAGGGTTGATTTTGGGTTCCATTCATTTGATTTTGGGTTCCATTCGATGATTTTGGGTTCCATTAGATGATTTTGGGTTGATTTTGATAAAACAGAGGGTTGATTTTGTGTTCCATTCGATGATTTTGGGTTCCATTCGATGATTTTTGGTTTGATTTTGGGTTCCATTCGATTATTTTGGGTTGATTTTGAAAAAACAGAGGGTTGATTTTGGTATCCATTCGATGATTTTGGGTTGATTTTGAAAAAAAAGAGGGTTGATTTTGAAAAAACAGAGGGTTGATGTATCAACTGAGTATATTGTTCAAAATGCATCAAAACAGATGTTTTCAATGTGTTTTGGTTTTGATTCTTGTGTGTTCATCATATTGATTTTTGGTTTGATTCCATGATTTGGGTTCCTCATATTAAGAACTGATCGGATATGTGGTTTTCAATGTGTTTTGGTTTTGATTCTTGTGTGTTCATCATATTGATTTTTGGTTTGATTCCATGATTTGGGTTCCTCATATAAAGAACTGATCGGATCAGTGGTTTTCAATGTGTTTAGGTTTTGATTCTTGTGTGTTCATCATATTGATTTTTGGTTTGATTGCATGATTTGGGTTCCTCATATTAAGAACTAATCGGATCAGTGGTTTTCAATGTGTTTTGGTGTTGATTCTTGTGTGTTCATCATATTGATTTTTGGTTTGATTGCATGATTTGGGTTCCTCATATTAAGAACTAATCGGATCAGTGGTTTTCAATGTGTTTTGGTTTTGATTCTTTTGTGTTCATCATATTGATTTTTGGTTTGATTGCATGATTTGGGTTCCTCATATTAAGAACTAATCGGATCAGTTTCGGATTGATGTGTTCCTCATATTGATTTTTGGTTTGATTCGAATGTGTTCTTCATTTGAATGTGTTTTGTTGTACAGAATGGCTGCAGATGTAAAGATACGCAAAACACCAACTACGAAGGCGAGAACACTTGACAACCTCGTAGAAGATGGCGCGGTGCACATAAGGAAGTGATTAATATGAATGAATGTAACCCCAGTGTAGCTCTTCGATTTTCCCTGAAATTCCAGAGCTCGCTAATTACATATCTACCACTGGGGTTATATTCATTCATATGATGAATGAATATAACCCCTGTGGTAGATATGTAATTACCTACACTGAGGTTATATTCATTCATATCTGCGTCATTCTGATATGCACCCGTCAGTAAAGATCCACAATTGCTTGTGGATCTTTGACGTTTTGTCTCTGTATTGTATGTTACGGTCTTTTGTTATCGAGTCTGTAAGTTCCGTCAAGTCTACGAAGTTGGTATGACGTTTTGTCTCTGTATTGTATGTATTAAAAGTTTACATTTAATGTACAGTTTAGATTTCATAAGAAAAAAGATGGTTTGGATGTGTTCCTCATTTTGATTTAGATTTCATAAGAAAAAAGCAAAAAATGAATTTAGGGGCTCGGGTTGATATTTCACTCATGCCAAAAGACGGTCTTACCCCTGGTTGTTTGAGAACTGTTTAAAAAGAACTGATCGGATCAGTTTCGGATTGATGTGTTCCTCATTGATTTTTGGTTTGATTCGATGAAAAAATAGATGGTTTGGATGTGTTCCTCATTTTGATTTATGGTTTGATTCGATGAAAAAACAGAGGGTTTCATCATATTATTTGGGTATTTGTGTATTTTGGGTTCTTAATGTTTGTTTTGCTTGTGCAAAAACAGAGGGTTCTTCATGTTTGATTTTGTGTTCCATTCGATGATTTTGGGTTCCATTCGATGATTTTTGGTTTGATTTTGGGTTCCATTCGATTATTTTGGGTTGATTTTGAAAAAACAGAGGGTTGATTTTGGTATCCATTCGATGATTTTGGGTTGATTTTGAAAAAAAAAGAGGGTTGATTTTGAAAAAACAGAGGGTTGATGTATCAACTGAGTATATTGTTCAAAATGCATCAAAACAGATGTTTTCAATGTGTTTTGGTTTTGATTCTTGTGGGTTTAGGGTATCAAAAAAGAGGTTTTCAATGTGTTTTGGTTTTGATTCTTGTGTGTTCATCATATTGATTTTTGGTTTGATTCCATGATTTGGGTTCCTCATATTAAGAACTGATCGGATATGTGGTTTTCAATGTGTTTTGGTTTTGATTCTTGTGTGTTCATCATATTGATTTTTGGTTTAATTCCATGATTTGGGTTCCTCATATAAAGAACTGATCGGATCAGTGGTTTTCAATGTGTTTTGGTTTTGATTCTTGTGTGTTCATCATATTGATTTTTGGTTTGATTGCATGATTTGGGTTCCTCATATTAAGAACTAATCGGATCAGTGGTTTTCAATGTGTTTTAGTGTTGATTCTTGTGTGTTCATCATATTGATTTTTGGTTTGATTGCATGATTTGGGTTCCTCATATTAAGAACTAATCGGATCAGTGGTTTTCAATGTGTTTTGGTTTGATTCTTTTGTGTTCATCATATTGATTTTTGGTTTGATTGCATGATTTGGGTTCCTCATATTAAGAACTAATCGGATCAGTTTCGGATTGATGTGTTCCTCATATTGATTTTTGGTTTGATTCGTGTTCTTCATTTGAATGTGTTTTGTTGTACAGAATGGCTGCAAATGTAAAGATACGCAAAACACCAACTACGAAGGCGAGAACACTTGACAACCTCCTAGAAGATGGCGCGGTGCACATAAGGAAGTGATTAATATGAATGAATGTAACCCCAGTGTAGCTCTTCGATTTTCCCTGAAATTCCAGAGCTCGCTAATTACATATCTACCACTGGGGTTATATTCATTCATATGATGAATGAATATAACCCCTGTGGTAGATATGTAATTACCTACACTGAGGTTATATTCATTCATATCTGCGTCATTCCGATGTGCACCCGTCAGTAAAGATCCACAATTGCTTGTGGATCTTTGACGTTTTGTCTCTGTATTGTATGTTACGGTCTTTTGTTATCGAGTCTGTAAGTTCCGTCAAGTCTACGAAGTTGGTATGACGTTTTGTCTCTGTATTGTATGTATTAAAAGTTTACATTTAATGTACAGTTTAGATTTCATAAGAAAAAAGATGGTTTGGATGTGTTCCTCATTTTGATTTAGATTTCATAAGAAAAAAGCAAAAAATGAATTTAGGGGCTCGGGTTGATATTTCACTCATGCCAAAAGACGGTCTTACCCCTGGTTGTTTGAGAACTGTTTAAAAAGAACTGATCGGATCAGTTTCGGATTGATGTGTTCCTCATTGATTTTTGGTTTGATTCGATGAAAAAATAGATGGTTTGGATGTGTTCCTCATTTTGATTTATGGTTTGATTCGATGAAAAAACAGAGGGTTTCATCATGTTATTTGGGTATTTTGGGTTCTTAATGTTTATTTTGCTTGTGCAAAAACGGAGGGTTCTTCATGTTTGATTTTGTGTTCCATTCGATGATTTTGGGTTCCATTCGATGATTTTTGGTTTGATTTTGGGTTCCATTCGATTATTTTGGGTTGATTTTGAAAAAACAGAGGGTTGATTTTGGTATCCATTCTATGATTTTGGGTTGATTTTTGAAAAAAAAGAGGGTTGATTTTGAAAAAACAGAGGGTTGATGTATCAACTGAGTATATTGTTCAAAATGCATCAAAACAGATGTTTTCAATGTGTTTTGGTTTTGATTCTTGTGGGTTTAGGGTATCAAAAAAGAGGTTTTCAATGTGTTTTGGTTTTGATTCTTGTGTGTTCATCATATTGATTTTTGGTTTGATTCCATGATTTGGGTTCCTCATATTAAGAACTGATCGGATATGTGGTTTTCAATGTGTTTTGGTTTTGATTCTTGTGTGTTCATCATATTGATTTTTGGTTTGATTCCATGATTTGGGTTCCTCATATAAAGAACTGATCGGATCAGTGGTTTTCAATGTGTTTTGGTTTTGATTCTTGTGTGTTCATCATATTGATTTTTGGTTTGATTGCATGATTTGGGTTCCTCATATTAAGAACTAATCGGATCAGTGGTTTTCAATGTGTTTTGGTGTTGATTCTTGTGTGTTCATCATATTGATTTTTGGTTTGATTGCATGATTTGGGTTCCTCATATTAAGAACTAATCGGATCAGTGGTTTTCAATGTGTTTTGGTTTTGATTCTTTTGTGTTCATCATATTGATTTTTGGTTTGATTGCATGATTTGGGTTCCTCATATTAAGAACTAATCGGATCAGTTTCGGATTGATGTGTTCCTCATATTGATTTTTGGTTTGATTCGAATGTGTTCTTCATTTGAATGTGTTTTGTTGTACAGAATGGCTGCAGATGTAAAGATACGCAAAACACCAACTACGAAGGCGAGAACACTTGACAACCTCCTAGAAGATGGCGCGGTGCACATAAGGAAGTGATTAATATGAATGAATGTAACCCCAGTGTAGCTCTTCGATTTTCCCTGAAATTCCAGAGCTCGCTAATTACATATCTACCACTGGGGTTATATTCATTCATATGATGAATGAATATAACCCCTGTGGTAGATATGTAATTACCTACACTGAGGTTATATTCATTCATATCTGCGTCATTCCGATGTGCACCCGTCAGTAAAGATCCACAATTGCTTGTGGATCTTTGACGTTTTGTCTCTGTATTGTATGTTACGGTCTTTTGTTATCGAGTCTGTAAGTTCCGTCAAGTCTACGAAGTTGGTATGACGTTTTGTCTCTGTATTGTATGTATTAAAAGTTTACATTTAATGTACAGTTTAGATTTCATAAGAAAAAAGATGGTTTGGATGTGTTCCTCATTTTGATTTAGATTTCATAAGAAAAAAGCAAAAAATGAATTTAGGGGCTCGGGTTGATATTTCACTCATGCCAAAAGACGGTCTTACCCCTGGTTGTTTGAGAACTGTTTAAAAAGAACTGATCGGATCAGTTTCGGATTGATGTGTTCCTCATTGATTTTTGGTTTGATTCGATGAAAAAATAGATGGTTTGGATGTGTTCCTCATTTTGATTTATGGTTTGATTCGATGAAAAAACAGAGGGTTTCATCATGTTATTTGGGTATTTGGGTATTTTGGGTTCTTAATGTTTGTTTTGCTTGTGCAAAAACAGAGGGTTCTTCATGTTTGTTTTGCTTTGAAAATATACATTTTGGCGACACCTGTCAGTTTTCATTTTTCGTGTATGAATGCTACAAGTATAAGTGAAAGTAAGATTCTTTCCATTGCGTATCAAAGAATGAAATCAAACCATGCCAAAACTCTAAGAAGATGATGATTACTCAATACAAAAATAACTTTCTTTTTTTCTTAATATATTCTGTGTTCATAAATACAACAAATTGAAATACACATATCAACATGGTCAAAGCTTCTGAAATCATACATAATGACTATCAAAACAAAACTGGTACACTTTAGCGATCGGAATGTTGTTGCCATTAAATTCTTTCTCGTTTCTACTCGTCCAAAGTCTCCATATCGTAGCGAAAGCCACAACTCCCACCTTCTTCCAAGCCTTGGACACTTCTAAAGTACTCCAGCATTCACATTGTCTTAATAGAAGACGATGAATATCTATTACAATGTCTCGGAGAAGCCTCTACGTTTCAGTTTCCCAATGCACTTAGAAGGTTATTTGCGAGATAGCCTCTACGTCTTCTATTACAACCTAACTCAGGCATATAATTGAGAGATGAACACAGCTACAAACCGGGTTAAGCCATGGCTGCAAACACACGGTGTTTTAAGCACAAGAAACACATATGTAACCTCACAGGCTCAGCTTATGCATCATAGCCTCAACACTTTCAGTTCAGACATATTATGCATCATAACCTCACAGGCTCAGCTTATGCATCATAGCCTCCACACTTTCAGTTCAGACATATTATGCATCATAACCTGCTCATTTGCTTATCAAAACATCTGGAAGACTCAGACATGTAATTGAGAGATGAACACAACTACGGTTAAAGCCATGGCTGCAACACACGGTTGCAGAGTGAGAACTATGCAACTTGGATATTGCCCCGCCAAGATGCTACTCGGATCTTCTATGTACCCTCAAAATACAATCATCATCACAGTCTATTGTGTTATGTAACCTCGCTTTAAAGCATGATGTACAAGAGTAATTTGCCACTAAACTTAAACAACCTTTAAAGCATGATGTACAAGTGTTTTAAACACATATGTAACTTCACAGGCTCAGCTTATGCATCATAACCTCAACACTTTCAGTTCAGACAGATTAAGAACACAAGCTCAGCTTTTGCATCATAGTACATCATGCTTTCAGTTCAGACAGATTAAGAACACAAGCTCAGCTTTTGCAATTTAAAGTAACAATTGATTTAAAGTAATGAATCAGGTTAAAACTCTAAACAGCTTTGCACTTGAATCAATTTATAACTCTTTTTAATAAAATTTTTGAATTTAAAGTAAAAATTGATTTAGTAATTTTTTATGACCAAAAAAATGAACAGTAACCTGTCAGAAAGACTTTCGAAACCTTTTTCAGAAACCTAACTCCTGATTTTACAGTTGAACAGTTTAACAGTTGACAACCTATCAAAGACTTTTCACAAAAAGTCTTCAAACAGTTGACAACCTTTCAGAATCCAAAATATTTTACTGCCATCCTTTTTGAATTCTTTTACTGACGATGACTGTTCAAATACAACTATAAAAGCAAACACTGTTCGGATTTGTCAGAAAGGAAGCATGCTTGGAAGTCTATAAATTCAACTACATTCATCACAATTCATCACAACTCTACAAGCACTCAACTTAAACCTTCAGTAACATAAGCATGTAAATCAGCTACAAACATACCAGATCTGTAACAAACATAAAGGCTAAAATCATTTTAAGCACATTATCTATCTATCTATATCTATATCTAAACTCTATACTCTATATCTATACTTCTATCTATATCTATACTTCTATATCTTTACTACTTTAATTAATAAGCATACTGTCTATACTACTTTATAAAGCATATAGGAAGGACAGAAATGGTCATTTGCCACTTTACAACCATTTGAAGCCTATTGTACAACCTTTAAAGCATGAAGGTGTTGAAAAATCCATTCAACACGCGCGGACCAGCTCATACAAACTAACCGGATGCATTTGACCCGTTTTACCCAAATGGATCCAATATATACTTTCTTTCAAAACATCTGGAAGACTCAGACATGTAATTGAGAGATGAACACAACTACGGTTAAAGCCATGGCTGCAACACACGGTTGCAGAGTGAGAACTATGCAACCTGGATATTGCCCCGCCAAGATGCTACTCAGATCTTCTATGTACCCTCAAAATACAATCATCATCACAGTCTATTGTGTTATGTAACCTCGCTTTAAAGCATGATGTACAAGAGTAATTTGCCACTAAACTTAAACAACCTTTAAAGCATGATGTACAAGTGTTTTAAACACATATGTAACCTCACAGGCTCAGCTTATGCATCACAGCCTCAAACACTTTCAGTTCAGACAGATTAAGAACACAAGCTCAGCTTTTGCATCACAGCCTCAAACACTTTCAGTTCAGACAGATTAAGAACACAAGCTCAGCTTTTGCATCACAGCCTCAAACACTTTCAGTTCAGACAGATTAAGATTACAAGCTTAGCTTTTGCATCACAGACTCAACACTTTCAGTTCAGACAGATTAAGAACACAAGCTTAGCTTTTGCATCATAGACTCAACACTTTCAGTTCAGACAGATTAAGAATACAAGCTCAGCTTTTGCATCACAGCCTCAAACACTTTAAATTCAAAAAGTTTACTAAAAAGAGTTATAATTTGATGCAAGTGCAAAGCTGTTTAGAGTTTTAACCTGATTCATTACTTTAAAACAATTGTTACTTTCAGTTCACACAGATTAAGAACACAAGCTCAGCTTTTGCATCACAGCCTCAAACACTTTCAGTTCAGACAGATTAAGAACACAAGCTCAGCTTTTGCATCACAGCCTCAAACACTTTCAGTTCAGACAGATTAAGAACACAAGCTCAGCTTGTGCATCACAGCCTCAAACACTTTCAGTTCAGACAGATTAAGAACACAAAATCCGGAGTACACAACTCCTTTACCACCCTCCGGCAACTGTAAAAGCAAAACTGAATCTTATCAGTAACATTAGATCTATAACAAACATAATCAGCTACAAACATAATCAGCTACAAACATACCAGATCTGTAACAAACATAATCAGTAACATAAGCATGTAAATCAGCTACAAACATACCAAATTTGTAACAAACATAATCAGCTACAAACATACCAGTTAGTTTATATGAGCATGGGGGCGGATGTGAATGAAATGAAATTAGGGTTTAGATTTAGTGAAAGAAAGTATATATTGCATCCATTTGATTAAAACGGGTCAAATGCATCCGGTTAGTTTATATGAGCCGGTCCGCGTGTTGTTGGATTTTTCAACACCTTTGTGCTTTAAAGGTTGTACAATGGGCTTCAAAAAAACCTAAAGTAAAGAACACATACCACATCTGGTTATCCAGTAGTAAACAAACAAACATTTCGCAGAATAAAAAAGCTACGGCTCAAACAATACCTTGCAAGATAAACACAATAATCAATAATCAATAATCAACTTCAAATTAAAAATACAAACTTTTTTAAAGAAAAAAAAACTAAACTACAGAACACATACCACATCTGGTTATTCCGGAGCACCCTAACACGAACAACTCAACGGGCAGATCTGAAATATTACACAGATCCGATTCAAATTCCAGATGATACTTGCAAGATAAACACAATAATCAACTTCAAATAAAAAATACAAACTTCTTTAAAGAAAAAAAAACCCTATATTCTGTTAAACATTTATTCATGGATCTGGGCCTTGCGAGACAGATTTGACCAGGTAAGTTTTTGAGTGTATAACAGATTTAGTAGGCAAGTATTAATGTTTTAGTAGGCAAGTATTATAACATATCTGCAAACAAAACTAAGTATTATAACAGATCTGCTAGAAAAAAGTAATAGATCTGAATATATTTCACAGATCCAGTAGAAACAACATACTGAGAAGTTGAACCCAGTAGATCTGATGTCGGAATCGCCGGAGAAAGAAACCCTAAAATTTCACATATCTAAGTCAAACAACACACAAAAAATGCCGATAAGGTTAAAAAGACGGTACCTGAGAAGTGAAATCGTCGGTGAAATCCGTCGATCTAGTGAAATCGCCGGTGAAATCCATCGATCTAGTGAAATTCACAAATCTAAGTCAAATAACAAGCAAAAAATGCCGATAAGGTTAAAAAGACGGTACCTGAGAAGTGAAATCGTCGGTGAAATCCGTCGATCTAGTGAAATCGCCGGTGAAATCCGTGCCATGAGACGTATGCAGAGCGTCAGGTGAGAGAGAGAGAAGAAGAATGGGGGCGGATGTGAATGAAATGAATCTAGGGTTTAGATTGAGTGAAAGATAGTTTATATTGGATCCATTTGATAAAAACGTGTCAAAGAGATCCGGTTAGGATCCATAAAGCTGCTCCGCGTGTTGAATGGATTTTTCAACACCTTCATGCTTTAAAGGTTGTACAATGGGCTTCAAATGGTTGTAAAGTGGCAAATGACCATTTCTGTCCTTCCTATATGCTTTATAAAGTAGTATATATATATATATACTAGTGGGGAACCCGCGCGTTGCAGCGGAGTCAACAATATAGGCCAAGAATACAATATGAGAACCCGCGTGTTGCAACGAAGTTGACAATATATGCCAAGAATAAAAAAATAAAAAAGTAAAAAAGTGTAGTAATCTACATCCTCCAAAAATCTTTTGATTCTATATTTAGATAAATTCTAGTTTTTTGATCATGTTTACTACTATAAAAATGTTAAAAGGAGTTGCAAAATATGTATAGGTTCAACCCACCCAACCCATTTTGACCCGTTACAAAAAAACCCCTACTATACACCAGATACTTCAAAGATGATAAATAGATTTATACAGAAAGCGTGTTGGGTCAACACATCCAAGCAGTCTTGTACTACTCATTGAACCACTAAAATACTCACAAATGAAGTAATCATTGTAGTTATCATGATCATATTAACACACCAACCAACTACTTAAAGAAATGAAAAGAGTCAAAGGGTAGAATTTGAGGAACAGTTTATGTGTATCAGCTGTTGCTCGACTGCTTCATTACCTGTTTAGCGAGCCATATCTACTTCCATGGAAGTAATTAAATATTTATCTCCAAGACTTGTTTATTCAAACAATGATCTACTTATTATAGAATTTTTCTCATATATCATATAAGTTTCATATACAATAAGAAAAATGGTTTGGTTTGGAGTTACCGATTGAGTGTTCGCTTATTCCTTTACCTGTTATTATCATGTTAGCACCGGTCAATATAGATTTTCGTTTGGCATATTGCATGTAGATCTTTCATTTATCTTTGATCATTAAGAAGAGCATGTATACCAGATTTCACTAAACCTTAACTTGGATTACAATTAGCAAAAACAAACCTAAATTAATGTTTTAAGATATTATATGCTTGACCGCAGCGATCTGCATAGTTTTAGAAGTGATGCTGAGTAAGTTTATAAAATACTGGTAGAGGTGATGTTTTGTCCCTGAGAGGTTGGTTAACTAAAATATTTATCTATAAAGAATACATGCTGAAAGTCGTTCAAGTGTTTCGGGTCAGTCCAACCCAACTAAATTTGACCTTAACTATTTATTTTGGAAGTTGGGAAAACTACAATGGTATAAATAATAGCAATTTAATTCATGAAGCAGAGTTACTTTGGTGTATAATAACTAAGGAGTCCCTTTGCAGCTGATGGAATGAGTACACCACAAACCAACGTTGCAATTACCAACAAAGGATCCACAGAACACTTAAATAGAATGTGATTTAATTTAGAGGTGGCAACTTCAACCATATACTTATGAATGTATTATTTCTGGTTAAGTTATATAGCACTCAAACACTTAAAACAAATCGCTTGAAAGAAACAAGCCAAACGAGACAAAAGTTGCCCTTTTTTATACTGTGCGCCCCACTTAAAAAGAGGCCCTCTTTTTAAGCGCCTTTAACAACTGCATTTGATACCTTTAATTTAGAGGTGACAACAACTTCACATCATTTTGACGGATTAAACAAGATTATCACCATACCTGATTGTACTTGAATGCGAGTTCATATGACTGTACAAATGCTTATTTGTTTTATTAATATACCGATAACACCTTGCCACTTCAAATCCTATACCTCTTATCAGCAATTGGTTTAATGGTAAGCAACAGGTGTCGGAGCCTCCCTCGATTCCTTACCCTGGAAATGGATATCCTGCGTTAAAAACAAACGGCCATTAAAAGTTCATGTTGGTTAATGGTAGCCAGTTCACTTATGAATTTGTCAATTTGGGTTATGCTTTAATTCTAATAAGGATCGTTTCGATTTTCATACAAAGCATGAACCACATAACACTTGTACATATTGCTTTAATTGTGATGAATGATATAACATAGATGTTAGTTAAAAAGGAAATGGGACCTAAATTATACTCTTAAAGCATAAAGCCTCCCAACATTTTTATCAAACGAAAAGTGTTTTGGGTAAACCTTACCCATCCCCGCCATTTTGTTGGATCTAGTTTAATTGGCGGACATCACGATGATGAGCTTCGTCAGCTCGGATTTCAATGGAGCATTGTCCCTAGCGGGTCTATGGGGCAGAGCTGTTCATCCATGCCCTATTGAATTACAATCTAAAGTGGCATGGAAAGTTGTTCATCATGGAGCTTTGTCAATCACACACCCTTAGTCCACCAAGTGGCGTGGAAAGTGATGCGAATATAACACGTACAAAAACAACTACTTTACACACCAATGAGCCAAAAGGGTTGAGAGTCCATACCTTAATTCTTGAAATCAAGATTAGCACGAAATCCTTTGCTATTTTTTCTACAGTTGCTTTCTTGATAATTGCACATTTGAACGCCTGTATTTTGTTTGATATCAAGCCTTTGATTGGTAATAAACCAGTAACGAACACAAACAATTGAACAAATACTATTACTGACCTGTTATATAAATATAAAATGCAAGCTTGCAGAACAAAAGACGCTTCATACAATGGAGACTCAACTTGTATTAAATACTTAAAACCCACTACTTGAATGCAGAGAAAGCAAAATAAAAACAACCCTATCAACTAAACCCATGATCCCACAGTTTGACTCAACTAAACAATTAGACCCACTATATTGACCCAATAAAACTGAAAACAAACATGGCTGAAGGACCCAGTTGTTGCAACACATCTGACCCGTTCATCCAAATACGAAGCTCCAACTCTATGAACCGTCAAGATTATCCCTACATTATTATCCACTCATTCAAATCCAAAGTTTAAATGAAGATACATCTCATCAACACAATGACAAAAAAGATCAAGCAGCATTAACAACTAAAAAGATGAACTAATAGAAAAACAATAACAATTAAACAAAAATATCTCTTTAGATGTGTAAAAATAACGTAATACATTAGAAGAACACTACCTTATGCTTTGCTTCACTTAAAGCCAACTCACATGCCTCGTCATGTAATATCTATTAAAACAAGAAATAAATTAAAATTAAGATAATAATGTTGGAATCCTCAACATCAAAAAGATTCAGGCAAATTCTCAAATTAGTTTTTTATGGTTTTTGCAACAACAAACCATGATATGATTCAAAAAGGAATAACTAACCATAGGTCAACCAAATGAGAGAAAGCACATATATAAGGAGTAAAAGACATATATCGCTGAACGGCCGGCACAACCACCACTGCCGCTGACACCGGTTTCTCGATCTTTATCGATTCAGTGAAGATGAAATATATCGCGATAATATCTGAAGAATCTGAACAGTTGGCGAACAAAATGATCTGAAAACAAACAGGAAGAAAGTTAGGGTTTAGGGTTATGGATTACAAAACCCTAATACGGATACGAATGTGCGAGCTTGCAACAAGCATCGGAACGGAGATGAGCTCCGGTGAAATTGAAGGAAAAAGGAGGAAGAGATACCTGTTCGTTCGTTCAGACGCGGGAAAGATAGATGGTGCAGCAACAGCAGAGGATCTAATAGTAGAACAAGTGTCTTATCCACTGTTGCAGAAATCGGCCTAGGCGGCCGATTAATCGCCGCCTAGGCGCTAGGCGGTCACCAACTGATTAATTATAAGCTAGTCGGTGAATTAATCGGTAATCGGTCGTAGGCGGAATTAATCGGTCAAAGTCGGTCCTAGTCGGTCAAAGTCGGTCCTAGTCGGTCAAAAATCGGTCCTAGGCGGTCTACATTAATCGGACAAAATCGGACAAAATCGTTCCTAGGCGGTCCTAGGCGGTCCTAGTCGGTCAGAATTGGTCAAAATCGGTCAAAATCGAACCATACTATCTGAAACTTGAAGTATTTATGTGAATTTTGAAGTATTATTTTTATATTATTGGGTATATATATATAATTTTGAAAAAATACATATAAAAATCCCATTCCGATTAATCCCGATTAATCCCGGTTAATCCCGATTAATCCCTAGGCTGTACCTCACCGCCCGACTAGCGCCTAGCGCCTTCTACAACATTGGTCTTATCTACACAGGCCAACCAAATTGAACCCCCAAGGTCCAAACCATATTTTTACTTATCATATAAATTTAATAGATGCTAGATCCATAAACACGGTTGTTCTATTTGACTGTTATTTAAATACATAAAAATCGAACTGTGAAACCCTAGATAATGATAGATTTGAACATATAAACATCAATAAGTCACAATCAACTTGATCTACATGACAGTATGAAACTAAAACTTGAACGAATCGAATCTAACTTACATGATAAACTTCTAGGGCACAAACAGATCATGTCCCGACCGTCTGCGTCGCGATGTGAGCTTCAACCACCGAGCACCACAAACATAACATACATAACAACAGTATAACACAATAAAAACCTAAACAATAAAACATCAAATCATCATGATACAGTTGAATCGAATAACCGCAAAAAAACAAATCGAACCTGTTTGACGGATTGGACCGATGCCGTCGCAGGGAAAGAGAGTGGAGCGAATCAGATTGGAAGAGGTGGAGGAAAAGCTCCGATCAACGGCTGAGAAAAGCGCGACGGTAGGGGTTGTGGCGCGGGTGCGGAGGAGGCGTTTGGCGATATGCAGAGCCATCGGAATCGAAAAAAGTGGCCGGAGAGATGATGGATGGTTTCACACTAACGGCCGATGAAAGCTAGGATTCTTGTCTTATGGTTTTCTCTCCGTCACGGTGAGAAAGCTAGGATTCTTGTCTTATGGTTTTCTCTCCGTCACGGTGAGAGGAACCAGAACATCAATTAAAGTAGGATAAAGGAATCGAATGGACCTGAAACTGAATCATTCAATCATCATAAAGGAATCCATAAAGGAAGAGTGAAATCCCCCAATTGCCCTTTTAGGCGTCTTAAAGTTGGTAGGAATTCTAATTTCCATGGCTTTAAGCACCTTGTACATGTTGCTTTAAAATTTATACGCTATGTAAAATTACGGTTGTGTACGTCACTTTTCCTTTTTAATATATTATAGATATATATATATATATATATATATATATATAGTGTGAGGTTCATTGGGGAACACTAAAAAAGTGGGGAACCGGGGAACACTCTTAAAAATTTAACTTAACATGTTAAAAATTATTTTTTTAAACATCTTTTTCTGCGCTTCTCCTTATATATACTTGTAGAAGCATTTTTAATAAAAAAAATCAAAAACTAAAAATATTAAAAAAAACAATTAAAAAAAGGCTAAAAAAAATTTTTTTCGAAATTTTTTTTTTAACTCGACTAGATTCTCCTCCTTTTTATAAAGAAAAGCGCTGAAAAACTTTTTAAAAAAAATTATTTTTAACATGTTAAGTTAATTCTATAAGATATAACTGTTTTTTTTATATTTTTAGTTTTTGATTTTTTTTATCAAAAATGTTTCTACTTGTATTTATAAGAAAAGGCGCCGAAAAAAATTAGAAAAATATTTTTTTTAACATGTTAAGTATAATTTTTAAAAGTGTTCCCCTGTTCCCCACTTTTTTAGTGTTCCCCAATGAACCCTCCCCTATATATATATATATATATATGCCAACATAATCAAAACAAAGACTTTTCTTAAAAAAAAAAAAAAAAAAAAACTCTTTCTGCAACCTTCTACTCCGCTGTGCATACTCTCATCCATCATCATCCGCTGTGCATATCTCCATCGTTGTAAGTATTCTCAGTTTATTTATTTCCAGTTTTTACTAAGTATTCTCAGTTTATTTATTTCGAGTTTTTACTATCACCCCTCTCTGATATATTGGTATATATATATATATATATAGGGTAGGGTTCCAGCGTGAACAACCTCCCAAGCGTGAACTGCGTGAACAGATCTGGACCCTTGATTTCCTTTTTAGTTGTTAAGGGTATGATTGTAATTATATAAAAAATTAGATTTAAATCATTATTTTAATAATTGAATTAAGCTACATCTTTCCTATTTTAAATTCATTATCCACAATATCTTTTATTTCATTTTTATTTTTCAAATTTCACACCAGAATTCGGATTATGATTTTTAAGATCCACGTAACCTTCATATTTCAACGGTATACACATGTGTACTTTGATATGAATTGAACAGTACACATGTGTACTCAGCATGGTACATATGTGTAATTAGCTACATAATACATACATATAAACAAAACTTGTAAAACTATTTTATATTAAGCAAATAACAATTTCCATAATGTTTGCCAAACCAAAAGAAAACATACAATTACAACTTCCAGTTTCGTGAAAACAATAAACGCAACATAATCGGAAAAATAAAAAAGACATAGTCTTTTACAACTATTCGCCGCGTTCTATGCCGAATCATCCTTATCGGCCAAGCAAACAAACATACGTGAATCATCCTTATCGACCTCATACGTGAATCATCCTTATCGACCTTCCATCTCCAGTTTCCTCGTTTACGACGTCTCCTATAATAACACAAAAAACTCAGCAATTAGTACTTTGCATAATTCACAAGTGTACATCAACAACTTTACACATTCAATACACAAAAAAAATATGAGATATCACAAAAACAGACGCTATACACATATGTACATCGCATTAAAAACATAGCAAAACCACAATACACATGTGTACAGCGACTTAAAAACAGAGCAAAATCAGAATACACATGTGTACAGCGCCTTAAAAACAGAGCAAAAATCAGAATACACATGTGTACATTGCATTAAACATTGTACCAAATAATCGGAATACACGTGTGCACAATAACCAGCAAAAACAATTAAAAACCTATCACAACAAAAACTAGGTAAATAATCCAATAAAATCTCATATGTTCAGTTATTGCTTGCTCATTTTTGATGTCATTATGAAACAAACCAGGCATAAACATATTGGATATTTAAGGCACTTATTTATCTTCACATGACAATATCCCATTAGAAATGATAGTTATCATGGTAAACTATGAAAGATACCAACTCAATATATTAAAAAATGATACACGAGTAGTATATTAATATGTTAGCAAATAGCAAATGCATAGTTTCTAACTATTGAAAAACTGGCTGTAGTTAACAATAAATTAAATATAAAGCCACTTTCAAAACTCTAATCCCTTAAATCAAGGACACAACTTTATTAACTCAACAATATATTAAATTGAAATATCAACTAACTCAAAATTAATTCCAGCATTCAAAAAATGAGTCGAAAACTTACAGATCTGGTGTTATACAATTTGGAGGATCTGGAAGTTTGGTTACAACTTACAAGTTCAATAAAACGACCTAAGAAATTGGTTTAAATGGATCTGCGAAGAACACCATCCGGAATGGTTTCGAAACGAAAAAATGAGTCGAAAACTTACAGATCTGGTGTTATCACGGATCTGGTGTTACAGATCTGGTGTTATCACGGGTCGCCGCCGCTGTCGGCACTCCTCTCCGCCGCGAGCCACTTCACCCCTGTCGTCATCCATCACAATCACAGCACCACCGAGCACCCCACTGCCCCTCCGTCTCCCACACAAACAGCCGCCACCCCACTCGCTAAATCCGTCGGAGCCCAAATCCGGCCATCAGTCGGAGCCCAAATCCGCCGTTCTACCTGCTACCCCCAAGAAACAACACCACCCGTCGGAGCCCAAATCCAGCCATCAATTTTAGTGAGAGAGATAGAGAGGAAGGGAGAGAGCAGGGGTTCGAAAATTGGATCTTCAAGAATGATTGAAAATTGATTTATGAGATTGAACGTGATTTATGGAATAATTTAAAAAGGAAATTACAGTTATACCCTTTTTCCTTTAATTAAATGATAACAATTAACCACATATTTACTATCATGCCCCTAAAAATCAAGGGCCCAGATCAGTTCACGCAGTTCACGCTTGGGATTTTGTTCACGTTTGAACCTAATCCTATATATATATATATATATATATATATATATATATAGGGAGGGGCTCATGCGAGAACCACCCTTATTGTGAGAATCTTGAGAACCAATGTGAACACAACCTAAAATAGCTAAAAAAACCCTAAAAAAACCTAACCCCCACCCCCCCCACCCAAAAACCTAAACCCCCCACCCCCCCCCCCCCCCAAAAAAAAAACTAAACCCCCCCCCCCCCCAAGCTAAAAAAAAACCTTAAAAAAACCTAAAAAAACCTAACCCCACCCTCCCCCCACCCAAAAAAAACCTAAACCCCCCTTCCCCACCCCCCAAAAACCTAAACCCCCCCCACCCACCCCCCCCCCCCCCCCCCCCAAGCTAAAATGCTAAAAACTAAACCCCCCAAAAACCTAAAAAAATCTTTAAAAAATCTAAAAAAATCCAAAAAAAATCCAAAAAATTTTTTTTGATTTTTTTAATATTTTTTAGGTTAAAATCGCTACTTTTCGCACAAAAAAATTTTTTTTTTTTTTTTTTTTTAAATTTTTTTTTTTTTTTTTTTTTGGTGTGAAAAGTAGCGATTTTAACCTAAAAAATAATAAAAAAATCAAAAAAAAAAATTTTGTGTGATTTTTAGCTATTTTTAGGCATTTTTGGTGTGTTCACATTGGTTCTCGCGGTTATCGCAATAAGAGGTGGTTCTCGCATGATCTTCTCCCTATATATATATATATATATGCCATAATAATCAAAACAAAGACTTTTCTTACAAATCTCAAAGATATGTGAAAATTCTAAGTATTGGAGAAACTTAATTGTTTATAGAACAATTAGTTATTAAATCATTACTATTTAAATTAGGATATGTAGATTGAATCTAAGGGATTGCGATAATAAAAAGGCACCCAAAGGTGAGTATCACTATGCCCCACTTTTTACTCTTTTATAAACTATTTTTAGGGAAGAACACGCCTTTAAAAAGTAATTAGATGTTTTAGTATGAAACATGCTTTTGATTAAATGTGTTTTAGTAAATATCACTATGCCCCGCTTTTTACTGTTTTATGAACTATTTTGGAGGAAGAATACGTCGTTATGAAGGATAAGTATACGTTTTTGTATAAAATATGCATTTGAATTATCTAAAAGTGTATTCTCATGGAAAATATAATTTTTGAATGATATGATATGTTTTATGGAAAAACATGGATTTAGAAATGTGTATGATTTGAATATGTTTTCGAGGAATTTATAGCTCATAATGCAGACTTATTTCATCGGAGATATGCTTGCTAAGCTTATTTAATATCAAAAACCGTGGGTACAACTTTTCATCGGAGATATGCTTGCTGAGCTTATTTCGGATGATTCAACCATGGATTTTATAAAGGATACAAAATTAACTTTCTTAGCATATATGGATATTTTTAAATTCATTAAAATTCTATATTAAGAAAGTTTTTCCTTATAAAAATTGTTACTATTTTGATATGTGAACTCACCCTTCATTGTGTTGACACTTGATTTTTCACGTGTTCTTTAGGTACATGTGTTCGGCTTCAGGAATTTTGGCATGTGTTGTCATGTGATTGTGTGATGCTTATGTAATTAAATAATGTTTGGACACTTTTAACTACTTTTGGGACCGTGTGTAATAAGACCCCTAAGGGTCAGACAACTAAGATGTTGTGATGAATGTGGAAACATAAAAACTATGTTTTAAAATAAACCAAATGTCCAACATAATTATTGCATCGATCACTAAGACGTTTATGGGTACTAACCTCCATCACCTCCACGTTTGTATTTCTGTTGCGACGTTTTTGGGGTGTGACAATGGGCCAAGATGGGTTTGGGTTAGGATGGGTTTGGGTCAGGATATCTATATTAAAAAAAAGGTTAGGATGGGTTTGGGTTAAGATGGGTTTAGGTTAGGATGAGTTTGAGTCACGATGGGTATATTAAAAAACAAGGTCACAATAGGTTAGGCTAGAATATGTTTGGGTCGGTATGAGTTCGGGTTAGGATGAGATAAAAATATAAATACAAAAAATATATTAAAAAAAACTAAAAAAATTAAAAAAAATAAATATATAAAAATAAAATAAATAAAAAATTATAAAATAGATTAAAACAAGGAAAACATTAAAAAATATAAAAAAGAGTTTGTACAGGGGATGTAAGCTTAAACTTTGTAATTGTACTTAACTAGACATCTCATTTACTTCTATTTAAATGAACTAACTAAGGCTAGTCAATGTAATCATGATATATAAGGTGATTAGGCGAGGCTTAATAAGCTCACATGCTTCTTCAGATAATGATGCACATTGTCCTTGGATCTTTAGCATTTGGATGGTGTCATTAATAATACTGCCCTTGTTAGGCTGCTCGGTCTGGGGCTCATCCCCGGGGTGTCCAGTTGTGGAGACGGGCCGGAACACCCCCTCCCCGAGTTGTCCCTGTCGCAGTCATCTCCCCTTAGACATTCTCGTTGGGCCTCACTTCTTTATCCAATACACACACAACTATACATACATACATACATACATACATACATACGTATGTATATACCCACCCCTAGGCCCATCCCCCACACACGCTTACGTGGATGCTTACGTTGCGGATCATCCTTTGAGGACTACCAACCTCTCAAATTGACTGACAGGAACTTAGAAACAACGAACAGATTGGGTGAATTCACCGGAATGATGTGATGATTTTGGGAATTCGATCGCTGGACGAATAGAGTTGTGGAGAATTAGGGTTTGATGTTTAGTAATTGAAGAACCCTAATCCCCAATTAACGTTGTGTTCAACTGTTTCTATTTTGGGTTCCAAATGAGTCCATCGTGACCCACACCTTTTGTTATCTTGGCCCATCCTGATCCATTGGGTTTTTCTTTCGGTTTTAAATTTACTCATCCTGAACCCTTTAACTATAAAGTCTTACCCAACTTAACCCATTGCTTAGTTCAACCCAAACTTTCATAGTTGGGTTCATTTTGCCACCTCTACATGATAGATAGGCTTGAAAGTTGAAACCCTTTAATTTGTATTTATTGTTTAACTATGTGTCTCTTTTCTCCTCCACATAAAATATGGTAGATGTTTATGGGTTATTTTTAGGCTGTGGGGTATGGGGCGGGGGTTTGGGCGTGGGTTGGGGTAAAACGCCTAAGTCACCACTCCAGGTGGGCTTGGGTTGGGGCGTGGCCCCTTGGGGCTTGGCTTTCAAGCCGGGCGTGGGGCGGGGGGACATGCTAGCTGGCTTGCTCTTAATGGCTTGCTCTTTTTGTATTATTATTTTTTTTAACAATCTGCCACAACCCAAGCCCAACCCAAGCCCCACCATACCCCATGGGCGTGGGTTTTGGTGGTGGGGGGCTCCCATTCCACGTGTCAACAAATGCCCTAACCCAAGCCCCAACCCAAGCCCCCCATACCCCACGTTCTTAAATCTGTATTCATATTTCTTCTGACCTGGTCAATATAGAAGACTTTGTATACTATTTACAATCAAACTCTTTAAAGATCATGCATCTCCTCTTTCCTCATACCACACGAAAGTATGTTCATCCTTGGTAGAAAACTGCCCTTATGGCTATTATCTTATATTTTCATACATGTAATCCATACAACCACCTTAGCTCAACCAGATTTCCTTTCCTACTTCTGCGAAAGCGCCGCTAACTATACTGTAAACAGCACGTACCAAAGAAATCTCAACACCACCCTCTCCACACTCCCCACCACCAACAACGGCTTAGGTTTCTACTATCTCACCATCGGCCAAGGAAATGATACGGTCAACTCGATCGCCCTATGTCGGGGCGACATCAACCTTGATGTTTGTCGTAGTTGTGTTAATGACTCCATTGTCAAGTTGCCACAACTCTGTCCTAACCAAAAGGAAGCAATAGGATACTACGACTACTGTGTGGTGAAGTACTCCAACGAGGTCATATTGAGAAACACAATGATAAAGTTTTATGTGTATCTAGCTAACCCCCAAAACGCAACCGATATTGATCAGTTCAATGGTGCTTTGGGGCCGCTACTGAAGAATCTGAGAGGTAACGCATCGGCTGGCGGTCCCCTACAGAAGTTTGCCAGCGGGAGCACAAGTGGTCCAGGTTTCTCAACGATTTATGGGCTTGTTCAGTGTACTCCAGACCTATCGGAGATGCAGTGTAGTGATTGCTTGGAAGATATAATCAACCGAATTGCACAGTATTTTAATGGGAGAGTTGGAGGAAGAATTCTTGTACCTATGTGTACCTTTAGATATGAGACGTATCGGTTTTTTAACCAGACTGCTCGGGCCAATGCACCATCACCACCACCAATTTTACAGCCATCTCCGCCGGTAGCACGACCTTCATCACCACCAGGTATGAATTATATTTTCTTTATATGCTGAATAAATTATATTATATATTAGGAGATATACATATATGAATACGACTGGCTAAATTAAAGTTACGCAGTTACGTCCTAATCGAAGTTTTATTAAAATATAAATATAATGAAAGAAGATTTTCGAATTATTTTGGTAAAACTGGTTGGAGGTGTGGGGCTAATCATATTAAAAGCAGGAACGCGTCTCAACTCTCAACCATCAAATCAATGTCTTCACTAAATATGACCAGTTTTTAATAAAACTAGTTGATTTTCTACCCGTGCGTTGCGGCGGGGACCTAATGACTGCAAAATGCGTGTCAGCAATGGCAAACAGATATCGAATATCAAAACATAAATAAAAATGACGTGGTAAGGATAGTCACTCCGTCCTAAAAAACGATTTTAAATAACCTAATATATAATAGTAGGACCCACACGTCCTACATGTTGGAAATTCGGTTGTTTTTCAGTTCAGTTATTACGGTGCTAACACGTTAAAATATAGATGAGCTCGGTACCGGTAACGGCACCGAAAGTACCGATCTGGAAAATCTCGAAATTAGGTACCGACACCGAAAATACTCAGTAAAATACGGTATGGTATTTGAAGGTGATAATCAATAAATACAGGTATGGTGCTAGACCGGTGTCGAACCAAAAGTAACGATTCTGAAAACGCCAAAAGGTGGGTATCAAATTGGTACCGAAAATGATTTGGTATAGTAAATTTGGTACCGATACGATACCGGTTTGATTACAGGATTTGATACGATTTGCTCATCAATAATCTAAATATCCAAGTTAATTTTACATGCTATAATTCATTAATTACAGAAAAAAAAAAAAAGCAAAATAAGTTGTTGTGTATATAAAACCTTATTCAAACGAAATATATTTTACTTACTGTGTGTATGAAAAGTAATCTAAACGGTGTAATTACTTGCATTGCTACGTTGCTATAGGATTTGATAAGCTCGGTACCAACCGGTATCAAAAATATCGTTACCGAAATCCCCAAAAGTGGGCACAGGTTACGGTACGGTTCAGTACCGGTCGGTACTGGTACGGCACCAGTATTTAAGGGTAAAAACCTGTGAATACCGGTGCTGAACCGGTACCAAATGTCACACCCCCAAAATCCACATGCGGAGTATCCCCGCTTGGAGGCGTGACTGACCAGGATCAAACCACTAATCATATTGAACAAGTAAATAATTAAATGTAAAAGTCCAACCAACACGATTAGTGTCCAAACAACCATAGTTAAGTTATGAGCGGAAGCATAATGTTCAAAACCAAATCGAAAGTTTAATTATCCAAATGTTTAACATGGCACACAGCTGTCCATGTCCCACAACGACTCTTCCTTGTGCAAGCTCCAGCTAAGTACCTATAGACCTGCAAAGCATGTAGTAACGAGTCAACAACAAGTTGAGTGAGTTCACGTTTGGTTGTCCAGTTTATAGTTGTTCCGAAAACACAGTTTGCTCTTTACCAGCTATCCAGCCGTGGGGGTTACCCCATAGTTCGAAAAACGTTTATTAGTTACCCGTTCTTACATTGGCTATTCCAGCCCGGCTCTATGGCCGTGGGGGCTACCCCATGTTTAATTCACCAGACTCGTTACCATATCGACTACTAACGTTCGTCATGTTTAAGTGCCCTAACGTCTGTGTCTATCATCACTGACGTGCCATAGTCCATTAGTCCACGCCCGTCCTCTACGGCACGGTGTGAGGTTTGTTAAACCTAATAGCGCTATTTAACTAATGACCCGTTCGCCATTGGCCTCGGCGATTAAGTCGATATAAAAGGAGGGACTTCGTTGATAGAGTTCTAGTCTAGTATAGTTAAATCCGTCTCATACTGGACGAGGAATCTACGTTCCTGAATACGTCTCAACAGGACGAGGAATCTACGTTCCTGAATACGTCTCAACAGGACGAGGAATCTATATTCCTTAACCCATTCCCAACCCCTGGGAACCCCATGCTTTGTAACGAAGTGTGAACTCACCTTGGTTTGCTCGACAGATTACACAGAAAGGTCACGTCTAAATGCTAGTGGTCAACCACGTCCTAACATGGTTATCACACATGTCAGGTTTAGGTTCAATTAAAGCACGTATGATTACACATAGTTTAACATATTGCTAACACGTATCGATCATGGCAACATAATACACACATATAATGTTTTAAATGTTATCAGTTTAACATACGGATGAAGCCCACATAAGTCTCGGCTCAACACTAAACTTGTAATTCAAATTGTACGATTTATGCATCTTGTGCGATTCCATTTGATACCCGGCCCAAGTAATAAGAAGCCCAAATATGCATGATTAGTTCAACAAGTAACCGGCCCAACAATTAAACAAATAAACAACTTGTGCGATCAGCTTTATTACCCAGCCCAACATACGGCCCAAAAGACAACTGTCAAGCGGTCTTGTGCGACTCAAAAGTCTTTGTGCGACTGAGGACCTCTTGTGCGGCCGGGTCCTCTTGTGCGACCAGGTTTGCTTGTGCGACTGATCACCTAGTGTGTATGGACATCTTGTGCGACCAAGATGTCTTATGCGATTAATTTAAAATCCCGGATTTCATGCATAGCAGTTATTATTTCCTTTTTGTGAACATATCAATTAACAATTTCCAACAGTTTTCATATCAATAATAATCGATCAAATCATTACTTTTAACAATTGTTTCACATGACCTTATCATCATAATTATGAACAACCACACATGATCATCAACGAAATAAACAACAAATGGCCGACAACTTATCAAATATTATCATATGTTCCGATCTCATGAGTGTCCAGCCGATTACATGCATGCAAATCAGCATTATCATATATTAATTTAAACATGCACCAAGATCTATTCCATTTAAAATACATGTAACAACCACAAAACATACTGACAATTCATGTGCAAGTAATCATGAAGGATCTTAAAATACAAGTCCATTCAATTCACATAAGACTAGCAACAGTCATTGGTAACATAAATGGTCACATGGCCGCCATTTTTGATTGTCAAGGTTATCCACTTTATCAACTATTGACCTCAATCTATTGAATCATCAAGGCCTATTGCTACATCAACATGTGTCATCATACTTATATAATTTGATAGATCCGATTACATATAAGCAGAATCATCATTCAACATTATAACAACTACAATATCAAGTATCAAGTATTAGCAAGTTAATAAATTATTAGACACTAACCGAAAGATAGAGGATGATCCGATTCAAGGAGGTGATCTTCGATTGAGAGAGAGAGTGTGCCGTCAAGTTAGAGAGAGAGGATGAGAGGAAGCTAGGGTTTTTGTGTGTGAGATGATTTGCAAAAATATGAGTATACCCTATCCTCTAATGTTATGCGACAAGAGAAAGAGTGGGCTGAACCCTCAATGGGCTGCCCATTGATCCGAATACAAAGTGTAGCCCAAATGGGCTTGTGCGATCGAGTGGTGTTGTGCTATCGGTTTGTTTATAAATGTACGTTCGCTTCATAAATTCACATAATCAAAACAACATAACATTCAATCGATTAATAAAGTTTCACATTGTCACATAATGTTATACAAAGATACGCTCTAAAGTACGAGTTGTCACATTATCCCCAAGTTGAAAGAAATTTCGTCCCGAAATTTAGCACGTACTCACTGAGGAAGCTAGTTAAGTTGCATGGTTTTCCTGGTTTTCCTGGGGTGTCACATCCTCCCCCCGTTGATCTGAAATTTCGTCCCGAAATTCCGTAGCTTCAGTCTCAGTAGTGGTTGTACCGTTTGCGAACAGTTGGGGGTATTTTTGTTTCATCTGATCTTCGCGTTCCCAGGTGAACTCTGGGCCGCGACGTGAGTTCCAACGAACTCGAACGAGAGGTATTCTAGTACGCTTGAGGAACTTAACATCCCGGTCCGTGATTTCAACAGGTTCTTCGACGAATCGTAACTGTTCGTCGATCGTGAGCTCCTTCAAAGGAACTACGTGGGTCTCATCTGACAGACACTTCTTCAGATTTGACACATGGAAAACGTCATGAACTGCACTGAGTTCCGCTGGTAAGTTCAATCTGTAGGCCACCTTGCCTATCTTCTCAATGACTTCGAAGGGTCCAACGTATCGTGGGTTAAGTTTGCCCCATTTGCCAAAACGAACCACACCCTTCCAGGGTGAAACTTTGAGTAGTACACGCTCCCCAACCTGGAGCTCTAATGGTTTTCTGCCCTGATCGGCGTAGACTTTCTGACGGTCACGAGCTGCCGCCATTCGTTGTCGTATCTGAGCAATTTTCTCTGTTGTGTCAACCACATGTTCTGGTCCAGTAATCTGACTATCCCCCACCTCTGCCCAACAAAGAGGTGACCGGCATTTACGCCCGTACAATGCCTCAAACGGAGCAGCTTTAATGCTGGTGTGGTAGCTATTGTTATACGAAAATTCCACAAGTGGCAGATGCTTTTCCCAGCCATTGCCAAAATCAATCACACATGCCCTAAGCATGTCTTCGAGGGTCTGGATGGTACGTTCCGACTGCCCATCCGTTTGCGGGTGATAAGCTGTGCTCATATCTAACCTTGAGCCAAAGGACTTGTGCATTGCTTGCCACAGTTCTGATGTAAAACGTGCATCTCGATTCGAGATGATAGAGATGGGCACTCCATGCCTAGAGACAACTTCCTTGAGATATACTTCTGCTAGGGTGGAGAACTTATCCGTTTCTTTGATAGCCAGGAAGTGAGCAGACTTTGTGAGTCGATCCACGATCACCCAAATAGTATCATTACCACGTTGAGATCTGGGCAGGCCAGTAACAAAATCAATGGAAATTTGCTCCCATGTCCATTGTGGTATCTCTGGTTGTTGGAGTGGGCCTGAAGGTTTCTGGTATTCCGCCTTGACTCTCGCACAAGTCAAGCACTTGCTAACGTAAGTTGCTATGTGGGCCTTCATGCTAGGCCACCAATATGTGGTTTTGATATCGTGGTACATTTTATCCGAACCAGGGTGCACTGAGTAGAGAGACTTGTGTGCCTCATCCATCACAAGTTCTCGTAGGTTGCCATAAAGTGGGACCCAAATGCGTCCTGTTACGTAGTAGGCACCGTCTTCCTTCTGTTCTAAGCGTTGCCTTGAGCCGCGTAGGGCTTCAGCCCTGACATTCTCTGGTTTCAATGCTTCTACCTGAGCATTTCGTATTTGAGAAGGAAGGTTAGACTGTATAGTAAGTTGTAAAGCTCGTACGCGCTTAGGCGTAGTGTCCTTTCGACTGAGGGCGTCGGCCACAACATTGGCCTTGCCTGGGTGGTACCTGATCGAGCATTCGTAATCGTTCAGCAGTTCGACCCATCGTCGTTGTCTCATATTGAGTTCCTTCTGTTTAAAGATATGCTCGAGGCTCCTGTGATCAGTGTAGATAGCGCATTTGGTACCATATAGGTAGTGTCTCCATATCTTAAGTGCAAAAACAACCGCTCCCAGCTCCAAATCGTGTGTAGTGTAGTTCTTTTCATGAACCTTGAGTTGGCGTGAGGCGTAGGCTATAACTTTATCCCGCTGCATCAATACGCAACCAAGACCCTGAATGGATGCGTCACAGTAAACCACGAAGTCGTCTGTGCCCTCTGGCAATGAAAGGATAGGTGCACTGCAAAGTCTATCCTTTAAGTGCTGAAACGCTAACTCCTGTGCGTTTCCCCAACGATAAACAACACCCTTATGCGTTAGTGAAGTAAGAGGCTGAGCAATACTAGAAAAATCCTTGATAAATCTCCTGTAATAACCTGCCAATCCCAAGAATTGGCGAATTTCCGTAGGTGTACGAGGTGCAGGCCAGCTCTTGATTGATTCTACCTTGGATGGATCAACGTGAATCCCATCTTTGTTCACTACATGGCCTAAGAAATGGACTTCACGAAGCCAGAAGTCACATTTTGAAAACTTGGCGTACAGCTGTTCTTTTCGAAGGAGTTCCAAAATAAGTCGTAAATGTTGCTCGTGTTCCTCCTGACTCTTCGAATAGATCAGGATGTCATCGATGAAGACAATAACGAACTTGTCTAAGTATGGCTTGCATACTCGATTCATCAAGTCCATGAAGACCGCAGGTGCGTTTGTTAGCCCAAAAGGCATAACCAAAAACTCATAGTGTCCATAACGGGTTCTAAAAGCTGTTTTGGGGACGTCCTCTTCTCTGACTCTCAGCTGGTGATACCCTGATCTCAAATCAATCTTTGAGTAGTAGCTCGACCCTTGAAGCTGGTCGAACAAATCGTCAACGCGTGGAAGAGGGTAGCGATTCTTCACAGTCACCTTGTTCAGTTCGCGGTAGTCGATGCACATTCTGAACGTACCGTCTTTCTTCTTCACAAATAGCACTGGAGCTCCCCAGGGCGAAGAACTAGGACGAATAAAACCCTTATCTAAGAGTTCTTGTAGTTGCGTAGATAGCTCTTTCAACTCTGATGGAGCTAAACGATATGGTGCACGAGCTATGGGTGCCGCTCCAGGAGCTAACTCGATTTGAAACTCGACCTGACGATGAGGCGGGAGACCAGGTAGTTCCTCAGGAAATACCTCAGGATAGTCGCGTACAATCGGGAAGTCTTCTATCTTTTTCTCTTTCTTCGAGGTGTCAGTAACGAGAGCCAAAAAGGCAGTGTGGCCCTTACGCAAACACTTTTGGGCCTTAAGGGAAGAAATGATGCTCACAACAGCACCACTTTTGTCGCCACGAATCATAAGGGGTTCCTCACCTGAGCACGGAATACGGACAGTCTTTTCGTTGCAAAGGATCTCAGCTTGATGTTGGGATAACCAGTCCATCCCAATGACAACGTCGAAACTACCCAGAGTGATAGGAAGGAGGTCGATCGAGAAAGTATGATCAGCAAGAACAAGATTACAACCTTTAACTACGTGTGTGACCTCTATACTTTTACCATTAGCTAACTCTACATCGTGTTTGGGGTTCAAAGGTGTTGGGTTCGTTTAAGCAGTTGACTAACTTTTTGGGACACATAACTAGTATCAGCACCCGAATCAAATAAGACAGTAACGTAAAAGTCGTCGAGAAGGAACTTACCCGTCACAACATTGGGATCATTCCTTGCTTCTCCATTACCAATAACGAACGCACGGCCCCTTGCACCATTGCCATTGTTACCCCCGTCGTTTCCATTCCCCTGATTGTTGTTGTTATTGTTGTTGTTCTGGTTCAGCTGGGGACAGTCTTTCTTGAAGTGGCCTTCAGCTCCACACTGAAAGCACCCTTTGTTGTTACCCTATTGTTGCTGCTGCTGACGTTGATTTTGTGGGGCTCGCTGTTGTTGCCGATTTTGGTTCGCGGGTAACTGACTCCTACATTCTCTTGCAATATGACCAGGCTTGTTGCACCGATGACAGTTACTTCTGGTGCATGGCCCACTGTGATGTAAGTTACAACGATTACATTTGGGGTGATTTCCTTTGTATCCACCCTGACTTTGGCTACCTGACGATTGCTGACTAGGACTCTTATACTCTTCAGTTCTTCTCTGCTGCTACTGGGATTGAACAGATGTCGAACCTCTGCTTGAAGCTCCATCCCATTTACGTTTGTTATCACTGGGAGGTTCAGAGGTAGCTGTAGCACTAATACGTTTTGGTAACTTGTTTTGCTCCACCGCCTGATCAGTGAGACGGTGAGCCAATTGAACAACCTACTGGTAGGTGGCGAGGTTTGCTAATGTCACATGACTTTGGATTGCTGGCACTAGGCCCTTAAGATAAAGTTCGATACGTTTAATTGGAGGGTCCACCATAGTAGGACACAGTAGTGCAAGCTCATTCGATCTCTTAGTATACGCCTCAATTTCTGACCCCGTCATCTTGAGGTTGAAAAATTCGACTTCCAGCTTATGAATGTCACGACTGCAGTATTCCTCCTTGATCATCTCTTTAAAATTGTTCCATGGGGTGGCGTTAGCAGCTACCAACCCCAGCATTTGGACCTGAGCGTTCCACCATGTGAGGGCTAAACCCTCGAGAGTGCCGGTAGCATATTTCACCCTGCGTGCCTCAGGGCATTCACACATTTCGAACACAGATTCTAGTTTCTCAAACCAGTGGAGGAGGCCTACTGCTCCTTCAGTGCCACTAAAAGTAGTGGGTCGGCAGTCCATAAAAGTTTTGAAGGTGCAAACAGGTGGCTGAGCATGTTGACCTGTTGTGGGTATAAGAAAGGACAAGGTTTAACACAAGGATAGGTTTACGAGAGTAGGATCTAAAGATCCTAGAATGAGTTTTAAACAGCAGGGTATACCTCCTGCTTGACGTGTGCGTATATATACATAATATTTTGCAATGAGTTACACACGATTGGGTTTTAAATTTATAAAAGTGATTATTACTTTTACATCAAAACACACACGAAAGAGGCAAGTGTACCCCGTCATATATGTAATAAAGTATTGGTAAGAACCAAGTATCGATCCAAGGAAATGGGCGGAGAATTTGTACTAGACCTTTGTCACTAAACTACCGGTAAAAACATAGGTTTTGTTGATTTAAACTAAACTAAAGTAAACATAACCAAATACAAAATAAAAACATAATAGATAGTAGATAAAAAGCCTTGCTAAATACACAACCACAGCATGTCAACTAAGTCAGTTTTGGCACTAGAAGCATTCGGTCAATTTTCCAATTTAAGACAATTAGTATCCCTTTCGGGAATCCTAACATGACAATCATTCGGAAAGCTAAAACGATAAACACACTTTAACCACCTAAAATTGTTCTTTAACGTGCAATTGATAAATGTCTATGAAAATCTCTTAAAAATAAGTTAGGCAGCCGTTAGGATTATTCTAACCTCACTTAAACAAGGAAAGCGACACCGATAAACACAATGCAACCACCGAGATAAGCATAAACTAGATTAAATCACAACCGAGTTCATTTTACAAATCTTGCACAATAATTCACTAAGATAGCAATTTTGGCCTAAACTACTAACTAAGCTAACAAATCATGGCAAGAATTCATAACGACACCATCTAACCCGTTTAGGTCCTTCCGTGACGGCAAGCTCTCTTGATTAACAATAATTACATTTTATTAAATCACTAACCATTTCTAGTATCATGATGCATACATTTAAACCAAGTTAAACTAGTTAACCAAATTCAAAGTTTACTAATACAAGATTAATTAAGCTTCATTTTACAACTATCTTAACTAACCAAGCACCAATCATCCAACATAATTACTTATAATCAAGAAATCAATATCAATAACAAGGTTGCAAACTAATCATCAAAGATTAACATAGAAAATACTTCAAATGTCATTACAAACAAAGTTTAACAAACTAATGGTTATAATGTAGCAAGGGATTGTTGTGTTTTTGCCCAAAGGCTACAATAATACATAAATCATAATCTAAGTACTTGAAAGATTAACAAAAACTTGGAAAGATTAGAAAATCAAACCATAAACAAGTACTAGACTAAGGATCCGGGTAGTAATCGAGCTAATCGGGATAATGTGGCTTGAATCCGGGTGAAAGCTAATGCCTCCGGAGCCTGAAAATCGCCTGAGAGCTCTCCAAAAATCCAGAATGTCGAGCAGAAAGTTTCTGCTGAGTTTTTATACTATTTTGCTGTTGCACGGTCGTTCCCCATATGGAACGACCGTTCACTTTATTGAATTATTGAAGATGGGTCGCCATACTGCATACGTCACCGGATCGTTGACCAGATCTGAAGTTCCACGGTCGTTCTTCGGGACGGAACGACCGTTCAGTTCCGAGCTATACATGTTGCACGTCAGGTCGCACCGACCGTTCAGTTCCGAGATGATCTTCGATGTCGGAGATGCACGGTCGTGCATCAGGTGGAACGACCGTTCCACAGGCCCAGTTCTGAATCCTTAACAGAATATCCGCAGCTTCTTCGTTTCGTCCGGAAAGTCCTCGTTTTTGCTATCATCTTGTCTGAAATGCAGTTTTAGGCCTGTAAACACAAATGTAGATAAATAAGTATCCGAACGACGGTTTTACGGCCAAAAACGCATAAAATAGGGGTAAAATGGGGGACTAAAATATGTGTAAATTAGAGTGTATCAAATCTCCCCACACTTAAACCTTGCTTGTCCTCAAGCAAGCTAAACTAAAAAGTAATAAAAGACATAAACAAACAAGAACGATAATTTACACACTATTTTATTGAAAACTAATATATAAACGGTTAGCCGGTTTGTCGAAAGACAACATCAAAAGATTCAAACCCAAACAAGCATATGCAATTATAAAGCGACAACCAAAAAGCCGAGACTAAACATTTAATTGACTCACATGTTAATCTTCACCCAACTCACAATGTTCACACACACTCGATTTTATTTATGAATCATACATAAAATGTGTATGCGTAAACACTCAACGCCTAGTCAATGAAATGTGCAATATCATAAGCTTGTCATAAGATCTCGTCTCCACCAACTAACATGCAAATAAGTGTAAATCAAGAGGTCTTTACGGGTTGTAACGTTAGGCTTGGGCGAAGGGTAAGGAAGTGGACAATTAAAATGGCGAAAACGGTTAAAACTCGGTAGTAGCGTTTAACTAGCAATAAACAATACAACTTTACATAAAAACGCCTTAAAAAGGCGACTAAAGCGCACTCGAGCTAATCAACAAGATTTTTAACATTTAAGCATTCAAAATTGCTCGATTTCTATCAACTTCACCCTATTTTAGGGTGTTTTTTTTTTTTTTTTTTTTATCTATACAATGAAATATAAATACTAACAAGCTAGTTAAACTATTATTTTAACCGAGTTTCAACACTAAAAAGGTTTAAAAACATAAAAAGGCTAAATTTGGTTAAGTAGGCGATAATGTGGGTAAACAAAGGTGAACGGGAAGGCTCGACATGGTTAATCCTAAAGGGTAATATAAGGTGAACGGGAAGCACAACACAAAGAACAAGGTACACAACAAAGGGGTAATCTAAGTGCCTCTATCACGTTTACACAAATCCGCACGTTCATGGTCTTAACAAGCATACTAGTGACAAGTTCTAAATTGCACAAAACATCCGGCTCACTCCTATATCCGAAATGAACAAATATATAATCATCTAAGCTCAAATATGCTCACGTAACGGAAAGAATGGGTAAAAGTGTGAAAACTATCATGTAAGTCTTTCTTTGTTTGTCACGCTTTCCGGTTTCCTTTTTCCAACAATATTTTGCTTGTCGAGTTTTTTATCAAGTCCGATGCTTTCTAAAACATAACCAACCGGTTTATTTACCAACATATATACAAAACACAAGTATTTTTAAATGATTTTTCTGATTTTCTGTTTTGTTTTGTTTTTTTTTTTTTTTTTTTAATGAGGACAAACAAAGCTATTGTTAACAAAGTTAACCCCCTCCCCACACTTGAACTTCGCATTGTCCCCAATGCGAGACCCGAAATATAGAGAAAGGGATAAAAATACTCCCCTCAAGATGATGTTGGTGCCACGAGACTTCCGAAGCTCTAACTGGTACGTGCTCCGGTCCAAGATCCGATAGACAAAATCTGCAAGTATGTCGTGTACACCCAAAATATAACAGAGAAAGAAAAATCAAACAATTATGAAGCTACTGTCAAACTGTACTGGCAATATGGCACGGTCGTTCTCCGGGACGCATGGTCGTGCGTCACCGAGAACTAACAGGCCAGACCAGACGATATCGTGAATAGCCGGCGACGCACGGTCGTTCCACCCGAGGAACGACCGTGCATTTCCGAGTCTGCAGACTTCGACCCCTGATCTTAGAACAATCAGATTTTCCAAAATTTCAACAAGTATTGGGTTAACAGGGGTCTGCAAATCAACCGGGTGTTCACGATACTTCGATTTAACAAGGGTTAGGGTTTCGATTTGTTTATGAAGAGAACCCTAAAAATTCCTTGAAAAATCGGAAGAAAACTACACTAGAAAGGAAATAAAACAAGAAATCTAACACTAGAGACGTACCGTGCGAAGTTGGGTGTTTGATCGTGCGAAAAATCGTGCGAAACGGTGAAAAATCGCCCAGGAACGGTCTGCAGCTGCTAGGGTTCGCGAATGGTGGGTTTTGCAGCAGAAAATGGTATATATAGTGTGCAAAATGACCAAACTGCCCTCAGGCTGTCGCACGGTCGTTCTCCAGGTGGAACGGTCGTGCGTCACCGAGGTCGTTCAAACCCAGCAGCGTGTTCTCGGAGATGCACGGTGGGTGCGATCTGCCGTTCCGTCTTGCTCGGCATTGCACGGTCGTTCTATAGGTGGAACGGTCGTGCATCAGGTGCAAATGCAGATTTTCTGCAGAAGCTATTTCCAGCAACCGTTTCGGCCGTTTTTCGCCGTTTTTTCGATACACCAACTATTCTAACAATATTACAATACAGAACCTTCGCCCGGTACGTACGGAAACTAAACAAACAAACGAAAACTACCTAACTAACCTAAATTACGCTAAAACTACCAAAACAAATAAAAGGACAATTTTGCCCTCATAGCGCCAAGGACGCTCCTGCTGCATTTTTGTCGGCGAGTCAGCAGCGTAGACTCATGCTAAATTTTTGTCGGCGAGTCGATAGCAAGACTCATGCTAAATTTTTGTCGGCGAGTCGATAGCAAGACTCGTGTCCCCACACTTTACGTGTGCGGGCCATTACCGCGCCCCTTCGGATTCTGCTCCGTGTTGCCCGGAAGACCACCCGGGGGTCTCTCCGACAACATTTTTGCCAACTGGCCCACTTGATTCTCGACATTCTGAATGGAAGCCTTTTGACTCCGCATTTCTCCTTCATTGACCAAGAACCGCTCCTCATGCTGCTGATATCGCTTTTCAGCCATTTGATTAGCACTATTGGAGTTGTTCAGCAGTTGTGCCATCATTTCCTCTAACTTTACATTGCTTTGAGAGGCGTGCGGCTGTGAACTGCTTCCTGAGCCTTGATTAAGATATTGAGGCTGAAAGGATTGACCATGAGAATGTTGTGGCGCGGGAGCATGTTGAGCAAAACCGGGCGCGTTCTGGTTCCCAGAACCAGATTTCCACCCAAAGTTTGGGTGATTCCTCCACCCTGGATTGTACGTGTTGCTGTAGGGGTTATTTTGGGGCCTGTTTTGATTGCCCATGTAGTTCACCTCTTCGTGACCGGTAAACATAACACCCTGCTCACACGCACCTGGCACATGTGACACTCCACACTGGTCACATCCAGGGCCAACTTGCGCGGCTGATTGGGATTTATCGAATTTCGTTGCCAGAGCTGAGATTTGAGCAGTAATGGCTGTGTAATCGTCCACAGCGTGAGCTCCTGCGCGAGATGATGATGATGTAGCCTGACCTCTATCGTCTTCCCGGCGCGAGCTGGATTTCAACGCAGCTTTCTCTATTATATCGTATGCTTCCGCCGGCGTCTTCGTTCCCAGATCGCCTCCTGCGTTAACATCTAATCGCTCCTGCGTGTTGTAGCTGAGCCCCTGATAGAAAGTCAAAACCAGCTGTCTCTTGGAATAGCCGTGATGTGGCACATCAATCAATAAATCCTTGAATCTCTCCCAAGCTGCATGCAACGATTCGCCCTCGTCCTGGCGAAATGAAGTAATCCGGTTTCGTAGCTTGTTCGTTTTCTCAGGTGGAAAGTATTTATGCATAAACTGCTCTGCCAACTGATTCCAGGTCCTGATGGACCCGGCAGGAAGTGACATAAGCCAAGCTCTGGCTTTATCACGTAATGAAAACGGAAACAACCTCAACCGAATCGCATCCTCCGAAACATCCCTAATCTTGAATGTGGAGCAAACATGTAGAAAAGCCGCAATGTGTCTCCCGGGATCCTCGTGCTCTCGCCCGTCGAACTGCACTGAATTCTGCACCATGTTAATAATACTAGATTTAATTTCAAATGAAGGTGCATCAATAGTGGGTCTAATAATACTGGGCTCCAAGCCTTCTCGTCCGGGCTGATTAGTCTCATTCAAAGGTTGATTATCGTCTGCCATTATTTCGTCCCCCGAGTTTTCGCTTTCAGAAAGTATCACCGGGTCGTCAATCGCGTTTGCAATCCGTTGTGCAATGACACGTGCCCTTTCTCGAAGCCTCCTACTCCTCCTAAGATTATGCGCTGGTTCGTCAACCGGCTCAGCAATATTAGGCGCGGGAGTTGAGGACATTAACCTGCAAACGAAAATTTCACACAATGAATATTTTATTACTATATAATAATTCTGCCCCCTTTTTTTTTTTCAGCTGAATAGAAGCAGAAAATTATTATAAATGGGCTGGAAATTTTATAAAAATCCAAAAAATAGCCCGAAATTTTATAAAAATTCAACAAAATAAATAAATGAATCGACTAATACAAAAATGGCTTTAGGGTGCCGAAAACCCAAAGAATAAGCGAATAAATGAACCCGGATCAAATAAACAAATGAAACAAAAATAACGCAAAAATGAATAAATCGAATAAAACAAGAAATATTAACAAATAAATAAACAAATAAAAAAATCAAGAAATTATACACAAATATTAACAAGTATATACACCGATAACCAAATGACTCGGGTCGTTCCTAAAACTCGCCAGTTCCCCGGCAACGGCGCCAAAAACTTGACGTGTGCGTATATATACATAATATTTTGCAATGAGTTACACACGATTGGGTTTTAAATTTATAAAAGTGATTATTACTTTTACATCAAAACACACACGAAAGAGGCAAGTGTACCCCGTCATATATGTAATAAAGTATTGGTAAGAACCAAGTATCGATCCAAGGAAATGGGCGGAGAATTTGTACTAGACCTTTGTCACTAAACTACCGGTAAAAACATAGGTTTTGTTGATTTAAACTAAACTAAAGTAAACATAACCAAATACAAAATAAAAACATAATAGATAGTAGATAAAAAGCCTTGCTAAATACACAACCACAGCATGTCAACTAAGTCAGTTTTGGCACTAGAAGCATTCGGTCAATTTTCCAATTTAAGACAATTAGTATCCCTTTCGGGAATCCTAACATGACAATCATTCGGAAAGCTAAAACGATAAACACACTTTAACCACCTAAAATTGTTCTTTAACGTGCAATTGATAAATGTCTATGAAAATCTCTTAAAAATAAGTTAGGCAGCCGTTAGGATTATTCTAACCTCACTTAAACAAGGAAAGCGACACCGATAAACACAATGCAACCACCGAGATAAGCATAAACTAGATTAAATCACAACCGAGTTCATTTTACAAATCTTGCACAATAATTCACTAAGATAGCAATTTTGGCCTAAACTACTAACTAAGCTAACAAATCATGGCAAGAATTCATAACGACACCATCTAACCCGTTTAGGTCCTTCCGTGACGGCAAGCTCTCTTGATTAACAATAATTACATTTTATTAAATCACTAACCATTTCCAGTATCATGATGCATACATTTAAACCAAGTTAAACTAGTTAACCAAATTCAAAGTTTACTAATACAAGATTAATTAAGCTTCATTTTACAACTATCTTAACTAACCAAGCACCAATCATCCAACATAATTACTTATAATCAAGAAATCAATATCAATAACAAGGTTGCAAACTAATCATCAAAGATTAACATAGAAAATACTTCAAATGTCATTACAAACAAAGTTTAACAAACTAATGGTTATAATCTAGCAAGGGATTGTTGTGTTTTTGCCCAAAGGCTACAATAATACATAAATCATAATCTAAGTACTTGAAAGATTAACAAAAACTTGGAAAGATTAGAAAATCAAACCATAAACAAGTACTAGACTAAGGATCCGGGTAGTAATCGAGCTAATCGGGATAATGTGGCTTGAATCCGGGTGAAAGCTAATGCCTCCGGAGCCTGAAAATCGCCTGAGAGCTCTCCAAAAATCCAGAATGTCGAGCAGAAAGTTTCTGCTGAGTTTTTATACTTTTTTGCTGTTGCACGGTCGTTCCCCATATGGAACGACCGTTCACTTTATTGAATTATTGAAGATGGGTCGCCATACTGCATACGTCACCGGATCGTTGACCAGATCTGAAGTTGCACGGTCGTTCTTCGGGACGGAACGACCGTTCAGTTCCGAGCTATACATGTTGCACGTCAGGTCGCACCGACCGTTCAGTTCCGAGATGATCTTCGATGTCGGAGATGCACGGTCGTGCATCAGGTGGAACGACCGTTCCACAGGCCCAGTTCTGAATCCTTAACAGAATATCCGCAGCTTCTTCGTTTCGTCCGGAAAGTCCTCGTTTTTGCTATCATCTTGTCTGAAATGCAGTTTTAGGCCTGTAAACACAAATGTAGATAAATAAGTATCCGAACGACGGTTTTACGGCCAAAAACGCATAAAATAGGGGTAAAATGGGGGACTAAAATATGTGTAAATTAGAGTGTATCATCTATCATGTAGGTAATATAACACAAACCATATCACCTAGAATGTCGAGCCTTGCACGTGGAGTGAAGCGTCGTTGTGGATCGTAGAGCACTGTACAGGTTATAGTCTGGTTTTAACAAAAACGTTTTCCTTTATCAAAACCAAGTTCTCTATAACCAATGGCTCTGATACCAATCTGTCACACCCCCAAAATCCACATGCGGAGTATCCCTGCTTGGAGGCGTGACTGACCAGGATCAAACCACTAATCATATTGAACAAGTAAATAATTAAATGTAAAAGTCCAACCAACACGATTAGTGTCCAAACAACCATAGTTAAGTTATGAGCGGAAGCATAATGTTCAAAACCAAATCGAAAGTTTAATTATCCAAATGTTTAACATGGCACACAGCTGTCCATGTCCCACAACGACTCTTCCTTGTGCAAGCTCCAGCTAAGTACCTATAGACCTGCAAAGCATGTAGTAACGAGTCAACAACAAGTTGAGTGAGTTCACGTTTGGTTGTCCAGTTTATAGTTGTTCCGAAAACACAGTTTGCTCTTTACCAGCTATCCAGCCGTGGGGGTTACCCCATAGTTCGAAAAACGTTTATTAGTTACCCGTTCTTACGTTGGCTATTCCAGCCCGGCTCTATGGCCGTGGGGGCTACCCCATGTTTAATTCACCAGACTCGTTACCATATCGACTACTAACGTTCGTCATGTTTAAGTGCCCTAACGTCTGTGTCTATCATCACTGACGTGCCATAGTCCATTAGTCCACGCCCGTCCTCTGCGGCACGGTGTGAGGTTTGTTAAACCTAATAGCGCTATTTAACTAATGACCCGTTCGCCATTGGCCTCGGCGATTAAGTCGATATAAAAGGAGGGACTTCGTTGATAGAGTTCAGGTCTAGTATAGTTAAATCCGTCTCATACTGGATGAGGAATCTACGTTCCTGAATACGTCTCAACAGGACGAGGAATCTACGTTCCTGAATACGTCTCAACAGGACGAGGAATCTATATTCCTTAACCCATTCCCAACCCCTGGGAACCCCATGCTTTGTAACGAAGTGTGAACTCACCTTGGTTTGCTCGGCAGATTACACAGAAAGGTCACGTCTAAATGCTAGTGGTCAACCACGTCCTAACATGGTTATCACACATGTCAGGTTTAGGTTCAATTAAAGCACGTATGATCATGGCAACATAATACACACATATAATGTTTTAAATGTTATCAGTTTAACATACGGATGAAGCCCACATAAGTCTCGGCTCAACACTAAACTTGTAATTCAAATTGTACGATTTATGCATCTTGTGCGATTCCATTTGATACCCGGCCCAAGTAATAAGAAGCCCAAATAAGCATGATTAGTTCAACAAGTAACCGGCCCAACAATTAAACAAATAAACAACTTGTGCGATCAGCTTTATTACCCAGCCCAACATACGGCCCAAAAGACAACTGTCAAGCGGTCTTGTGCGACTCAAAAGTCTTTGTGCGACTGAGGACCTCTTGTGCGGTCGGGTCCTCTTGTGCGACCAGGTTTGCTTGTGCGACTGATCACCTAGTGTGTATGGACATCTTGTGCGACCAAGATGTCTTATGCGATTAATTTAAAATCCCGGATTTCATGCATAGCAGTTATTATTTCCTTTTTGTGAACATATCAATTAACAATTTCCAACAGTTTTCATATCAATAATAATCGATCAAATCATTACTTTTAACAATTGTTTCACATGACCTTATCATCATAATTATGAACAACCACACATGATCATCATCGAAATAAACAACAAATGGCCGACAACTTATCAAATATTATCATATGTTCCGATCTCATGAGTGTCCAGCCGATTACATGCATGCAAATCAGCATTATCATATATTAATTTAAACATGCACCAAGATCTATTCCATTTAAAATACATGTAACAACCACAAAACATACTGACAATTCATGTGCAAGTAATCATGAAGGATCTTAAAATACAAGTCCATTCAATTCACATAAGACTAGCAACAGTCATTGGTAACATAAATGGTCACATGGCCGCCATTTTTTATTGTCAAGGTTATCCACTTTATCAACTATTGACCTCAATCTATTGAATCATCAAGGCCTATTGCTACATCAACATGTGTCATCATACTTATATAATTTGATAGATCCGATTACACATAAGCAGAATCATCATTCAACATTATAACAACTACAATATCAAGTATCAAGTATTAGCAAGTTAATAAATTATTAGACACTAACCGAAAGATAGAGGATGATCCGATTCAAGGAGGTGATCTTCGATTGAGAGAGAGAGTGTGCCGTCAAGTTAGAGAGAGAGGATGAGAGGAAGCTAGGGTTTTTGTGTGTGAGATGATTTGCAAAAATATGAGTATACCCTATCCTCTAATGTTATGCGACAAGAGAAAGAGTGGGCCGAACCCTCAATGGGCTGCCCATTGATCCGAATACAAAGTGTAGCCCAAATGGGCTTGTGCGATCGAGTGGTGTTGTGCTATCGGTTTGTTTATAAATGTACGTTCGCTTCATAAATTCACATAATCAAAACAACATAACATTCAATCGATTAATAAAGTTTCACATAGTCACATAATGTTATACAAAGATACGCTCTAAAGTACGAGTTGTCACACCAAAATACACCCAGTTTGGTAAATTTGATATCGATACCAGTACCCGATATCATTTACTCATCACTGATGTTACTGTTCATTCATTCCAAATTTTAATATATATATTTGGTAATTATTTTAACGGAGGTGGGGAGGTTCCGGGGTTCCTTCTTGTGCCTACCATATATATAGGTAGAAAGTTAATTACACAGATGAAACTTGTGGTTTATAGTTAGTTTTATCTTTGAATACTAATTTTTTTTAATAGTTTAGGTTTTATTATTTTAATTTTGGAACACATTTGATACTAACAGTAAAATTATCAATATAATGACTAAAATACCCTTTCATTTGTTTTAATTTTATTAAGAGTAAACTGCCATTTTGGTCCCTTAGGTTTGGTCACTTTTGCCATTTTAGTCCAAAACTCAAACCTTTTGCATCTGGGTCCCTGTGGTTTCAGTTTTATTGCCGTTTTGGTCCAAAAATGAAATCAGGTCATATTTGTCCTATAAAATCCTGCAATTTTTTCATTTTCCTCAGCGGCAAATCAGATCATATTTGTCTTATAAAATATGGTATTTATTTATAAAAAAAATGATCATTTTGCCACTGCGGAAAAGGACAAAACAGCAGGATTTTATAAGAAAAATATGACCTGATTTAATTTTTGGACCAAAATGGCAATAAAACTGAAACCACAGGGACCCAGATGCAAAAAGTTTGAGTTTTGGACTAAAGTGGCAAAAGTGACCAAACCACAGGGACCAAAATGGCAGTTTACTCTTTTATTAATTTAACACATTTGGTTACTAACACCTAATTTAATTTTAGTTTAAATCAATTTTACAAAATCACTTTTTTTTATTTTCATCTTTTTATTATATCTTTTAATTACCATAAAATCTTTTTATTTTTTATTTATAAATATAAATTAAAAAAGTTAGAAAACATCCGCTCCATTTATTTATTAATAATAATACTAGATAAATATCTAACTAATATTATGAATATATAAAAACTCTTTAAAATATAAATTAAATAATGAAACAAATGATATAATAAGTATCTATTAAAATCCTTAGCAATCTTGAAAACATACGAATATAATATCTGAAAATTAGTTAAATTAATATATCAAGATATGTAGCATAATCGAGAAAAACTGTTTTAAAATAACTACAACTAACTTAATATATTTTGTAGTAAAATCGTAAACATGTATAATCTAATCTGATTTGTTTGTTACGATCAATTACTTGGCACATTTTGAGACGGTGTGATTAAAACATGACGTCTCTATTTTATTTGTGTATCTTTATGTGCTTAGAAAACACTTTAGTTCCGATGAGATACAGTCTTTTATTATTATTGTTATTGGTTTTATATTATTTAATCCCATATATTTAAAATTATAAAAATTAAAACTAAGTTTTATACATTAAACACGTGTAATACACGGAGTTTTAACCTAATATATTAATAATAATTTATTTGCACATTATCAACTATTATTATACCTATTGAATTTTTATTTATTTAAGATTTTGAGCAACTTCTATCATTCTAAATTATTTATCATTTCTTAAAAAAAAATATATATATATATATATATAAATATTTATTGATAAAAAATTAAAAATAAATAGTTTTATGTTAATTAAGAGATATAATAAAAAGATGAAAATAAAAAAAATAGATTTTGTAAAATTGATTTAAACTTAAATGAAATTAGGTGTTAGTACCCAAAAGTGTTACATTGATAAAATTGAAAAAAAAATGGAAGGGTATTTTAGTCATTATATTGATAATTTTAGTGTTAGTACCCAAAGATGTTACAAAATTGAAATCATAAAACCTAAACTTGTTAGAAAAAAGGTTACTACCCAATGGTGAAACTATCTATAAACCACAAGGTCCATCTGTGTAATCAACTCTATAGGTAAATTTAGAATTTTTTATCAATTTATTATATTCTCCTAAATTAGCTAACTAATTATACTTGTAACTCATTTTTAAAACTCTTTCAAGACAATCTAATTTAAGGTAAGATAATCTTTTGATATGTGTAGGATAAAGTGTACGATAATTTTGATATGTATGATAAATTTTGATATTTGCTCAATAAATTTTGAAAATGTGTAGAATAAAGTGTTTTTGCCAAATTAATGAGAAAGAAAATAAATAATAGGAGAAGTTATAAACTCTTTATTGTTTTACCAGTCTGTCTTTTCTTTTTTACATTACATATTAAGTTTTTTCTCCAGTGATCGTTCCTTTATGTACAGGGAGGGAAAGAGTAAAATGAGAAACAGCTTAAGTTGTGAGAAACGTAACAAATATGCCTTACAAAAGTTTTTTTTTTCAAAAAGAAATTTTCTCAAAAAACTTTAAAAAATCAACTATTCTAGAAAATAAATAAAAAATTAAAAAAATGGCGCCGGTAAAAAACAATTACTGGTTATCGTTTTGTAAAAGAATTGCATAAGTGTAAATGAAGAATAACAACCAGCTCGGCAAAATTTTTTTTTCAGATGTATTTGTAACATTTTCATCTTTGTTTCTTTAAAAAAATGGTGGTCAAACTCGCACGAGAAACTTATCATGGTTCATCTCATCTGGAGCACTTGATCAACATTATCATTAGTCTATTAATTAATTTCCCTGTTATTCAACCTTTTAAAACATATAAGCGAAATCACCATTCTCTTTATTATAGGACTCCTACTAAACAATCATCAATTTTAAAAAGCAAGTGGTTTTAATAAACAAAAGGTATAATAAAAATGAGCGAACTTTGAACAAATGAACGGTCCTAATAAATGAAAGATTTGAAAACTTTGAAGTTAATGTTTTGCAATGAGAAACTAAATTCATTAAACAACTTTAAAGGTCTAGATGTAATGAAGGGATTCACAACATCAAGCTGTTTAGGTTCAATGACATTAGTATGTGATTTTTTTATTTTACCTCCTAAAGCATAGGACCGGAAGGCCTTGGCTGAATTCCTGGCTTATTGAAGTTTGACATTTTTTTCTGAAGAATCCCAATTGGAAATTTGCTGGTTTTGCTTTAATTGGTAGTATAATTGTATTATAAACAAAATAAGAAGCATAAAATCAAAATAAGATTGCTAACAAATTGAAAGACATAGTAAGCAGAGGTCAAATACTTAATAAGGAATTATAATCGAGTTCCAAGATCTAAGGATTGCCAATTAAAACACAAACATGCAATAAAGCAAATTGATATCCAACCTACAATGAGCTAGAACTCGAGTAAAAGATAAACAACTCTGAACGATTAAACAAAGAAGCATGCAAAAACTGCAAAAGACGAATCAAATACATTGGCAATCAAATCAATTTCGTATATCAATACCATTATTTAGTTGTAAATCGGAAAAGTAGTAACAGTAGATAAAAAAGAGCAAGACGATTACACGAAGAAAAATGTAACAAATATAAAAGTTAGAGAGACGTACGATGAAGAAAGAGTAGGTAAGACAGAATGGTGCTCATGGAGAAACCAATTGAATTGTCTCTGTCGTTGTTTGGAATTAGTGTTTATGGAACCAAATTTGACGAGATTGATAGCTGAAATTTTGGAATTAGAATTTTTTGGAGATTAGGTTTGATGTTGCAATGATAATCAGGTTATATCCAGGCAGGGAGTGTTTCTAACATTTGGGTAAGCAAGTGGGTTAGGTAGGAAATTTTTGTGATGAAGGATGTAGTCTAGACAATGTTCAGCTTTGAAACTATGTCATGGGGTCGAGCTCGAGCTTGCTTACACCCTACCCAACATTACAACCCAACAACGTGTCTGTTTGTCGCAACCTTTCATAACCGTTTTCAACCTCTAACTTAGGTCTTCGGGCAAAAATTGATTCATCCCCAACATTTTTCGTTTTCTTCTTTTGCAGGAAAAGAGAATAACACAACAAGAAATGTGATAATCATAATAATTGTGATAGTCATCGTCATCATAGTAATCGCTTCACTTTGTATCACAACGAGATTCAGGAAGAAGAAAAAGCAAATGACATCTTCAGCAACCATTACAAGTATACATTGTAAGTTCTAAGTTCGCAACTTAGAGTTCATTGATGGAAATTGATGCATAAGTGTGACCAATTAATATTGTGAGCAACACTTTTGTGTTGTGGCTAAATGTTTAACTTGGATTTTCCTATTGGACAATTGTTTGAGTTTTTGTTATGGTATTACCAATGCCTCTAAAGCAATTTCTAACTCCTCTTCATTTATTATAGCTGACACAACGACAATGGATATTGGCGCAGCAGAATCTTTGCAGTACGACTTTAGTACCGTGAAAGCAGCAACAAACAATTTTTCTGAAGAAAATAAGCTTGGACAAGGTGGTTTTGGAACGGTTTACAAGGTATGAACTAATCACTTTTGGTAATTATCATTACAATAATTACATTAATTGGATGCACTTTTTTCTACCAAGTACATGGAACTAAACCCTTTTAGAGTTGTAGTAATATTAATATATAGATACAATAAAAGCTTAAGGTCTACATATCTTTGGGTGTATGAATATAAATAAAATTTGGATGGAGTTATCGATTTGGACGAAAGGAGTAAGTTTTGTTAGATGCGGTCAAAAAAATCTTTTGGACGGGAGTTGCAAAAAGGCCAAATCTCAAAGACGAAAAGACATTTTACGCCACCTAAAAAAATTGATAACACTTAAATAAAAAAAATGACCATTAAAATGAAACTACAACTATATTATCAATACTAAATCAAGAGTCTTAATTAAGTGTGGATAATATGCTTGTAAGCTCTTTCTAATTTTTTTAAAAACTTGCCCCCTAATTGTTATGGTACTTTACATTTTTACAAGTATAACTATCTATACTGTTATATAAGTGTTAAAAAGCTCATATATATTATACATTGTTTTAAAGCACATATAAACAAGAGTGTAGAAATAACATATTCAATGTAACAACTAAGATTCTTTTAATAATTAAGCACCGGTTTATATGCTATCATATGGTATCTAGGGTAAGCTTGGTGAAGGAGACCATATAGCAGTAAAGAGGCTAGCATTGGATTCTGGGCAAGGTGATGTAGAATTCAAGAATGAGGTGTTCCTAATGGCAAAACTTCAACATCGTAATTTAGTTCGATTGCTAGGTTACAGCATAGAAAGAAGCGAGCGACTTCTCATTTACGAGTTTATGCCAAATGCAAGTCTTGACCAATTTATATTTGGTATGTTCTTTAAGACCACACATCCTTTTGAATACCACATGTTGCATTGCAAAAAAAAAAAAAAAAAAAACAGTTCACTAAGCATTTTTCGTGTAAGGGTTTTGGATATTTTATTTTAATACCAAATGCAAGTGTCTAACCAACTTCTACAATTGTTCCAATTAATTCTTTCAAACTTTTTTTTTTTTTTCAATTTAGTCATTGTGCTAATTCTCCCAATTTCATATATTTAACAAGTTAAAGTGATGGGTGACTTTTTTTAGAATTATTCTTCTAATAAAATTTGTTGGCTTGGAATAATTAATAAACTTTAAAACCTAAAAATCATTAGGCCTCCCTTCATGATCAAATACCGTATGTCTATCATTAGGGGGGCGGGGCGTCCCGTGGTGAACGAAAGATCACGGGTGGAAACGAGTTATACATCACCGCCAGTCATCACAAACTTAACACCACCATTGCAACCCTCTCCACCTGAACAACACCATTAAAACTAGTTGTTTTAAAAGAATTACTCGGTGTCATTTCTCACACTTCCCCCTTGATCATCCTCGAACCTAATTAAGCTACATCAATTTCCCAAATCAGCAACGTAGGAACCAAAATTAAATCATCACCGACAGTGTTTGGACAAGCTTTGACCATGGAGGAAACCGGTGTGGGTTAGACATAAAATCGGAGCTTGATTCTTAAACACCGGATGGATTTGGCAATCTGGACGATATTCAGCCATGCGTTTTGGATGACAAAACCCAATTCCCAAAACCTAGCTAGCTGCTGACATAACACACACCGTATCCAGGATTCAGATAGGATGCAAGGGCTGGGCGGAGGATGGTGGTCAGTGGCAAGAATGTTCACTCTACTTTTGGTTTCGTACTCTCGCTAGAGGGGTATTTGGTTCAGGTGAGATGAGGGAATTGGCGGACTTAAGTGTTAGGTTGAACAAGACGGTGCGATGGTGTTTCACATGAATATTGCATGGAAATATTGGTATTAGGGGGGACGGGGTGGTTAACTAGTGATAAAATCTATCACTCACAAGCACCAATCAAGTTCCGCCATGTCATCAACCATTTTTTCCATCACTCACAACCTTTTTTAGGCGGGGTGGTCATCACTCACCACCACACCCAACAATTTCCCCCCAACCAACAAATACCCTCTCATAAATAAATGTTTCGCCCCCTTTCTCTTTCATGAAACACACGTGTCAACATGCAGAGAGATGACACATGCAAGTGTCAAACACACAACCCCATGCAGCAGAACAAATGCAGAATGTTACAGAACTTCAACGCCGTGCTCGGTTCAACGCGTTTAATTTACAACGCGTGGTGGCTTGGTCGGCGGCGGTGTGCCGTGATGAATCAACGCGTTGTGGGGTGGTATAACGCACCACCCCGTCCCCCCTTAGCATTGGTGGCGTGGTCGTCAGAGAAGAGGGGTAGAGTTGGCTATCAATGAAGATGATGATGGTTGTCGTGGGACATATTTATTAATATTAATTTATATTGTATAATTATTAAATATACAGGTAAAATATATAGGATTAACACATTACCTACATTTGGACATTTTTTTGAGTGACTTAATTAGATCAATTGTAAAATTTGTTTATATTTCTATGAAGTTTTCCCTTTATAATATCACAAATAACCTCATAAAAGACCTAAAACTTAATAAAAAAAAAATATTGTTGCTTGATCAATTTAAACTATTTAACGTGGGTAGAAAATGACGTTTTGTTGCAATGAATATTGTTACTAATACCCAATAAATGATGATGTTGCAGATCCAATTAAACGTACAGTTCTTGATTGGGAAAAACGATACAATATAATCAAAGGAATTGCAAAAGGACTACTATACCTTCATGAAGATTCCCGTCTAAGGATTATTCATCGTGATATGAAGGCAAGTAATGTTTTGTTAGATGAACAATTGACACCTAAAATTGCTGATTTTGGAATGGCAAGGTTGTTCAAAACTGAGGAAACCCAAGGAGACACAAGCCGAATTGTTGGAACCTAGTAAGTACTCATCCTTTAGATTTTGTTTTAGTTATAACTCATGGACCACTACAACTTGTTTATTTTCATCTTTCTAAGGCAGACCTGTTATTACTACAAATTCAAGCATTCCCTTTGTTGTGATCAAGTGTACGCTTCTAGATTAATATTTCATGTGGCGTTTCATAGAACAAATGTGTTACAGTAATAAACATAAATGGAAGTCCTTTTTAAAAGATAATAACTATCACAAAAATTTCAAAAATTACGATTTGTGATCACGACATGATGGCCATGTCATGTTGTACAATTGTTGTTTCTACATTACGAGATTTGCTTTAAGACTATGGCTTTCTTGTACTAAGAGCTTCAAAATATTTAAGAGGTTTAAGTGTGTTTGTTGATATGTAGTTGTATAAAGGAAAGTGCTAACCTTTTCTCCATCACTCTTATAGTGGTTACATGGCGCCAGAGTATGCTATGCATGGGCAATTTTCAGTAAAGTCAGATGTCTTTAGCTATGGTGTGTTAGTTCTAGAAATGGTATCCGGTCAAAAGAACCAATGTTTTCGAAGTGGAGAGAGCATAGAAGATATTCTTAGCTATGTAAGTATCATCCCTTTCTACAAAGTCTAGAACACCATATATACACCATTGAGATCATAATATATTTCTCACACACACATATATACATATATAAAACAGAAATTATTATTATCTTTTAGGCATGGAAAAGCTGGCGGAATGGGACAGCATCAGATATAATAGATCCCATATTGAAGAGTGGATCGGGTTCATTGCGTGACATCATTAGAAGCATCCACATTGGATTATTATGTGTCCAAGAAAATGTTATTGATAGGCCAACCATGGCTTCGGTTGTTCTTATGCTTCATAGCTTCTCCATCACGCTTCCTGTACCCACAAAACCTGCGTTTTTTATACACAGTACCATTGATCCTGAAATGCCACTCCTACAAGATTACAGTTCTTCGACAGGGAGCAGTGGTTTAGAAAAACCTAAAGTATCTAAATCTAGATCCAGATCTTCTCAATATTCTGCAAATGAAGTTTCAATATCTGATTTTGGTCCTAGATAGGCATCTAGAATGCAATTGATATGTTGCAAGTAAATTGAATTGTTTTAGTGAATAAACACTATTTGATCTTACGACTTAAATTTCACGTTAAAGATAAATGTGTAAACTTGGATTTTCTTTTGTGATTGTAATGAGAATTATAACTATGTTGCATTTGTTTGACATAGTCATATTGTGATTTACTATTTTACTTATACTTTTTGAGTTATTGCAGGAAAATAGAACATGTTTTTATCACATCCCAACCGATGGCGGAAACATCGTAGTGAGACGAAAACCAGATTGTAGAAAATAATTTTTAAAATAAACCTTTTCGTCACTAATGGGTCAGCTTTCTCGAGGACACCTTTAACGACGACAAAACAGACTTTTGCGTCGAACCTGAAGCTGTCGGCCCAAGACTTTTCTTGACGACATGTCGTTGATAAAGGCCGTGGTATCAGACAAGTTTTCTTGTAGTGAAATTTGAGTTCTACTAATTAAAATGTTCATATTGTACAAAATATACCTTTTTATTGCATATGTTCCCAATAATTGTCTCTAGAAATGAACATGAAGAATTTTCAACAAGAAAGCAAAGACTGAACAAAAAAATTTCAAAATACAGATCTATTTGTTGTTTAACTAACCCGTCGTGTGGCACTATTCACTTACGCAGCGTCTCTGAAACTTATCGCACAAGCATGAGAAGCTCAAATCTTGAAGAGATCACATATATGTACAATCGTGTACCAAGGCTTCTGATTGTTATGATTTCTGAAGGATTCTGCACCCAAAATACACAGTTATGCATCCTCAAATCATGTAGCCCTGTGCGTCTACTTCCCGATGTGATATTTGAAGTACAGACCATGGAACCAATGGGTTCACACCTATGTGAACTAACGGTTGCATCCACTTTCATGTCTTACCCAAAGTTTTCATTTTCCTTTAGTTCTAGTCGAAGATTCAATCAAGAGATCTAGCTTTTAAAATCCGTGTTACAACTATTGATGATTGCCTTTTTAGTTGGTTCAAGTTTTTGCTTGTGATTATTTTTTTTAATACTTGGTTGGATAATAACACATAAACCACGCAATGATGCATTGGTGATTTTGTATTTATAAATTTTGATGTCTTTGAAACATGGTATTATTTCCATATCTTTGGATTGTTGATGCTTTAGACTTATTTGGTTGCTATTGATGACAAAGGCAAGCACTAGGATTTAGTTACATCGTTGACCTTATTAATTTCTTTGCATACCTTTCTTCTGACCCTGTCAAAAGACATGGCTTGGTGATAAAATATGAAACATCAACATACTTAAATACATCCTACATCTCCTCCCTCATCAATAACAAAAAAAATATGTTCATCCTTTCAGGAAAACCCCTCTCTTTGTTGTTATCTTTTATTTCCATATGTTTGATCAACACCACCACCTTAGCTCAACCCGATTTCCTTTACCATATCTGCGAAAACACGGCTAACTATACCGCAAACAGTAGGTACCAAATAAACCTCAACACCACCCTCTCCACCCTCCCCACCACCAACAACGGCTTCGGTTTCTACAACCTCACAACCGGCCAAGGCAATGATACGGTCAACTCCATCGCCCTTTGTCGAGGGGACGTCAACCCGGATATCTGCCAGAGTTGTCTCAATGACTCCACTGTTAAGTTGAGACTACTCTGCCCGAACCAAAAGGAAGCAGTAGGATACTACGACAACTGTTTGTTGCAATACTCCAACCAGAACATATTGGGAAACACAAGAGTAAAGACTTATGTGTTTATGGCTAACTCCCAAAATTCGACAAATATTGATCGGTTCAATGGTGATTTGGGTCCTCTATTGAGGAAGCTGAGAGGTGATGCGTCCGCAGGCAGCCCCCTACAGAAGTTCGCCATGGATAACACGAGTGGACCAGATTTTTCGACGATCTATGGGCTTGTGCAATGCACTCCAGACTTATCTGAGACCCAGTGTAGTGATTGTTTGGAAGATATAATCAATAGAATTGCACTATATTTTAATGGGGCAGTTGGAGGAAGAATTTTTGTACCTATGTGTAATTTTAGATATGAGACATATCGGTTTTATAATCAGAGTGCTCGGGTTACTCCTCAACCACCACCACCGGTTTTACCATCATCTCCGCCAGCCAGGTATGCATTGTATCTTCTTTATCGGATATAAATTAAATTAGTTTACTTTGACCAGGACTAATAACTGAAGATCGATAATCACGAATCTCCGGATCCGATTAAAGGCTGCTAGTTTTTAATAGAGTTAAATGCTTGGTTGGTCTATGTGGTTTGCAAAAATTTCATACTTGGTCCTAGTGGTTTACTAATTACACGCGTGGTCCCAAAAGTTATCAAAAATGAACTCGGTTGGTCCCCTGACGTAACCTCTGTTAAATTTCTCAATTAACTAGGTGTAAAAGGACTATATTACCCTTGAACAATTAAAAAGCCCACAAAAAAATTAACAGTCAAGTGGGTTCTATGTCCTCCTCTCCCACCTTCTTCTTCTTCAATCCTCCTGATATCTTCCTAGACCACCATAACCTCCACCACCACCACCACTTGTCTCACCTCCACCACCGGTAACCCACCACAACCGCCGTCAACCCGCCACAACCACCTCGACCACCGAAATCACACTTTTCTTAAACTGTTGTTCGAAATTGTTCAAAACTTTGTTTGTTTCTTTTTGATCTAAAATCTAAAAGATTTCAAAAATTGATTTTGTTTTTCACAAAAACGATTTGAGTTCAAACAAGGGATAACGAAAACTGTGATTTCGATTTTGAACAAGGATTTTTATATTCGATTCTTTGCATACGTTAAAGGGATTTAGAAATTAATAGTTAATTTTCGATTTGGAGTTTCATTGTTTCGTTTTTCTAATCTGCTGGAGTTTCGTTGGAAAAAAACTGTTTTTCCGATTGGGTTTTTAAAAAAGGTTCTGGGCTTTAAAATTGTCGATCCTTTTGATTGATTGATGTTGGCGATGAAGTCTGAAACAACAATCACGTTCTTTGTTGTCAATTTTGTTCTCATGAGTTTCTGGATGATGTTGCCAAAACAGGGATGAGTTTTATTTTATAAAACAAAACAGGGACGATGAATGAAACAGGGATGAGTTTTATTTTGCCAAAACATGATGAGTTTTATTTCATAAAACAGGGACGATTGATGTTGGCGATGAAAGATTGAAGAAGAAGAAGGTGGGGGAGGGGTAGGGGTAGGGGTAGGAAATGAGATCCACTTGTATTTATTAATAATTATTCTTTTTTTAATTGTTCTAAGGGTAATATAGTCATTTTACACATAGTTAACTGATAAATTTAATAGAGGTTAGGTCAGGGGACCAACCGAGTTCATTTTTGACAACTTTTGGGATCACGCGTGTAATTAGTAAACCACTAGGAACAAGTATGAAATTTTTGCAAACCACAAGTCCCAACCAAGCATTTAACTCTTTTTAATATGTTTTATTAGTTTATTGGTTAAGTGGGTCAAACATATTAGTCTGTTATGTTTATTATTTTCGAATTTGGGCCTGAGGCCAAGTAGTTAATGGGTCAAAACAATAAAGTCTAGAAGTCCAGTAGGTTTAGTTTGTTTGTTGGGCTTGTAAATTGAAAGGGTGCGTGTTACAACATAACCGCTCATACGGTTTTGTGGGAATCGACATACCTGTTCCTGAAAGGTTGTATCCCTCCAGAACATACCCTTTCAATCAGCCCTGAATATTCATGTTGTAACTGTAACAGTTTCGCATGCAAGTTCTGTTTAATTAAAGTGCAGTTTATTCAAGTTCGATTCCGTGTTTCGGTTAGTTATTATTCGTTTCTTGCTATTTACGATTCAGTATGAAGTAGTGTGAAAGTTGTAACAATTATTCGTTCAAGTGTAATCATCGTCCTTCTCGAACCGAATGGTCCTGGGAACCAACAATAACGTTTTTGGCGTATACACTTATGTCATAGTCTTAGTTTGATTATTATTATTATCATTGAATTTAAATTTAAAGCATGAAGCTGGTGCTTTACACACGCAACACGTGGGGCCTGGCCTATACAACAGATTTGGTTTGAAGAAAAATATTTTTTTCAAAAAGATGGTGGGGGTGTAGGTTGCACATCTTCTAGTTGTATTGACTAATGACTTATCTCCTAGGTGTAATCAATTTGGAAACAGATTTTGAATGATAAATAGAAGTCAATAACAGATAACATATAATAGAAAATATTCTTCAAAATTAGAAATTTATTTTATACGATAACATAGTTACTTATGACACGTATCTTTTTTTATTGTTATGTTTAAACCGTTTGATAAATGCATTGTGTTTAGGTATCGCTTAGGTATTGTTATGTTTAAACCGTTTGATAAATGCATTGTGTTTAGGTGATATTTTTATTTATTTTTGTTCAGGTTGGTCTGTTTATCACGTAGGCAAAAGATCAAATACAAATAGTCTTATGGTACAAAACGTACGAAATGCATTAAAGATAAAAAGCGTGTTGGCATTTTCGTAATTATTTACTCGTAGAGTAATTATCAAAATTACCATACAAATGATTTTTTAGGGTAATTTTGATCTTCTTTGGTAATTTTGATCTTGTAAAGTAATTTTGTAGAGCATTATAAATAGTGTACAAATGATCTTATAGGTTAGTTTTGATCTTATAGGGTAATTTTAATCTTGTAGGGTAATTTTGATTTTGTAGGGTAATTTTAATCCTGTAGGGTAATTACGAGTAAAATAATTACGAAAATGACACCGTGTTTATTTTCCTTTTCACGTCTTTCGTGCGTTTTGTACGATAAGGATATTTGTACTGGATCTTTACCCTTATCACGTATTTAAATAAATAATATATAGAGTTAATTACATAGTTAGTCCCTGTGGTTTTTACAAAATAACATACTTAGCTACTAATAGTTTAAAATCAACTTCTAGAGTATTAACTTTTCATATTGTAACGTTTAGAGGTATTAACTTTTAGGGTATTAACATAGTTAGTCATTGTGGTTTGCACAAAATAACGTACTTAGGTACTAACAAAATGTGATTTTAAGCCTACAAATAACGTTAATACCTCCAAACGTTACAAAATGAAAAGTTGATACCCTAGAATAGGGGTGTTCATGAGCCGACCTGATCCGATCGAGGGTCTGCTCATGCTCGGATTGAATTACAACCGATCCGAGCAGATCGGATTTACAAAACCGAGCGCAAAAGTGATGCTCATGCTCGGATTGAATTTGAATCGATCGGCTCGGTTTCGCTCGGTTTTTATCAAATCCTAAAAAAAATCTAGCGGATCGTTTTCGCTCGGTTTCGCTCGATTGAATGATAAGGCTTCGTTCAACAAAAATAAATTCTAACTTAATTAAAACATGCCCAAACACTTTACTAACAAAAGCAATACATAACTCAAATCATTCAAAAAATGTTCTTAACAAAAACAGAAGACTGAAACAAAACAACAGAAACATACGATGATGGCAGGCTGGCAGCGAGTCCGACGAGGCGACAAATGAAGACTGGAACGACGTGATATTTAAACTGAAACAGAAGCAGATTGTTATTATATGTTGCAGATTGAAACAAGTGATATTTAAACTGTACAATTATTGAAGACTGGAGCGACCAACCTGTTTGATTGTCCGTCAGACGACCTGTTGCAGAATGAACACAGGAGCGGCTCACTTGTTTGATTGTTCGATGAATCGACGATGTGTGTGAGTGTGACTGTGGACCGGAGAGTGAGAGTCGGAGACACTTGAGCGGCGATATGAATTGAATATGATACGACTGATGACTGAATTCTGTTTTAGGAAATAGATTTAGGGTTAGATTTTTATATTAAATATTAAGTTGGGCTAATATTATTTGGGCTTTTAATTTTTTTGGGTTTTTAATCTATAATATATATATATATATATATAGGGACATGATCATTTCAGAACCATAAATATTTACAGAACTCGCAGAACTCCTAATAAACAATCTTTTTATTTATATATTTTTATGTTTAGGATAATTTTATCATTTATTATGTGTATTTTTACGATTACATACGTGTTAAGAGTAATTTTATCATTTTTTATATGTAATTTTATAATTACACATATGTAAACTAGTTCTTTTACATATATGTAATTAGTTATGACACATATATATAATTTTGGCAATTAAACATATGTAAACTACTGTTAACATGTATGTAATCAAAGAAATAAATATAATAGATGATAAAAAGATCCTAAATACAAAAACTTATATATAAAATGATTGTTTATTAGGAGTTCTGAAAGTTCTGTAGTTATTTAGAGTTCTGAAATAAACGCAACCCTATATATATATATATAGAGAGAAAGTATAATGTACAAAAGGGCTTAACGTACGTTAACGTACGCGACAGAAAAACAACTTGCGTGATTAATATATAACGTGCGTGATTTGTAGGATAAGGGCTCCCATGCGTGATTATTGACTCTCATGCGTGATTATTAGGCTCCCATGTGTGATTATCACAAAACCAACGGTTCCATGCATTATTTTACTGTCCCATGCGTGATTATAGCCCAGATCTGATGGTTATCAGTGTCGCGTACGTGAAGTACGATAAGGCCTTTTGTATGTTAACCGCTCCCTATATATATATATATATATATATATATATATATATAGGGTAAGGTTCATGCGAGAACCACCTTTATTGCGTGAACCGCGAGAACCAATATGAACACAACCTAAAATAGCTAAAAAAACCTAACCCCCACCCCCCCCCCCAAAAACCTAAACCCCCCCACCCCCCCCCCAAAAAAAACCTACCCCCCCCCCCCAAGCTAAATGCTAAAAACTAAACCCCCCAAAAAACCTAACCCCCCCCCCACCCCAAAAACCTAAACCCCCATCCCCCACCCCCCAAAAACCTAAACCCCCCCCCCAGCTAAAAAGCTAAAAACTAAACCCCCAAAAAACCTAAAAAAATCAAAAAAATCAAAAAAAAAATCTAAAAATTTTTTTTTTACTATTTTTTAAGTTAAAATCGCTACTTTTAGAAGCAAAAAAAAAAAATTTTTTTTTTTTAAAAATTTTTTTTTTAAATTTTTTTTTTTGGATACTAAAAGTAGCGATTTTTTTATAAAAAAAATTAAAAAAAAATTTGTGTGTTTTTTAGCTATTTTTAGGTATTTTTTGTTGTGTTCACATTGGTTCTCGCGGTTCTCGCAATAAGGGGTGGTTCCTAACGGATCTTTGTCCTATATATATAGGTAAAGGATCCTGTAAACAAGGCCTAAAGTGTGAGAAAGGTAAGAAAGAATCTCAACCATTAGATCTTTTGATCTAATGGTTGAGATCAATAGGGACCAAATTGCAAATATTTTTGTTAATTTCGACTGAATTGAAATTTATAGGGGCAATTGTGTCTTTTTACCTTCATTTGTAAATCAAATCCCTGCAATTTCGTTCTCTCTCTCATACACACGATCACAATTTCTCTCTCTCTTTTCTTCTTCCATGTTCAATCAATCGGAAGATTATATGTTTTATTTGTATGTCTGGTCTGTCTCCGGTCAATCAAGCGGCAGCGGCGGTGGTCTGTCTCCGGTCAATCAAGCGGCAGCGGCGGTGGTCTGTATCCGGTCAATCAAGCGGTAGCGGCGGTGGTCTGTCCGGCGATGATTATCTGTTATATTTGTATGTCTGGTCTGTCTCCGGTGTTGATTATGACGACAACCGGAGATGGAGGTTGACGGTGAATGTGATGAACGACGGCCGGAGAATGTCGGAGATGATGGATGGCAGTGGTGGTGGTCGTGCGATCTCTCTCTACATCGAACGGTGCCGGAAGTGGAGAAGATGATACAGAGGTGTTATATTTCTTTCAGTCATGGTGTTTATTTTCTTTTCTGAATGGTGTTATTTTCTTTTCTGAATGGTGTTATTTTGTTTCTGAATGGTGTTATTTTCTTTTTCTGAATGGTGTTATATTTATTTACTGAATGATGTTATATTCTTGTACTGAATGGTGTTATATTATTGACTGAATGGTGTTATATTGTTTATTGAATGATGTTATTTTTTGTTTACTGGATGGTTTTTTTTTTTTTTTGTTTCTGAATGGTGTTATTTTTGTTTCTGAATGGTGTTATTTTGTTTCTGTATGGTGTTATTTTGTTTCTGCATGGTGTTATTTTTTGTTTACTGAATGGTGTTATATCTTGTACTGAATAGTGTTATTTTGTGTACTGAATGGTGTTATATTTTTTTCGTAAAAACACCATGAATTGAACTATGAATTTTTTTTAAAACACCATGTCATGAACATGGCTCTGATTCTGTGAATGATGCAAAAAAATTAAAATGAATGATGTTATGGACGGTTATATTCCTTAAATCAATGATTTTCTCTCTCCAAATCCTTAAATCAAGGATTATCATATTTGAATTTGTTAATGCATTTACAATCTTACTCTTTTCAATTAATTTAGATCTAATGGTTGAGATTCTTTCTTACCTTTCTCACACTTTTGGTCTTTTTTACAATAACTCCACCCTATATATATATATATATATATATATATATATATATATATGGTAGGGATCAAGAGTGAACCATGTTTATATTGTGAACAAAAACGAACAGATCCTGACCGTTAGATGATGAGATCTTGATTATAGGATTTAAAGGGTTTTTAAATTAATTAAAACAATAAATTGATATATAATAACCGAATAAGGGCATTGTTGTAATTTTTATTCTCTCAAATCACATTGTTATTTATTTTTGGAAGCCACTAACAAGGATTTCCGTTTTTTATCATGATCCCAACTAAATCACATATTATAGATTTTTTTAATTTGGCAAATACATCATCTCTCTTTTAATATTAAAAATATGACCTTATATGCAAATGCTGGAGTTAATCATAATACCATTTAATATTCTTTTGCGCACATACGTGAAATACTATTATATATGTATGTATAATGGTTATAATATATTAATGTCGATAAGTAAACAAATATGTACATATGTGTATAAAAAAGAAACATTCATTTAAACAACAACCATACAAATTTTTATAAAGAACAAACAGTCACTGAACATCAACTACAAGTATATACACATGTGTATAAAAACTAATTGCTTACCGAACAACAATTATACACATGTGTATAAAAAACAAATAGTCACTTAACAACAACTATACACATGTGTATAAAAACAAATACTCACCAAACAACTACTAAATGTATACATAAAGAATTAAAATTTGTTTACAATTAAAAAAATAAAAAAAACACATGTAAATAGGAAACAGTTACGGTAACTGATATTGATTAATCAATATTAAAATTTGTTTACAATTAGAAAAATTAATTTAAATGAAAATAGGAAACGGTTATGGTAACTACTTTTAATTAATGAATTTTAAAATTTGTTTACAATTAACGAAATTAAGTTAAATGACAATCCTACCCTTATATTTAGTGAAGAAGATCTATGGCCAGGATTTGTTCGTTTTGTTCACAAATAGGAAGTGCTCACAAATGAACCAAACCCTATATATATATATATATATTAGTTATCAATAAAAATAATTCGAGCGATCGACGAGCGAGCGGAGCTTTGCTCATGCTCGGATTGAATTTGAATCGAACCGATCCGATCGGTTCATTTACAAACTGAGCGGGAATCGAACGAGCATTTTTCGAGCAGCCCTACCCTAGAATGTGATTTTAAACTATTAGTATCTAAGTATGTTATTTTGGGCAAACCACAGGGACTAACTATGTAATTAACTCTAATATATATTTTATAAAATTAATACACCAACCTATTAGAGCCATCTATCGCCCGTTTGGTAAATGGGCTTATATGCGTTGTGTTTAATTACATGTTTTTGAGTTAAGTTTGGTATATCAGACAAAAAAATATGTAGATTGTATCCGAGTTTGTCAATCCATCTCCCAACATGATATGATTGTCGCGTATTGACTTGTTTAGTTAACACACAAAACTGACACGATTGTCACCGTACATGGGACTCAATGGTCGGATATCGGCTTGTAGTTCCAAGGCCGAGTACTTCCCGAGTAGTCGCTACAAGGTTGGTTGCCGAGGCGGGACTTTCTTCAACTCCACCTAATTACTCGGAATTGATGAAACGCGGTCAACATCGGCCAAAATCGGATCTTGTATGTTAACTCGGGCCGAGTTTGCCTTAAAATAAAATAAAACATAATTTCTATGCCTATTATATTAAAGAATGAATATCCATTTCACGTATTTTGTTATAAATATTAGTAAATTTATATTATTTGACGCATATTTAATTTCTGAAAACTAATTTCTTTATAATTTGACATGTCCGAGTACTCCCCGTGTACTCTCCGCCTAAACTGAGTACTCTCAACTCCTCGATCGACCGACTACGGAGCGCCTAACGACTTTTCCAACCATGGTTGGTACCATGTTTATTATCTGACTATACGTAATACACACGGGTTAACATTTTTATTTGAATGGAAGCTTTCATTAGAACAAAAACACAGCTAGCCCAAAACCGGGAAGCCCAGACAACAAAATAAGAGATTACATAATTACAAACCCAAGAAATATCCTTATGTTTCGAGCGAGTACCACAAAAAAACTAATGCTTTCATCTGACTAATGATGTTATGAATTTTAATCCTCTTATTTGAGAATAAAAGATCATTTCTGGCCTTCCATATACTCCAACACCCAATCGTAACCAATCCTTGAATGATATCTTTCTTCCGTTGTGACAACCTTGTCATCACATGAATGTTCAGAAGGTCTTTAAAGGAGAAAGCGAAAATGTTGGGGATATCACACACGGGTTAACATGGGAAGTCATTTTTAGGAATACATGAAATAACTCATGATTCACGTATAATTTAGCATCGATAGTCAATTTTTTTACAGCCCACATAAAAATCATAAACTTGAATCTATTTTGTGTTCATATAATAAATGAGAAAAAAGGCTTTTTGTAGCTACATGAATATAAAAAACCGATTACTCGAATTTAATTTATGTATCGTTATAAATGTGAAGACAAACTGTCTTCCACGATACTCCACATTGCAACCTCTCTCGTCGTCCAGGCCTTTATAAGCTTCTCCAACTTCTAACCTTGATCTCCAGGCTACCATCTTCAAATATTAACGACGCCGCCCACCAACTACAACCCCAACAATCGACTTTCCTAAACAATCTTTGTAGATTCAAATAAAAGCCCATAATACTGAGTTAATTACTATTTTCGTCCCTGAGGTTTGTCAAAAATAACGGTTTCAGTCCATTAGTTTAAAAATTGCGATTTCAGTCCATTAGTTTCATTTTCGTAACCATTTCAGTCCACCAACTTAACTCCATCCATTTATTCTGTTAACTTTGGGTGAAAATCTTCAAGTTTTAAACCTGATTGAAAAGAGTTAAAAATGCAGGGACCAAATTGCAATTCCTCAAAACAAATTTCAAACAAACAGAAAGACCGCTCTTCCGGTCATCTTCTCTGAAATTTCCGGTCAGATTTTCACCATATAAGTGTTTGTACCTTAACCATTATTCCAAATCCATCAGTCCATATAAGTGTTTGTACCTTAACCATTATTCCACTTAATAAATCAATTCAAAGTTAGATTGTTTGCACAATACACACTAATCCATTCCAACTATGAGTTATCTAGAGTCGAGAAGCACAATAGGGTATAAAACAGTTTCTAACAATCATTTGCACAAAAGCATAAAGCTCAAAATACAAACAATATTCGGATAAACGTTAACTGACCGAGAGTTACGAGACCAAAGGATGTGTCCGCTGCCACCACAACAGCCTGAATCGAAGCTCCGGTGATCCGTCGTCGCTGCTGAGTTTCGCCGGAGAGTCTCTTTTTTTATTGCTGACATCACTTGTCGGAGCCACACTACATCTGTGTATTTGAACCAACGAACACGTTGTACAAACCGGACCTCACCCCTTACTCGAAACGCCACCGCCGTCTCCGTCGTGGCTCGACGGCTGCCGCCGCCGTCGGACACCACTACCGCTCCTGTTACCGGCCTTATCTTTTCCCGACGTTGCCGTCATTATTTTAGTCAACATTCTCGTATTCGGCCGTCGATAACCCTGCTTCTACTGTCTCTTTCTCTCTCTTGCCGCAGTTCTCTCTCTCTAAAATCATTGAGAAGGCAGGTGTGGTACGTATGTTACATGTGCCAAGGAGGAAGGAGGGGATTCATGTGTGCTTGCCGGATAAAGGAAAGGGGCGCCGAAATTCAATCTCCGGTCGTCGGAGTCTCAGATGAGAGAAAGGAATGGGGAGGAGGGTGTTCTCACCCAAAGTTAACAGAATAAATGGATGGGGGTTAAGTTGGTGGACTGAAATGGTTACGAAAATGAAACTAATGGACTGAAATCGCAATTTTTAAACTAATGGACTGAAACCGTTATTTTTGACAAACCTCAGGGATGAAAACAGTAATTAACTCCCATAATACTTTAACATCAAAGGTTTGTGGTCATAATTTGATTGACTAGCCTAGAGATTGGCATCACGTACAGAAAATAGATACTTTTTGCTACAAATTAACAAGCTCACTTTTTAATGTTGGATTTTGATTGTTGATTACTCATTGAGTCTCTTTAGAATCAATAGTACAGTATGACAGTTTGACTGTTTTTAGAAAATATTACTTGATTTGTTTAGGGATAACATTAACTACAAGATCCATTCGGAGTTCAGTTTACAAATTTTACAAGAAAAGGCTGAAATGATTGGCCTCAGGTTGAAGACATAGGTGCAGATATGTTTAAAATCGATCTAAAACGAAATCGTAAAAAGTTTCTTCATTGATTGTCTTATCATACATTTAAATGAAATTGGGCATCGTATTGTTAAGTGTTTAAACTAAATGACATTGCAACATTTTTTTCGTTTTTGCAGGCAAAAAAAGTAACACTACAAGAACTGTGATAATCATAACTGTTATTGTGATAGTCGTTGTCCTTATAGTAATCGCTTCACTTTTTATCATTATGAGATCCAGGAAGAAGAAAAGGCAAGCGATACCTCCAGCAGTTGAAAGTATTCATAGTAAGTTCTAACTTTGCAACATAGAATTCATAGCTTGGACATAAGTCTTAAGTTGCATTTTCCTATCAAACATCACACCACTTGTTTTTGTTTTTGCTATTTTATTAATCACAACGAGCTACAGCAACTTCTAACTCTGTTTTTTCTAATAGCTGAAACGGCTATGGATATTAGGACTGAAAAATCTTTGCAGTACGACTTTAGTACAGTGAAAGCAGCAACAAATGACTTCTCTGAAGAAAATAAGCTTGGACGAGGTGGTTTTGGAACGGTTTACATGGTATGAACATATCCATCTTTTGTTATTATCATTGTGTGTACATTAATTGGACGCACATTTTTCTACTATCTTTTGAAAAACACTTGAAAAATAAGATTTTTACACTTATTGATATGATCGAAATGGTTAATTTATAACAATACTAATCGTAGAAGAGAATGTCCGCGACCACATATTGAAAAAAAATGGACGCACATTTTTCTACTATCTTTTGAAAAACACTTGAAAAATAAGATTTTTACACTTATTGATATGATCGAAATGGTTAATTTATAACAATACTAATCGTAGAAGAGAATGTCCGCGACCACATATTGAAAAAAAATGTATGTACTAAGAAAATCAAAGATATGCTTCCAATAAATGTGTAGGCATAAGTTGTATGTTTGTAGTATCTTACTAATCTTAATTTTTTTTACAAATATGAACACATAAATTCCTAGGTTATTTTATATCTTTTGCTGCTTATAGGTGTAACTATCTTATACAAATGTATACAACTACAACAACCGTACCCAGTGAATCTTAGAAATAGCAAAGCTATTAGTAAGATCTGAGTAGATTGAGATCTAAGCTGTCTAGTAAATCTTAGAAATAGCAAAGCTATTAGTAGCATCTAAGTAGGTTGAGATCTAAGCAAGTCTTACCTCTATTATATCCCTGCAACTAGAAAGACCGCTTTCATAGTATTAGTAGCATCTAAGTAGGTTGAGATCTAAGCAAGTCTTACCTCTATTATATCCCTGCAACAAGAAAGACCGCTTTCATAGTGACCTCCGGCTTCAAAACAAATAGTATACAAACAACTACCAAATAGTAAAAAAAAAGGATGGAAAAGTAACTATGAAAAAAAAAAGATATAAATAAAACCTCATTAGACAACTTATAGACTTATATGTGGGAAGACAATAACATGTGAAGACCCTATAAAGTGTTGGGAAATCTACACCACTAAAAAAAGCTTATCCTCCCCTATAAGTGTAACAATCGTATACACATGTATACATATGCTATAAAACTGGGATTTTATACGTTTATTAAAAGCATGTACAAAAAAGAGTGTGGAAGTAAGATATTTGTTATACATTTTAAGAATTTCAATAAGAATTAAGAAATGGTTTATATGCTATCATATGATATTTAGGGTACACTTGGAGAAGGAAACCAAATAGCAGTGAAGAGGCTAGCATGGGATTCTGGACAAGGTGACGTAGAATTTAAAAATGAGGTTTTGCTAGTAGCAAAACTTCAGCATCGTAATTTATTCCGGCTGCTAGGTTTCAGCATAGAAGGTAGTGAACGCCTTCTCATTTATGAGTTCATGCCAAATGCAAGTTTTGATCAATTTATATTTGGTAAGTCCTCAATAGCACACATCATTTTGAATTCACAAGTTTCATCGCATAATAAACAAAGTAAACTTAACAACTAAATAGTAGATGAATGTCGCGTATTGTATTATACCATATTTTGGAAGTTCTTAAACAATATTCTCTTTTCGGGTTCATAAAAAAAATCCTTTGTATAATGTTACTTATAACATCACAACAATGCATGGCACTTAGTTAAAAAACAAAACAAAACGCCATGCGTGACTAGATTAACATGGATAACAAATGATGTTTCATTTTAGTGATATTGCTAATGATATCCAATAAATGTTGTTTGTAGATCCAACTAAACGTACTATTCTTGATTGGGAAAAGCGCTATAATATCATCAAAGGAATTGCGAAGGGGCTACTATACCTTCATGAAGATTCTCGTCTAAGAATAATTCATCGTGATATGAAGGCAAGTAATGTTCTGCTAGATGCACAAATGACCCCTAAAATTGCTGATTTTGGTATGGCAAGGTTGTTTAAAACTGAGGAAACCCAATGAGACACTAGCCGAATTGTTGGAACCTAGTAAGTACACTTCCTTCAAATGAAATTCCCTCTTGGAACATTACTACTTTCTAGAGTTGTTTTACTTCCAACTCATGGACCACTAGACCCTGATTTTAGCATATACTGCTACAAAATCAATCATTCCTTTTCTCTAAAAAGTAGCTACAAAATTAATATCCTAATGTGGCCTTTCTTAAAAATAGTAATGAACATGGCATGTTTTGATTAAGCTTTCGAAGTTGCTTCTTTTTTACCTTCCCGGTACCAATAGTAAGGGCTGCCACATAACATATTACATTGCCCAGTTATGCCTTATGAGGATTTCTTCATGACTATCAACTTTCTTGTACTTATAACAAAAATCAATATATATAGAAGAGATGTAAGTGCATTTTTGAGTATGTGTTGCATTGAAGTAAACGACTAACAATTTTCTATTGCATTGCTATAGTGGTTATATGGCACCTGAATATGCCATGCATGGACAATACTCAGTCAAGTCGGACGTCTTTAGCTATGGAGTGTTAGTACTAGAGATGGTAACAGGTCAAAAGAACCAATGTTTCCAGAATGGAGAGAGTGTAGAAGATCTTCTTAGCTTTGTAAGTATATTTCGCTTTTACGAAGTTTGAATAATACATACACCATGGGATCATATTGTTCTTCAAGAAATATATTCAATTGAAAGTTCTACTTTTTCTTTAGTGGTATAAGAATCATAAAAACAAGTTGTTAATATCTTTTAGGCATGGAAAAGTTGGAGGAATGGGACAGCCTCAGATATAATAGATCCAACATTGAAGACTGGATCAAGTTCATTGCGTGACATCATCAGAAGTATCCATATTGGTTTATTATGTGTTCAAGAAAATGTTATTGATCGTCCAACCATGGCTTCAGTTGTTCTTATGCTTAATAGCTTCTCTATTACGCTTCCTGTACCATCACAGCCTGCATTTTTCGTGCGTAGTAACATTGATCCTGAAATGCCACTTCTGCATGAGTACAGCTCTTCGACAGGGAGCAATGGTTTTGAAAAACCTAAAATATCAAAATCTAAATCAAGATCATCCGAGTATTCCTTAAATGAAGTTTCAGTGTCGGATTTTGTTCCTAGATAGGCATCCAAAATGCATTGTTTTTTTTTTTTAATTTCGGATTGCAAAGTTCAACATAAATCAAAATCCTTATTCTGCATTGTTATAATATTTTGCATTGTCATAAGTAAGTAAATAGAACTATTTGTGGATGCTAATATAAATATTGTTGAGATAAAATCACTATTCGCGTCCTCATTAGATTTATTATAATTAAGAACATCTCAATATTCAGAATATATTAAGTAACAACTATACATTATGTATATTTATATCATATACTTCATAAAATAGGCATGGATTTGAAATTTAATAAATATATTTGGAATTTGTATTGGGTACTTCAAGCAACAAAATATAATTTATCTAATGTTTCTATATGTTAAGCTACCCATTAACTATTTCCACAATGCTCCTCTTTCAAGCATATACAATTCTTTCTTCTCCTAACATGTCAAACATCAATAAGTTATTGGTGACCCTTTAATGTATTTCATTTTCTCTATCGCTATTACTTTAGCGACATCAAGGTGTGTCAGTTTATACATATGCTACAACGAAAATCATTGATATATATCACACGTAATTTTACTAATTCCTGGTGTGAGAATTCATGATCATATAAAGCATGTAGAAGTTCACTTACACTTGGGCCAGATAAGGGGGATATTCATTGTAAATTTATACCCTCCTAACCTAGTGAATATAGGTGACTTTGTACTCAGTATCCAACTACTTCAATGCAGTATCCTACAACTCTCTCCATCACCGGAAAATATTATGTTCATCACAGGAAAACTTCTCTTATGGTTGTTATATTTTATTCACCTATATTTAATCAATGCCACAACGCCTTTGGTTTCTTTAATTTCTCCACTGGCTAAGGCAATAATGCAGTCAACTCAATCGCTCTTTGTTGAGGTCACGTCAATCTGGATACATGTCGAAGTTTCCTTGTAACTCTTTTGTTAACATGCGACAACTCTAGCCTAACCAAAAGGTAGCTATAGGATACTACAACTGTTCCTAACTATATGTCGTTAAAAAAATACTACAACTGTTTGGTTTAATATTCCAAATAGAATATATTGGGCAAGTGGATTAATTCATTTAAGTGGGTTGAAATCATGACTAATATGTAATGTGATGAGTCAAAAAGTTAATTGGGCCGTTTTGAATAGTATTCCGACGGTGGAAGCTTTAAAAAAGGGAATGTTCACGTCGAAGATGAGGTGTGTTCTTTCTGCGGTTCTTGTGAGGAATCGGCCGATCATGTTTTTATTGATTGTTATACGGCTGCCGACATCTGGAATTTCATAAGCTTGTGGTGCAAGATCCCCTTCATATTCGCCTTCTCGTTACAAGACTTGTTCGTAGTGTTTAAAAGTCTCAACGGTTAGGAACGGAAGAGAGATGCAGTTCAAGGTATCATCATAATTGCGTGTTGGTGTATATGGCGGGCTAGGAATAACGCGAGATTCTCAAATTCCCCAAATAGAATTGAAAACTTATTTAGTGAAGTTAAGGCTTTAAGCTTTTTCTGGTTTTCGAATAGGTCCAAGCACAAAGGTATAGGTTGGGAGGAATGGTGCTCTTTTGTTAATATGTAATTAGTCTTGTGTTTTTTGTTTTGTCGGCCCGGTTCGGGTTGGCGGTTGTTGGTTAATGAAATTTACCTTTCAAAAAAAAAATTGGGCCAACAAGACTGGACTTCACGCGTCAACAAGCAAGTCGGTGAATAAAAATGAAAAAAGGCATCGAGTAAGAGAATTTAGGGGGGTTTGTTTTTAAGTACGACAATACGCAAAAGGGGGCAGCTACTTAGAGCACGATCTTCGAGAATGAAACAAGAAGAAGAAAGGAGAGTTTATTTATTTGTTTTATAACTAGTAAATTTCTTGCGTGTTGTGGCGGTGTCGAAACGTAAAGTAACTCAAATTTATACCGTCTAATGAAAACGTATTGTGTGTGACCCGAGTCGTTTTTTCAAAAAAAAAATTATATAAAATATAGACCAACTAAAAGTATATAAAAATAAGCACGAAAATGTATTATATTTGACCCACCTTATTTGGGAAAGAAATTTACATCGAGATGTAAACCAACCTAATATATAACGACACATACATAAAAATAAACACGTAAGAAATTAATGGTTTTCTTAAGTTAAATAGTGGTACGACGCGTTGCGGAAGCGTCGGGACGTAACGTAGCTCAAATTTATACTGTCAAATGAAAATGTATGATATTTGACTTAACTCTTTTTCAATCAAAATTGATTTCAAAACGTAGGCTAACTGAAAACATACAGCAAAAGAAGAACGAAAACGTATTACATTTGACTATTCACATTGAAACGTAAATCAACTTGAATTTATATCGAAACGTAGATAAAACTAACCACGTAAAACTCGATTTCAAAATATTTAAAAAGTTGAAGGGTTACAAGTGTGAATGCTGAAAGTTGAGGGATAATGGTACAAAAAAAGACAACAAAAGAAAAAAAACCAACGAATCAATACGATATAATTTTGTATTGTAGGCATATATAGGGGCGTTTAAGATCAACCAGATATCCAAAAATTTCGAATAGTGAAGATTAATATTCGAACCCGTATCCCAAATTTCATATATCCGAATTTAAAAAAAAAAGATTAAAAAATCGTTTCGTGCATTGATTAAAACTCAAACTGGATTTGATTATACAAATTCAAATCAGATTATTTACTACTTTTACTATTCTTTCCTATATTTAAACTAAACATAGTACTTGTATAATATGTATATTTACTATTTATTTTTAGTTTTCAGATATAGGATAATCCGATTATATGATTTTTTTGAAACTCATATCTGAATCCGAAAATTCGGATATCCAAAGTATCGGATATTTCGGATGTGGATTTCGGATATATTTCGGATCCAGATTTTTAAAACCCTAAGGTATATATGATTATAATAAAGAATCGTGTAGTGACAATATTCGATTTCAATATTATTATGAGTGGTTTATCCTTTTAAAATAATCCCAGGATGTAGGGTTGTAGGTCTTTTGAGGAAAAATTTCTTGCACAATTGGTTTGATTTAATAATCATTGTAATCATTTGGGGTGAAATTGCATAGATTGATTGTCATTATTGTTACAAACTTATATAAGTTAAGATTTTCTTACATCATTGAGAGATTATGAGAGTTGATAATTGCTATGAGTTATGATTTATGATTTATTAGAGGTTTCGTATATACTCTATCACACACCATGCTTCCTTTATTACGAAACCTTCATAATTAATCGAAAAAATAATAAAAAGGTGAAAATTGGACCCCCCTAGGTATATATTAGTTTATTGCATAGTCACAAGCGAGTATTGGTGCATGATCTAAGTGTTGTTTTAAAAATCTTCAACAAGTCTTGTGGTTGGGAAGGTGTTTGCCAAAGATGTCAAGCATGCGGGTAGTTAAACCATATATAGTAACTCGTATATTATCAAGCACAATGCATCTGATTAGGATTAGTCGGATTCAAGTTTAAATGGACAAGTATATTAGCAATCATGGTTATTGTGCCAATACTAACCTGTTTTAAATAGGGGAGCTATGATGTGTACCCCCTTGTCTAAGAGAACCATCTGACATGAGGTAAGGAATGGGGCTTGGATTTGTTGAAATACGGCTAATGCTTGGGGAAGTGGTCCCACCCAAAGGTGGAGGCATGGATGAGAGTGTGACCTGCGGCTCATCATAAGACAAGCGAACTCTCACCTCTTTGTTTCGTTCTTCCCGGACATACCCATTCAACAACTCCCTTAACTGTATGAAATTGTTTCTCACTCCTTCAAGAGTTATCTCCATCGTTTCCTTCGGGAAGAGTACCTCACTTGGTGAAGATGGAGTTACACGTGTGAGAGGAGGTTTTTGAAACTGTATAACATCTTGAGATAACAGTTCAACCTCTAGTCCTCTGTCCTTGTAGAGCAGCTACCTACCCTTGGTGTAGCAGGGGAGCCAAAGGCAGGTAGTGAACTTTTGGGATTATCTTTCGGAGGAGGATCCTTTTCGGCCATAAGTAAGATGATAACTTAGGAACAAGGACTGAACTACCGAAATTTTATGTTCTAAGTAGCGCAGCCCCACGGTGGGCGCCACTTGTTAAAACAAGAAGAGTATGGTAGGGGGAAGGTCTAGGATCTGCTCCAATTGGTAGCTTCCTCATCGAAATCTGCAATCAAAGAACACTGTTAGCCTTAACGTGAGAGGTGGTCTCCCGCGTTTGGACTCCAACGTGAGAATCAGTCGTTTGATCTCTAAGAGTCAAGTAAAAAAGATAGAGAGTAGTTTTAGAGAAAGGGAGAATAGAGAGAGATAGGGGGTAGTGAGTGCATACCATTACAGCTGGGAGAAGACTTCCTTTTATAGGCAGACATGTCTGCCTTAGGAAGCTCAAAGCCAACTCATACCTTCAATACACGGTAAGGCTTTTCTCCTGGTGATGTTGCTTGTGCGAATGACCTTGCCTCATTAGGTAATGTCTGATTTGTGTGTTTCTATGCAACTTTATTCACTTTTGAGCAAAGTCACATCATCTTGACTTTGCAGGTTCAAGACCCAATATGTGTACAATAACATGAGCTTCTATCTTCCGACCTCCAGCTTCCAACTTCTGGCTTTTGGCTTCTGGCTTCTGGCTTCTAGTTTCCAGCTTCCGGTCGCTGGTGTGACTTTGCTTAATTTATTGTTTCATCCTTGTAAAGCGGGAGCTTTCGGGCACCCACGTCATCAGCCTCCCAGTAATAAGTGTCTATGATGTAAATATAGGTGTTTATGACATGAATGGGTCGTTGTTGTTTTTTAGAGATTTAGCTACGTTCGAGTATGTGCCTTAGCTTTATGTATCTTTGTACATTAGCGTGTGAATCATATGATAAGTCTCTCTTTCTTGGCTTCTTGATTTTGACATATTTTTGTATTGTTAGTTTTTGTGTAAAACTATTTAAAGAATATGTGGGGAAGCTGGCAGCTTATGTTTTTTTTCCTTGTGGTTAGAAGCTTACTGGCGGAAGTTTTTATTTTTATGGGCAATTGAAACTTTCCGTTCCTTTTGTTTTTCGTCCTTGCTTTGAGCCACTTGTCCACATGCCGATGCAAGTGGTATCGGGCGGCCCGGACTTAATTGATGGGACAACGCCGCAGGGAAGGTGATTGGTTTACCAATGAGAAAACACAGAGTGAGGATGCCTTGATTACAGGGACTGTTGGTCATACCTAGACTTGGTTCCAGGAGCCGCTCCTGTAGCCAAGGCTCCCTATCGACTTGCGCCATCCGAAATGCAAGAATTATCTACACAACTCCAGGAGTTGTTGGATAAAGGATTTATAAGGCCAAGCTTCTCGCCTTGGGGAGCTCCAGTGTTGTTCGTAAAGAAAAAGGATGGAACACTGCGGATGTGTATCGATTACAGGGAAATAAACAAGCTCACTATCAATAATTGGTGCCCACTACCAAGGATTGATGACTTATTTGATCAATTGCAAGGATCAAGCTACTATTCCAAGATCGACCTTCGATCTGGATACCATCAGCTGAGAATCCAAGAGGAAAGCGTACCAAAGACTGCATTCAGAACACGCTATGGGCACTACGAATTTCTTGTGATGCCATTCGGGCTAACGAATGCACCAGCGGTCTTTATGGATCTGATGAACCGCGTATGCAAACCATATCTCGATAAATTCGTGATTGTATTTATCGATGATATCCTGATTTACTCGCGAACGAAAGAAGAGCACAAGCAACATCTCAGAACCATCTTGGAACTACTGAAGAAAGAGAAGCTTTATGCAAAGTTCTCGAAATGCGAATTCTGGATTCGCGAAGTACAATTTCTTGGTCACGTTGTGAATGAGAAGGGCATTCATGTAGACCCGTCCAAGATAGAAGCAATAAAGAATTGGGAAGCTCCCAAAACCCCAACTGAAGTTCGACAATTTTTGAGCCTAGCAGGCTATAATCGGTGATTCATCGAGAATTTCTCAAAAATAGCTCAACCGCTAACGACCCTTACGCAGAAAGACAAGAAATACGACTGGGGTCACAAACAAGAAGAAGCCTTCCAGTTACCTAAAAACAAACTATGCGATGCACCGATACTATCGTTACCCGAGGGCACTGATGACTTCCTGGTATACTGCGACGCCTCACGACAAGGCTTGGGTTGCGTGCTTATGCAGCGCCAAAAAGTCATCGCTTACGCTTCAAGACAATTGACGGTTCACGAAAGAAACTATACCACTCACGACCTGGAGCTGGGGGCAGTGGTATTCGCCTTGAAGATCGGGCGACACTATCTGTATGGTACTCAATGTACAATTTTCACAGATCACAAAAGCTTACAACACATATTTGATCAGAAGGAATTGAATATGCGCCAGCGGCGATGGGTCAAGCTGCTAAATGATTACGACTGTGAGATCAAGTACCATCCTGGAAAGGCAAACGTTGTAGCAGACGCACTAAGCCGAAAAGAAAGGGTTAAGACCCTAAGGGTTCGAGCATTGGAAATGACTATTCGAACGAACCTCACTGCACGCATTCGTGATGCACAACAAGAAGCTCTTAAAGGAGAGAACCGTAAAGCTGAATACCTCCGGGGTATGTTGAAATACATGATGCCAAATGAAGAGGGAGCCTTATACTTTAAGAAGCGTATTTGGGTTCCGCTCTATGGTGGCCTACGAGAAGTCATCCTTGATGAAGCGCATAAATCGAGATACTCGATCCATCCAGGGTCAGACAAGATGTATCAAGACTTAAAAGAATACTACTGGTGGCCGAGACTTAAAAGCGATGTGGCTGTCTATGTTGGAAAGTGCCTAACCTGTGCCAAGGTTAAGGCAGAATATCAGAAACCGTCTGGCCTACTACAACAACCAGAGATACCCATGTGGAAGTGGGAGCAAATCTCGACGGACTTCATAACAAAATTACCCAGGACCCCGAGAGGGCATGACATGATATGGGTGATAGTCGATCGATTAACGAAGTCTGCGCACTTCATACCGATCCGAGAAAAAGACAGCACTGGAAAGCTTGCTGAGATATACTTAAAGGAAATCGTGGCACGTCATGGAGTGCCGATCTCGATTATTTCAGACAGAGATGGACGCTTTGTCTCAAGAATCTGGCAATCCTTTCAGGAAGCCTTTGGATCTCAATTAGATCTAAGCACGGCCTTCCATCCACAAACAGACGGCCAGAGCGAACGGACTATACAAACGTTAGAAGATATGCTTCGCGCATGTGTCATGGATCTGGGCGGAAGCTGGGATACTCATCTACCTTTAGTTGAGTTTTCCTACAATAACAGCTATCATACGAGCATAAAAGCCGCTCCATTCGAAGCTCTGTATGGCCGCAAGTGCCGATCGCCCTTATGTTGGGCAGACGCTGGAGATAAACGTATGGTTGGTCCTGAACTTGTACAAGAGACAACCGACAAGATCGTGCAGATCCGAGAGCGCATTAAGGCGGCCCGAGATCGACAAAAGAGCTACGCTGATCGGAAAAGGAAACCAGTAGAATTCGAGGTGGGAGACAAAGTGTTGTTAAAAGTCTCACCTTTGAAGGGCGTAGTTAGATTTGGAAAGCGTGGAAAGCTGAATCCACGATACATCGGACCATTCAGAATATCAGAAAGAATTGGTACCGTGGCATACAAGTTGGAATTACCGGAAGAACTTAATGGAGTACATGACACGTTTCATGTATCCAACCTCAAGAAGAGTCCAACACAAGAAAACGTGATCATCCCGATGGATGAAGTGCATATTGATGACGCCCTCTGATTTACAGAACAACCCGTTGAGGTTACCGACTGGAAAGTCAACAAGACCAGGAGGAGCACTGTTAAACTTGTCAAAGTACGTTGGAGCTCTAAGCACGGACCCGAGTACACATGGGAACGAGAAGACCAGTTCAAAGAAAAGTATCCCCACCTATTCAATGAGACTCCTGCGAGAGTTATTTCAGCCTGAATTTCGGGACGAAATTCTTTTAACGGGGGGAGACTGTGACAACTGGCACCAAACCGGTAATTTCCGTACACTTTAATTATTGTTTAATGACTGCAATTATGTGCTTAAATGTCAACATTGGCTGATTACATGCTAAACAAGTGAATTCATGCACGTTGTATACTACAAAATATTGCGTTATGCATTAACGAGAGCGTTGCGTCAGAAATACTAGTAAACTCACCGGTAAGACACACTGTGTCAACAGAACTGCAGAAAGCAGTCAGACAATAAAATTGGAGCCTAGGTGTAGGTCCAACAACAAGAATACATTAAAACCCAAGAGTACATACAAGGGTTTAATATATATACTCTCCGAAAGCAAAAATAAGCACTAAAAAGCACCCGAAACGCACTTTAAGTGCAGAATTATATATAATTCAGCAATAATTCAGCTTTTGGCACGCGAATATTATGCAGAAAATATAATTTATCAGTTAGAATATTTCCCTAAGTGTCGGGAATCGAAAGTACTGCAAAAGGGTACTTAAAAGACACTAAAAGGTGCAATTTAGCACTTTAACGAATCGGTATCTAACCGAACAACCGGACATTACCCGGAACACCAAAATAATGCTAGAAGCATTGTTTTTATTTTTCTAAGCTAGTTAGGAGCCCCGAACACCCTAACACACTATATATTACTTAACATACTTAAACACCTAAATCTAATACTTGACATATAACTAGATTAAGTAACTTGGAGTTGAAATGCAACCAATACCCCCCCCCCCCCTTATGTTGGACAGTTGGGAGACATAATCCCACATGGGATTTTGAGTTCATATTATAAATATCATGTATGGTACTAAGGTAGCATATTATCTAGAGGTTAATAAGATGTAGGAGGTTTATAAGAATGACCAAAAGACTTGAACTATCACATTGATCCAACAAACATTTCCCTCAAACTCTTCTCTCCTTCCCTTCTTCTTGCTTGCGGCCGAACCCACACACAACCACCATCAACATCATTCAAACTTCCTTGATCATTCTAAGAGCATCCAAAGGTGTAAGAAGGTCACAAACGAAGCTCGGTGCAAACGGATCTTGAAGAACCTCTCTAGATTTCTTTTATCCACCTCGTTTACGTCTTGTTTCTTTTCTAGCCTCGAGCTAGTAGTAAGTGCCTCTAAACATCATCTTGATCTTGTTTAAAGTGGTTAATAGTAGATGTAATGGTTAAAAATCATACACACACAAGAACATGACATAAAGTCTTGATCATATGATGAATAAGTTGGATAAAGAGAAACTAGTTGTGTAAATCTTGTGAAACTTGTCTAGTTGTGATTATTTGATGTTGTTTGTTACTAGAAGTGGGATGGATCATCATCTAACCATACTAGATTATGTTCAAGAACATGAACTAGTAGTAAGTTAGGGTTAAAATTATAAAAGATGATGAACCCTTCCACTCATGAAACTTGAACTTGAGTAAATGTAATTTTTCTTATAAAATGAGCTTCTAAACATGTAGATCTAAAGATTTACAAGTGGTTTTTCGGAAGAACCAAGCGGAAAATACTAGATTGTTAAAAACCCGGATCTTGTATGAACTAAAATCATTTTTGGTAAGTAAACAAGTGTATGAACACTTGTGTAACAAAAAATTTCACGAAGAAATATTTTTGAAATTCATAACTAGAAGTTGTGAAAATACATATTCTTTAAAAATAAAGTTTTTAAGAAACTAATTTTATTTTTAAAGGTAACAAGACTTACTAAATGTGCTAGTAAGTTACTACATATTTTTACAAACTTTCAAGTTCATAAGTTTGTGGTATATGCTTGTTTTGACAAGTTGGTAATTAAAGATTGTGTTGTTGATATTGTTGATGATTTTAAAAGAAAATAAACACATGTTTTGAAAACATGGGAAACCTCCATTTTTAGGGGAAACTCTGTCAAAAATTTTATAAATTTTGACACTTAGAAAAATATAAGTTTTTGAGAAACTTATTCCCTAAAAATGTATTTAAAAATATTATCAAGGTTTCCCTAATTTTTGGTGATAAGAAATGAGGATTTCTTCAAGAATAAAAAAAAATGGATATTAAGTATGTATATATTTTTTTGAGAAAAAATATATATACAATTTGATCACCAACTTTTGTGCTAAGTGTATATAGTATGTGTTATACATGCTAGTGTATTAAGACTTAAAAATACACTAAATACTCATGAGAAGTATAAACATAAAAATACACATTCAACATACAAGATACATAATTCGGGTGCAAAGTGCAAAACACGAGACACTTATATTAATTTTTAAGAAAATAATATAAGTAAGATACTTAGTTAAAAATATAAAATATTTTTAACACAACAATACAAATACAAAAGAGAGTGACTGTACTTGTGCGACACAAGTCTAGTGACTAACGTTAAGAAAACGCGTATAGGTCACGACGTTAATTAAGCAAATCCGGTGAAGCTTACGACGCAAGGAACGCAAAGTTGTGAGTTCATGCTCCCCCTTTTCTTTTAACTGTTTTCAGTTTTATAACTTCGGGGGTGAAATACATGTTACAAATATTACTATGTTTACAAATGGTATGATAACAAGAAGCACACTTGGTGAGGACGAGTACCAAGTGTGATGAGATATAAGAATACAAGAAAGCGCACTTGGTGAGGACGAGTACCAAGTATGATGCGTTATGAGAAATGATATGAGAAATCGTGTCACGAATAGGGTACATAAGCACCATTAATCAACAATATACCTAGACCGCGGAATAAAAGGTTAGATCTAACGGGTGCCGGGCAGCCACACTCTCGGTGAGGGCGAGTATCGAGTAGTGCTTTTGTGTCTCAGAATATGCCAACTAGAAAAATGCCTAAGGTTTGGTGACTTCCTATGTCGTGTCACATGTTAATGGCTTTGCAACCCATTAACAAATCCTGATACTTACAGTAATACTTTATTTACATAAAATTCATACCATACTAAAACTTGATTTATACTTGAGTACGTGGGGTGCTCAAGAAGACTTGATTTATACTTGAGTACGTGGGGTGCTCAAGAAAACTTAAATTATACATGAGTACGTGGTGTACACATGAAAACTTGATTTATTTATGAAAACTTGATTTATACATGACACAAACTATGTTTTCATACAAAGTATACAAACGTGAAATACAAAAACTGCATGAATTCACACCAACATTATGTTGACGTTTTTTTTTTCCAAAACTCACATGTATTTCAGGTAACTAGGATGGATGTGCGCGTGGTCTTACTCATGCTCGTGGATGTCGCTATGTTTATCGTTAAATAAAGTTGTAATTTTTAAGACAATATGCTATCTCGTGTTGTAAACACTTGACTTATGTTTTCAGTAATGTAATGTTGAAGTTATTTTTGAGCATGTAGTATGTTTACCTTTCGTATGCAATGAGAACCTTTCATGATCACACCTCGTGCTTCCGCCGCAGAAAGGGGTGTGACAGATTGGTATCAGAGCTGCGATTGTAGTGAACCAGGATTCCTTCTCGAGTCTAGTCTACAATCTCTAGGATCCTTTCACGAAAACAATTTTTCAAAGAGTTTTCATTGCATAAAACGTCCCGCGACATCCACTACCTGAAACTGTCTACATGAGTCTAGAAAAGACACTACGAGACTTAGGGTGCACGAGAGTAGCACTCGTCTGTGATTGAGAGTTAATTGCAATTATGTGTGATAATTAGCATATACTAGAAGTAGAATGTCACAAGTATACGTGACTTTATCTGAAAGCGATGGTCCATCTGAAGGAAGAAATACGAGGATGAAACGAACTGTGCGGACTGTGCAAGGAGTTACGTAATTATGGATGCATACATAATTATGGAATTCAGTGCACAGAAACCACAGCAAGTCTTGTCACGTATAGATTCCCTCAGTGTAAGCCTACTAAGTACTCTGCTAGAGTAATAATTGTTTGATGTCACTTATGTGGTATATACCTGTGAATATATATACTACTACTATCTAGTATGACGATATCAAACAAGTGTTTTAACCCTGTTGTGTTATGTTCTGTCAGAACATGGCAGCCAGGAAAGCTGTGAATGCTCGCAATAATGATCAACCTCCTCCTCCCCCACTGCCAAGAACTGCTGAAGAGCTGAATGCACTACTGGAAGAAAGGATCTCCGCTGCTATCGCCCAGTACGAGGCGAACCGTACTCAAGACAGTGGAGGACCAAGCAATGCTAGACGTAACGGGCATGGAGATTCGTCTGGAGGCAATGCAGCTCAAAGCTGCACTTTCAAGCAGTTCCTCGACTGCAAGCCGATGAACTATGACGGCACAGGAGGTGCAGTAGCCTTTGTACGCTGGACGGAGAAGACTGAAGCTAGTAGGTTGTTTGTCGATGAAGCTCTGACTTGGTGGAACTTGCAAGCCCAAACCTTGGGCGATGATGCCGCTTATGGCCTAACTTGGGAGGAACTGAAGGAAAGAATGAGAGAGAAGTACTGCTCTCGTGCTGAACTCCAAAGACTGGAAACGGAGTTCTGGCACTTGACCATGGAAGGTGCTGACATTAATGGATATACTCGAAGGTTCCACGATCTGTCTAGAGTGCTTCCCTACATGGTGACTCCCGAATTTAAGCGTGTTGAACGCTACATTTGGGGACTGGCCCCAGAGTTTCGCGGCATGGTAACTTCGTCCAAACCTCAAACAACCACCGAGGCTGTAACTCTGGCTGTCAGCCTTACTGAAGATTGTGTTCGTATGAAGAAGTTATCACTGAACCCAAGAGAGAAGACCGAGACACATGCTGAGTCGTCCGGTGACAAGAAGAGAAAGCATTCGAATCTGAATCAAGCAACTCGTAACAACAAAGGTTTCAGCAAGAAGCGCGACACTAACCCACCCCAGGAGACGAAAACCCTTGCAACCAAAGGATACCAAGGCACCATGCCTAAATGCCAAAAATGTAAGCATCATCATGAAGGATCTTGTCGCATTCCAAGGTGCGACAAATGTGGTAGGTTGGGTCATCAAGCAGAAGACTGTTGGGGAAAAGGTAAGAACCGGAATGGAAATGGTGCTGGTAACAAGAATGGTAGCGGGAAGGGGCGGAACCAAGGATGCTTCAGATGTGGAAGCAATGATCATTTCATGAAGGACTGCCCAGAGGGAAACAATGCTCAGGCTCGAGCATTTGTGAATGGAGCAAAGAACGCACGCGAGGACCCTAACGTGGTCACCAGTACGTTTCTCATTAACAATCACTTTGCATCCATATTATTTGACACTGGCGCCGATTATAGCTTCATGTCTGTGGAATTTAAACGCATGCTTGGAATAGAATCTAGTAGATTAGAAATTCCTTATTCCATAGAACTAGCCAATGGTAAACTTGTTGAATCGGGCGAAGTTGTTAGAGGCTGCACGCTAGAACTTGGTGAACGAAGATTTAGCATCGACCTCTTACCTATTCAATTGGGTAGCTTCGATGTAGTAGTCGGAATGGACTGGTTGTCCACTAACGAAGCTGAGGTTATTTGTCACGAGAAAATCATTCGCATCCCTTTGGCGAATGATGAAACTCTCATCGTGCATGGAGAAAAACGAGACGCACCTCTTCGAATCATCAGTTGTATGAAGGCACAAAAGTGCTTAAGGAAAGGATGTGTTGCTTTCCTAGCGCACGTTGTAGATAAGAAGGCTGTAGAGCCAAAACTCGAAGACATTCCTGTGGTGAAGGAATTTCCTGATGTTTTTCCCGAAGATCTGCCAGGACTACCTCCACAACGACAAGTCGAATTCCGCATAGACTTGGTTCCAGGAGCCGCTCCTGTAGCCAAGGCTCCCTATCGACTTGCGCCATCCGAAATGCAAGAATTATCTACACAACTCCCGGAGTTGTTGGATAAAGGATTTATAAGGCCATGCTTCTCGCCTTGGGGAGCTCCAGTGTTGTTCGTAAAGAAAAAGGATAGAACACTGCGGATGTATATCGATTACAGGGAACTGAACAAGCTCACTATCAAGAATCGGTACCCGCTACCAAGGATTGATGACTTATTTGATCAATTGCAAGGATCAAGCTACTATTCCAAGATCGACCTTCGATCTGGATACCATCAGCTGAGAATCCAAGAGGAAAGCGTACCAACGACTGCATTCAGAACACGCTATGGGCACTACGAATTTCTTGTGATGCCATTCGGGCTGACGAATGCACCAGCGGTCTTTATGGATCTGATGAACCGCGTATGCAAACCATATCTCGATAAATTCGTGATTGTATTTATCGATGATATCCTGATTTACTCGCGAACGAAAGAAGAGCACAAGCAACATCTCAGAACCATCTTGGAACTACTGAAGAAAGAGAAGCTTTATGCAAAGTTCTCGAAATGCGAATTCTGGATTCGCGAAGTACAATTTCTTGGTCACGTTGTGAATGAGAAGGGCATTCATGTAGACCCGTCCAAGATAGAAGCAATAAAGAATTGGGAAGCTCCCAAAACCCCAACTGAAGTTCGACAATTTTTGGGCCTAGCAGGCTATTATCGGCGATTCATCGAGAATTTCTCAAAAATAGCTCAACCGCTAACGACCCTTACGTAGAAACACAAGAAATACGACTGGGGTGACAAACAAGAAGAAGCCTTCCAGTTACTTAAAAACAAGTTATGCGATGCACCGATACTATCGTTACCCGAGGGCACTGATGACTTCGTGGTATACTGCGACGCCTCACGACAAGGCTTGGGTTGCGTGCTTATGCAGCGCCAAAAAGTCATCGCTTACGCTTCAAGACAATTGAAGGTTCGTGAAAGAAACTATACCACTCACGACCTAGAGCTGGGGGCAGTGGTATTCGCCTTGAAGATCTGGCGACACTATCTGTATGGTACTCGATGTACAATTTTCACAGATCACAAAAGCTTACAACACATATTTGATCAGAAGGAATTGAATATGCGCCAGCGGCGATGGGTCAAGCTGCTAAATGATTACGACTGTGAGATCAAGTACCATCCTAGAAAGGCAAATGTTGTAGCAGACGCACTAAGCCGAAAAGAAAGGGTTAAGACCCTAAGGGTTCGAGCATTGGAAATGACTATTCGAACGAACCTCACTGCACGCATTCGTGATGCACAACAAGAAGCTCTTAAAGGAGAGAACCGTAAAGCTGAATACCTCCGAGGTATGTTGAAATACATGATACCAAATGAAGAGGGAGCCTTATACTTTAAGAAGCGTATTTGGGTTCCACTCTTTGGTGGCCTACGAGAAGTCATCCTTGATGAAGCGCATAAATCGAGATACTCGATCCATCCAGGGTCAGACAAGATGTATCAAGACTTAAAAGAATACTACTGGTGGCCGAGACTTAAAAGCGATGTGGCTGTCTATGTTGGAAAGTGCCTAACATGTGCCAAGGTTAAGGCAGAATATCAGAAACCGTCTAGCCTACTACAACAACCAGAGATACCCATGTGGAAGTGGGAGCAAATCTCGACGGACTTCATAACAAAATTACCCAGGACCCCGAGAGGGCACGACATGATATGGGTAATAGTCGATCGATTAACGAAGTCTGCGCACTTCCTACCGATCCAAGAAAGAGACAGCACTGGAAAGCTTGCTGAGATATACTTAAAGGAAATCGTGGCACGTCATGGAGTGCCGATCTCGATTATTTCAGACAGAGATGGACGCTTTGTCTCAAGAATCTGGCAATTCTTTCAGGAAGCCTTTGGATCTCAATTAGATCTAAGCACGGCCTTCCATCCACAAACAGACGGCCAGAGCGAACGGACTATACAAACGTTAGAAGATATGCTTCGCGCATGTGTCATGGATCTGGGCGGCAGCTGGGATACTCATCTACCTTTAGTTGAGTTTTCCTACAATAACAACTATCATACGAGCATAAAAGCCGCACCATTCGAAGCTCTGTATGGCCGCAAGTGCCGATCGCCCTTATGTTGGGCAGTTGCTGGAGATAAACGTATGGTTGGTCCTGAACTTGTACAAGAGACAACCGACAAGATCGTGCAGATCTGAGAGCGCATTAAGGCGGCCCGAGATCGAAAAAAGAGCTACGCTGATGAGTATCCCAGCTGCCGCCCAGATCCATGACACATGCGCGAAGCATATCTTCTAACGCTGATGAGTATCCCAGCTACGCCCGAGATCGGAAAAGGAAACCAGTAGAATTCGAGGTGGGAGACAAAGTGTTGTTAAAAGTCTCACCTTGGAAGGGCGTAGTCAGATTTGGAAAGCGTGGAAAGCTGAATCCACGATACATCGGACCATTCAGAATATCAGAAAGAATTGGTACCGTGGCATACAAGTTGGAATTACCGGAAGAACTTAATGGAGTACATGATACGTTTCATGTATCCAACCTCAAGAAGAGTCCAACACAAGAAAACGTGATCATCCCGATGGATGAAGTGCATATTGATGACGCCCTCCGATTTACAGAACAACCCGTTGAGGTTACCGACTGGAAAGTCAACAAGACCAGGAGGAGCACTGTTAAACTTGTCAAAGTACGTTGGAGCTCTAGAAAAATGCCTAAGGTTTGGTGACTTCCTATGTCGTGTCACATGTTAATGGCTTTGCAACCCATTAACAAATCCTGATACTTACAGTAATACTTTATTTACATAAAATTCATACCATACTAAAACTTGATTTATACTTGAGTACGTGGGGTGCTCAAGAAGACTTGATTTATACTTGAGTACGTGGGGTGCTCAAGAAAACTTGAATTATACATGAGTACGTGGTGTACACATGAAAACTTGATTTATTTATGAAAACTTGATTTATACATGACACAAACTATGTTTTCATACAAAGTATACAAACGTGAAATACAAAAACTGCATGAATTCACACCAACATTATGTTGACGTTTTTTTTTCTCCAAAACTCAAATGTATTTTAGGTAACTAGGATGGATGTGCGCGTGGTCTTATTCATGCTCGTGGATGTCGCTATGTTTATCGTTAAATAAAGTTGTAACTTTTAAGACAATATGCTATCTCGTGTTGTAAACACTTGACTTATGTTTTCAGTAATGTAATGTTGAAGTTATTTTTGAGCATGTAGTATGTTTACCTTTCGTATGCAATGAGAACCTTTCATGATCACACCTCGTGCTTCCGCCGCAGAAAGGGGTGTGACATCTAAGGATAGTGTCCGTGGCTCGAAGCAGTCCAAGAAGAAGAAAGGGAAAGTAGGTTTGTCTAAACCTGTTGCTGAAGAGGTGCGTAAGGTTGTTGAGAAGGGAGTGGCTGGGAAAGGTAAAAGTTTGATCGAGGGTGAGGCTTCGGTCGATGAGCATTCGTTGTTTGTGCCTAAATTGTAAGTTCGTCCAACTGATACATGATGTGTGATTTTTGCAACTATTTTTTTATGACCAAGTTTTAAAAAGTGGGACTCACTAACTACACACGCAACGGCAAGTGAATCGGACATGAAAGTAGTATGAAAACTAAGACCGAGTATTGAACCATGGAATCTAAGATGGCACCTCTAATAACTAACCCTAATCAAAATTATAGCCTTAAATTGATTTTAAGAATTTGTTTTTATTTTAGAATTAATTAACGAATATTTTAACTAAATTAACTAACTTAACAAGATAATGAACACGAAGGCAACTAAGACTGTGAACTCAACCAGGAGAGATGAACAAACCACTTTGGTAGGAATCATTAATGTCACGTGAAGTCAACTATCTGACAAATGACTTAGGTTTTGGTTTCTAACTGATCACTCTTTTGTGAAAGAGAATAAATCCTATAGTAATTAGGTAACAAGGAAAGTGACCCCCTAACTCAAGAACCTAAAACCGACCAGTGAAAACAACCAAAACATATGATGGAGTTAAACGAGGAAACAAGCCTAATCAAAGGTCCCAAATCCCACAAATATCATTAAGCAACCCTCTAGATGTGAAGCAAGCTATAAGATGATACACCAAAATCCTAGGACTGACTGACTCACGAATAAGCAGACGAACCCCGAGTTATCGAGTGCTCAAAACTACCAAACAATGCATAGAATTACCTAGCAACTTCTAATTATCTTTCGAATCAAAGAAGGTGGTTGAACACTAATGTCTAGCTGATTTTAAATTGATTTTATGTTATGAATTGTTACCAAGTTGAAACAATTAGATTGAGAATCGCGAATAGACAACATAAAAACGAGTTTTAACACAACTAGTGGTGACTTATTCCTACCAAAAGTATCAAACTCATCATTAATATCAATAAATTCAGCAAAACGATAGCATACACAATCAATTCTAGTAACAACTTATAACCAATTTACTCCAAAACGTTGTCAAAATCAAATAGTCAATAAACATCAAACACACATCAATAGATCATTCAAACCTAAGCGACTTTAAAAGTTTTAGCCTCTAAACATTATTTCAGATTTAAAACAAAGTTTAAAATATAGAAACTTGTTCATAATTGTTAAAAAATAATCGAAACAAGAAACGTTACGGGTTGCAATCTTAATCACGATCCACACGCTTCTATCTTCAATGTATGCTCTCTATGCTTTCTGTATTGCAGCCCAAATTCCTTCGTATTCGTCTGATGTGATATCTTGCATATGAAGTCTCCTCCTTTCGTAGGGTTTTCTGCCTCTCAATAAAAATACAGCTTTGCCTTTTATTTTGTATCATAACCATTAAAATACCAATAATCATGACATGGGCCAGCGAATCATTTAAAGCCAAGTGGGCCTATTTAGCGCATCACCTACTCATCGAAATGGCCCAAGTCTCGTGAATCCCCAACTAACATCAAAGAAACAAAATGGCATTGTGTTGTAATATTCAAAATTTTTAACAAGGGCAAACTTGACATTTGGCGTATAGGATGAATCCATAATAAATCGGTGAAGTAAATTCATTCTTGATCAACCTTGCACCATATCATGAGGACAAAGACTTCCACATTTTCTTTTGTCCTTTTGTGAGGGAATTAATTAAGTTTCAGCATCTTCACACCTTTAGTCCCTTGAACTTTATCCAAAATCCCTGTTCTACGTTTTTTTTATCATTTAAACGCGTCATCGCCTCCTTTTCGTATGGGGACCTGTAGTAATAAAATAATAAAATACAAATCTATAAAGACTAAAAGAACTAAAAAACTATAAAAATAATATACAAAATACATAGATAAATGACTATGTTTAGCAACACTTCAAATACTTTAGATAAATGGCTTCAAAAACTTTAGATTTTTTAAGTAAAAGGCATAAACAGGTATAACCACGATTACCAGTATTGATATCCACTTAAACCCAATCACCAACTCATCAAGTCCCTTTCATGCTAGCATTATGTTCAAGTTAACAATTCATCTAAGGGTCTCACGCTCAAGGTCCACAAATCCACCTAATCCCGAGTAAATTGCTAAAATAGTCCCTAACGTTTGTTCATATTTGCTAGATCCATCCAAAAAAAGATTTTTTCTCATATGAACCACTGAGGTTTCAAAAAAGTTGCTAAATCCATCCAAACTTCAGGGACGATTTTAGCAATTTAATAATACAAACTTTTTTTTGATGAATTTAGCAAATGTGAACAAACGTCAGGGACGATTTTAGCAATTTACTCTATTTTTTTTATTTTCATCTTTTTATTATATCTCTTAATTAACATAAAATCTATTTATTTTTTTATTTTCATCTTTTTATTAAATTTCGTATTTAACATAAAATCTACTAGTTTTTTTTTTTTTTTGAACGATGAATTTCTGCAACAGGCGATAGATTCGCACCTGCTTTTGCAGGCCCTCCACCCCACTCTGGCCAAGACTATGTTGTCTTAACCGGGCTCACGCTTGGCATCAGAGTTTGACTTGGCGCTCCCCGACAAAATTTCCAGCCTACTGCCATATGCGAGTAGTTGCACCCTCCACAAGAGCCGAAAACTCTCTGGAGTAAATGCATTGTACTAGAAACTCGGGTGTGCTCCGCGGGTTTCGAACATGTGACCAGGCTAAACAGGTAAGATTATAAAATAAGGCCTGGTCACAGGTTCGAAACCCGCAAAGCACACCCGAGTTTTCTATTACAGTGCATTTACTCCAGAGAGTTTTCGGCTCTTGTGGAGGGTGCACCTACTCGCATATGGCAGTAGACTGGAAATTTTGCCGGGGAGCGTCATGCCAAACTCTGATGCCAAGCGTGAGTCCGGTTAAGACAACATAGTCTTGGCCAGAGTGAGGTGGAGGGCCTGCAAAAGCAGGTGCGAATCTATCGCCTGTTGTAGAAATTCGCCGTTCAAAAAAAAAAACTAGTAGATTTTATGTTAAATAAGAAATTAAATAAAAAGATGAAAATAAAAAAATAAATAGATTTTATGTTAATTAAGAGATATAATAAAAAGATGAAAATAAAAAAAAATAGAGTAAATTGCTAAAATCGTCCCTGACGTTTGTTCACATTTGCTAAATCCATCCAAAAAAAGTTTGTTTTATTAAATTGCTAAAATCGTCCCTGAAGTTTGGATGGATTTAGCAACTTTTTTGAAACCTCAGTGGTTCATATGAGAAAAAATCTTTTTTTGGATGGATCTAGCAAATGTGAACAAACGTTAGGGACTATTTTAGCAATTTACTCCCTAATCCCATATGAAGTTTATAAGGAAAAGATTAAAAAAATCTACCACTATATATAAATAATCCATATGTATTTAGAATTAATTTTTTGATGGAATGACGGATGATGATTTTGAGCTTTAGTAATTTTTTTCATATTTAACTCAGAGGACATTATCACCAAATCGCTATCCTAGTGGGAAACACCATGAGACTCACATTTTTCTTTAACTTCCACCTAGCTGGTATACCCCACCCCAGTCACCATCCCAGTGGTTAATACAATAGGTTTCAGTGTATAATTTTTTAAAAATAACTCAAATGAATGGATAATGGATTTTTTAGGCACCATCAGAATCTAGATTTATTCTCATAAAAAGGATAAGATGTGACAATTTAATTAAAAATACTAATAGGCTATTTACTTATAGTGGTTCCTTTTATAGTATCAAAAGTTTCGGCTTTTCTATATCCCTTAAGATGAGAACCCACAAGATTTCATGATTTAAAATTAAGGTAATCTTAAGAACAATATAGGGAACCTTCTAAGTTGGTTGGGTCTACGAGTACATCCTAGAAAATACGTCTTTTATCTATATTTATCTCATATATATAATATTTTGAAAACCAAAAATCCTAGTTTTTCAATCATTTTCCATTTATTTGCAAAATTTTCAGGAACTTTTTTCAATTTTTTCAATTTTTTTGTATTTTTGTTAAATTTTTTAATTTTAATTTTAATTTTTTTTAATGTTTCGACTCAGATCTACCTAAAAAAACGTAGTCTCCCATCCCCACACTTAAATCTCACATTGTCCTCTATGTGGATGGAAAACTAACTAAAAACAAATAAGAAATAAAAACTTACAATAATATACACAAAATTGGAAAAGACTTTGCACTACGCCAAAAAAAGCTTATGGCCACACACAAAAAATGTGGCCATACGCCTTTCGCCACACTTTTTTTTTTCCGGCTCAAGTGTGACCAAAGGTCTAGTCATCGTAGGTATCATACAGCCACATTCAGGTTTAGTGGTCGTAGCAACTCAATAGTGTGGCTAAAGGGTACCACTATTTCTTGCTGAAATCGGATGTTCTATACAATAAGTGTGGCTAAAAGGTAGTAACAGACACATGAATTTATTGTAAGTGTGGCCTTTTCTATTATATAGTCACTTAAAAGTTTGTTTTAGCCACATCAATTAAAAATAAATGTGGCAAAAAGAGTTGTTGTAACCAAGCATTTCATCCATTAAGTGTGACTAAATGGTAGTAATGGCCACATGAACTTACTGTAAGTGTAACCGTTTTTTTATTTAGTCACATGAGTTTACTATAAGTGTGGCCAAGAACTATTTCTAGACACACAAAACAACTTTGTAATTTTAAATGTGACTATTGTCTAACCTTTAGTCACACATAAAATTTTGTAATTTTAAATGTGACTATTGTTTAACTTTTGGTCACACGTTCTTTTTTTTCACATGACGTTTGCTATCATTCTGTCACACAAAAATACAAAGGGACGATAGTGTGACTAATGTTTATGTAAAGCCACATGATTTTCTTTGTTTTTTAAGTGTGGCTAATGACTAACCTTTGGTCACATATAATTACTTTACTCATAACGTTTGCTATCATTCTGTCACATAAAAAACAAAGTAACGATAATGTGGCTAATGATTATGTAGAGTCACATGAAACTTTATAATTTTAAGTGTGACTATCATCTAACATCTGGTCACACATGTTCATTTTGTCCATTACGTATGCTAACATTCCGTCACATATAAAAAACAAAATACAGATGGCGTGGCTAAAAGATATGTAAAGTCACATGATTTTTTTTATTATTTTTAAGAGTGGCTATTATGTAACCTTTGGTCACACATAGTATTTTTTTATCTATGACGTTTGCTAATAGTTCGTCACACAAAAATAAACAAAATGACCATGGTGTGACTAATGATTATGTAAAGCCACATAAAATATTATAATTTTAAGTGTGACTATTGTCTAATCTTTAGTCACACATAATATTTTTTTCCCGTGACGTTTAGTGTCATTCCGTCACACCAAACAAAAACAAAGTGACTATGATGTGGCTAATGGTTATACTTAGCCACATGAAATTTAGTAATTTTAAGTGTGACTATTGTTTAAGCTTTCGCCACACGTATTTATTGTGGTTCTATGTTGCCATTTTTGAGTAATTAGCTATATTATTTTCAATTTTTTTATTAAATAAAAACAGCTGTGAACGTAAGAAAACCTAAAACCAAATGATATTAAGAATAATAAACCAAAATTCATACATAAGTTTTCAACTTAAGTATTAATAACAAACTTATGATAAAATCTATCTACAAATGTTGAAATGAGAAATCACAATACACATAAGCTAAAAACTATTTATAGATGGTTTTCTTCATGCCTATATACTCACTACTTTTCGACTTGAAAGTGATCAAAAACTATGATCAGATAATAAAGCATGGCATGTCTTCAGCACTTTTTTTATTAACTTCCTATATGCATAGAACCATATACTCCTGTACCACAAATCCAATAACATTAAATGAAGTTTGTTGAGACGTTCAAATCACCATAAAAAATACAAAATAACTTATTGCAAAAGAAAGACATACCAAGTATGTTATTTCCACCGGCAGCTGAACTGAAGCTTGAATGTCTGGCGGCCTTCACATACATTATATATAGATTGATTTAGTTTACTACAATGTAACGCATATTCATCGTGGTGCTTCCGCCATATCTCTATGAAGACATAGCGCTTCACTTTAGTTGCCTGCAATTCAAACAAGACTATACAACATCGAACTTTAATGCGCATGACGTTGGTTTGATGTGTGCTTGAAAAGTGCAGATTATGTATAAAAATACTGGAATCGGACATGTATCAAATTAGATTAAGAAAAATATATAATTATTTTACCTAATGATATTTAGTTATGAAGGCCAATACGAAACCGGTTATCAAAATTTATTTGACCCATAAATAAGCAGAAGCTGATGTTATTAATCCAAACAGCCCATTAACATATGCTACATTAGCATTACTACCTTTGCATTCATTTAATAGCAGATTTGTTCATTTCATAGCATAAACTTATAAGCCCAATCCATGTCAAACATTTATAGGCTTGCAAGTCCTATGCAACACTTTGCCAAAGGCCAGCTAACTCACTAATAATCATTTCTATAAGGTGAACTGGTGAAGACTGAAGACATTGATAATAGTCTTGTTCCATGTTGGCGTGGTGCATCAACATGCTAGTTTCGTTCTTGGTTTGGCTCGTTTATCTTGACTACCCTAAATTTTGAACTTGAGCGCAGCTTGAAAAAGCTCAAAGCAGCTCGTTTATATTTTAAAAATAATAGTTTTATATTTTTATGCTTATCAATATATAAGAACAAAAGGTAATATTTTTAACACACACATAGTACTGATCAGAACTTATAATTAATGTCTATAACATAAGAATTTAAGTTATAACATTGATTTTGTAAAAAAAACTTTCACTATTAACTAATTTGCAGTTAGTTACACAAAGCCATTAACAATTTCAAAATTCTATACCTGTTTTGGTAAAATAAGCCTATTGATTCTTTTGCTTAAGTATGAAGCATTTGTTTGATTTGATGCCTAATCGACAACAGATAAAGAGGATGGATTAAGCATGGTTACCTTTGTTGGAACCGGTGCTGTTGTGGTTTGATTCAGTCCAAGTGTCCAACAACATAGTGACCATCAAGATATGACAATATCCACCCAATGGCTTTTTAACTTCAGCAGCTCGAAGTAAGTGTGCCTGCATTCACTAGCAGAAAATAATCTACATTTTCTGATACACTAATTTAGGTCTGAATATATTAGAATTAAATTATCTTAGAATCACAAATTTCAAAATATGCAAGTTGTCAAAATACATGGATACCTAGAACTACAGGGCGTCTTGCTTAAATTCACCTCAAAGCTTTCAACTTCATTTCAGATTCTATCTTTTGCATGATCTTCACTTTCACTTTCGATTTCGGAAGCAATGTGGCGTAACCAACCATGCATCAGCTCATGAAAAATTAAAAAGAGTTAATAAGTAAAATGTGAAGTTTCACGATGCTAGTCTTTTTTTTTATTTCTTGAAAGAAAAATCGAAACTTTTTTAGTTACCATTACGACATAACGAGCCATGCATCAGCTCATGAGCAAGAATAGATCCAGTTAGCAACCTGCAACATTTAATCACCAAAAAGGCTTAAGATTAATTCCCACATGTCCATATGTATGGATAGCGAATAGCGACAAGGTACCTATACGCTACGTAGCGATAGAGATGAAATAGCGCACGCTATTTCGTGCTTAACAATAAGGTAGTTAAAAATTTAAGAAATAAAACATAGCTATCTATAACTTTTTTATATATATAATGTTACACCTTTTTATGTATAAATTTATAAGTTCAAGGACCAAATGTAAGGTAGTGAAAATAGTGGGGTTAAATGTTAAAATACACAAACTAATTTTGCACTTTTTATGTCGATTTTTACAAGTTTTAGAGACTAAATGTAAACTAATAAAACATAGAGGGATTAAATGTTAAAATCTATAAAGTTATTTAACCCTAAAAAGTCTCAAACGCAGCCGCTCTTCTTCTTCCTAGTTTCCAGCAACTTTCCGGTAGAAATTGCAGGTTTCCAGCTGGAATTCATCGTCGGAATCCGCTATAATCGCGCTATGGAGTCGCTACACAGCATATAGCGAGGATTTGGCGCAAAGCGACGCTATTCGCTATAGCGATCGCTATGGCCGCTATCGTAACTATGCATGAACACGTTCATTTCCTTAACGAACACACACGGACATAAAATCCCGTTCGGTAAGTGTTCATGAACAGTGCGTGAACAGATATATTTCCTTAACAAATGAACACAAACAAGGTCTTGTTCCTGTTCATTCGGTTCGTTTGCAGGCTGCAGCCCTATTTTTAATGAATATTTAACAAGTTAATTATATTTACAAAAACAAAACTCTTACGTTAGTAATCTAAATATTTGATAGAGTTGACAATGCAAATGTTTATGGAAACCAAATAAATACAAAAAAAGCTTCCGATATGATTACAATATAAGGAAAAACTTATCGACTACATGGAAAACAACTAAAGAGAAGCAAACAAATAGGATGAATACTAATGTGACCATTTTTTTTATAAGTAATCAGGAGTAAAAGAGCATTTAAAGAGCATATGGTATACCTGAGAGAGCCCAAAGTGCAGAACTGTTGATTCTATGACAATCAGAAACGTTTAAAGAGGATAAGTATTGAAAAGCGCCGAGATATGCCATCCACTCTGCATCAACAGAGCTCTCACCTCTCAGATCAATCTTCTCTACACTGTATTTGAACACTCTGCACAAATTAATGAAACCTAAATAAATTATAACAATAGGTTTGAGCACAAACTGCCATAAGGTTCAGGGTGGAAGGCATGCAAAAGAAGTCAATTACTGCCAGTAAATCTATGATATGACTAGCACTCTAGCAGTACTATAATAACAACAATATGGCTCATTTACTGACTAGAAGATACCAAACAGAAATGAATAGTTGTCATAAACAAAGATATAATCTATTTTTAAATATATTGAGTTCTCTACAGGATAAACGTCCCACAGGCACATCAATAAAAGAACTGCACTAAAGCGTAGGATATAAACATTCATCTAGTTTATGAGAATTTGGAATTTGCTAATAGCATTTTCCAGTTTCAGAAATTTTGCGTACAAGAAAGGTATCATTGTTACTCTCTATGTTGTCAAAGACGCAAGGCGCAAGCGAGGCGCATCGACCTCGCCAAGAGCCTAGGCGCAAGGCGAAAAAAAGCGTGGGCTTTTTTAAGAAAAGAGCATATAGAGAAAAAATATAAAAAATCTGTTATGCTTTGAAAATAAATAAGATTCCACATATAAAACTAAAAGGACGGTTTTTGCGCCTAGTCGCGCGCCTTTTTGCGCCTCGGCACCGTTTTTTCAACAAAAAAAAAACCCCATTTTTGCGCCTAGGCTACCACCAGGCGGGTATAGGTGCGCCTCGCTGCGCCCGAGCGCCTAGGCGCGCGCTTTTTGCGCTTTTGACAACATAGGTTACTCTAGGAAAGAGATCTTGTGATTCAACAATCAACCAAAAGAGCATTTTTCTTTATCAGTTATCACAACTCATGAGCAAATTAAGTAAACACCAAACCTATGTGCAACAAGCCAAAAGACACAGTAAGTAGGGTACACTTCTTTGTACCCCACATATGCACACATGTGAGCGTGTTCAGATCACTTTTAAGCAATATTGAAACTGTATATAGTAGACTACATAGCTACCGACTTGATACCATATATAAGCTCTGCTATTGGCACAAACTACATGTCATTTACGCAAATGATTGAATTTAACTAAAAAGGTATCCAAAAATGTAACTGGTTAAAGTTACATTTTTCTCCTCAACAATTGCATCATTAAGGGTGTGTCTTTCAACAAGAAGCTTGGGAATTTGTTGATTGAGTCTCATGCCATTCCCTAATATAAGTCTCTAATGGAGTGGTAAAGTGGTTGGCAGGCCTTTATATCCATTATTGAAGATTCCATGCATTCCAGGCGTAAACTCATTCCATCTCCTAAAGAGACGTACCGAACATTCACAGACTACACCAATTTGAAAACACCAGAATTTTATAATTATGAATAACATTCACAGACTGCACCATGTTAAACTCCTTACACTCAGTCTGCATACGCTTCTCCAAATTACGTGTGATTAAATTTGCACTGATGGTGTAATGTAATCAATGGAGCTAATGGATTCGCCTAAAAGAACATTGTAATCTAGGGATCTACTACTAAAGAAACAAAAAGGTAACACCAACATCAGACCCTAGACCATCTATCCTCAACATTGATGAAAATGTGTTGTACAGCAGATCTAAAATGCTAAAGCAGAACTGAAGAATTTCAGAAACAATACAACGATTAATCCAATGTGCCCAAATCCCAGTCAAGTCACATATCTCCAAACATGCAACACCACAACGAATTTGATAAAACCAACTAGCTAAATAATTTTATCTAAGCATCTAATAATTATAATAGAGCAAATGTACACAAAACCTCTGTGCCGTCTTACAAAAAACCGAGGCGGAGGGGTGTTCAACGATTGATGACATCATCAACGTCTACAACGCCGGTGATTTTGAGCCGGATCCGTGGCGGTGTCCAACCTTACCCTTATACCACCAGATCTATGGCGGTATCCACCGATCCCTCTTCCAACCCTACCCTTATACCACCGGAGTTCAGGAAACAAAACAGGTGATGTGTTCGGTGAGAGAGGGTTTCCAAAAAGGTTTGAATGTGAAAAAAAGAAGAAGCAGGTGATGAGTTTGACGAGTTAATTTTGTGAGAACACATAATTGATTTTAGGTTACAAGGGAGGGAAGGATGAGAGGGAAAAAACAAAACTTAACTTTTGGGATACAGGAATGGGAGGGAAAAAACAAAACTTAACTTTTGGAAGTCACATTTAACTTTTTTTTAGGGGATTCATAACTAAGGGATGAGTTCCGTTTTATTACTGGTATCGAAAATACTCGGTACGGGTACCGTTATTTAAATGTAAAAACTATGAAAATATTGGTACGGGTACCGTTATTTAAACCGAATCGGTATCATATCGATACCAAAAACGCGAAAATTCTGTACCGAAAATGAACCTGTTCGGTACCGGTATCCGGTACCATTTTCCCATCCCTAGGCTCGATAACTTCTCCAAATCGGATCAGTAAAAAGCTTAAATTAGCCGAGCTTTTAGCTTGTTTGAAAGTGTTCTCAATTTACGTCGAGGGTCGAGCCAAACCCGACTCTTGTGTTTTACCTTCAAGTCGGGCTCAATCTCAAATAAGTAGGCTCGGACCGAGACGAACTCAAGCCTAGTCGAGTCCATTAACACATATATGATCTACTATTATCCTTTATGATATAGCATGACTCCTTACTACTCGCGATCTAACAATTTAGGAGCTCGTATAACATAATAAGGTCGTTAATGATCAATGATAAGTTGTTAGGACTATTAACACCCAATAAGGACCATTAAGAGTTATTGGTACTATTATAGCCCAATGGGACCCAATAAGACAAACATGGTATCCTCTTGCCCCTTGTTATCCACTAATACATAGTATGATCCATTAAGACGTATATCCTAAATACGTGTTATCACCCAATAACATGTATGCTTTTGTTAATGGGCCGTATTGGGCCTTGATTGGTGTCAGTGGTTCATTACTGCCTATATCGTGTCATAGTTGGTCAAATAGGGTTTTATAGGAGTGTAATGAGTCATAGTTAGGTGTAAACACCCAATAACATGTCATACTTTCATTAATGGGTCGTATTGGGCCTTGGTTTGTGTTAACGGCCCAATATAGCCTCTATCATGTCACAACTGCTTTAAATAGGTTGCATAGGAGTGTAGTGAGTCATACTAGTCATAGATAGGTGTTATCACCCAATAACATGTCGTACTTTTGTTAATGAGTTGTACTAGGCCTTGATTGGTGTTAATGGCTCATTATAGCCTATATCATGTCATAGTTGGGCTAATAGGGTTTTATGGTAGTGTAATGAGTCATAGTTAGGTGTGAACGCCAAATAACATGTCATGTTTTCATTTATGGGTCGTATTGGGCCTTTATTGGTGTTGGTGGCCCGATATAGTCTCTATTGTATCATTGTCGCTCTAAAAGGTTTGTATAGGAGTGTTGTGAGTCATACTAGTCATAGTTAGGTGTTAACACCTAATAAACATGTTAATGGGCCGTATCGGGCCTTAGTTGGTGTTAGTGACCCATTGTAGCCTATATCATGTCATAGTTGCTATAAGAGGGTTTTATATGAGTATAATGAGTCATAGTTAGGTGTGAACACCCAATAACATGTCATACTTTCATTAATGGCCCGTATTGGACCTTAATTGGTGTTAGCGGCCCAATATAGTCCATATCGTGTCATTGTTGCTCTAAAAAGGCTGTATAGGAGTGTAATGAGTCATACTAGTCGTAGTTTAGTGTTAACACCCAATGACCTGTCATATTTCATGAATGGGCTGTATTGGGCCTTGATTAGTGTTAGTGGCCCAATATAGCCTCTATCATTGTCTATTATGACACACATGATATATAATAATCCATTACGATAAAGTAGTGACTCACCCCAATTCACTCTATCCCTAATATGACATTATAAGGCCCATAAATTTCAACATTGATGCATTTGTTATATATATATATATATATATATATATATATATATATATATATATTCAAACCTAAACTAGTTACAACCACACATATAAGTTTGAAACGAAATTACTAATATAATAAAGAGTAAATTACGTTTTTGGCCCCTGTGGTTATATCACTTTTACTATATTAGCCAAAAATAAGAATTTTTAACATATCTACCCCCATGGTCTCTATAACTAACCATTTTGGCCCCTAAGTAATTTACTCTTTATTATAAAATGTAGAGTAAATTACGATTTGGCCCCTGTGGTTAGATTACTTTTACTATTTTAGCCCAAAAAGGAATCTTTTAACATCTGAACCCCAACGTCTTTTTTTTAACTCTTTTGGCTCCTAACACTAACTCCATCCATTTACTTTTATGGGCCAAAAGAGTTAGTAAAAAAGACCTTGGGGGCCAAAAGGGTTAGAAAAAAAGACATTGGGGGCTCAGATGTTAAAAGATTCCTTTTTGGCTAAAAGGGTAAAAGTGATACAAAAACATGGGCCAAAATCGTAATTTACTAAAAAATGTAAACTTATAACTTTATATATTTTAGAATAATAATATTTTTTAAAAATATTGTGTAAAATAAAAAAATATATTTTAAAAAATGTATATCAAACGTGACTCATATGTAAACATTGACATATTTTTTTTTCAACTGCAAACATTGACATATGATGTGGAAGAAAACAATAAAAAAAATATGATCTAGAAGTTATAATATTTAATAATACTTTGAATTTATGAATATGTAGTAAGATTTTTTTGTATCTTTATATTAAACTAGTAAATTTACCCCGCGCTACGGGATTTTCTATTTAGATCTAAACAATTTAGGCCAAAAAATCTAGTTAACGGGAGCTGGTGCAGTAATCAAATGTGCAAAAGAGCCGATATAATAGGGACCAATTATTTATAAACCATTCATCTACAAAAGAAGAGATTCATGAAAGAGGGCATGTTTTTAATGGTCTGCAGGAACCAAGCGTTTGCCAAAGTTGAAACAACTAAAGAACTGGACAACTCCGTGCAAAAGTTTTAAACGACATAACTGATGTAACTTTCCAAAACAAAACATGAAAAAACGACTTCAGTTATCGAGCTTGTTGTTTTCAGTCAATTGTAGCACTGGCATCCACTTCGGCCTCTGTTGTCACAATTTGCGTTGTAGGCTATCCTTGTGCATTTTCATTTGGAGTCAAAAGCGATGTGGTGGGTCTTTGTTTGGAGCCTAGCATTGATTCCAAAAGAATAAAAAGAAGTAGCTATATGTATAAAAACAAAAGAAAAGGTTATCAAGTACAAAACATGAGAAATGTATCATAATATTAGCAAGAAGGATCACAGTGAAAATAAACTTATTAGGTACAAACTGAACAAAATCATGACATTAAGGATGTGATACAATTAGAGTACTGAAATTCAGAAAAACTTACGAATCAACTTGAACGATTAGAATCAACTGATGTGCAAATGGAGGAGCTCGCCTACTTAATCACGACTCCTAACTGAAACCGTTGAGCCGATTGCTTGATTCAGCAACTTGATAATAATTGCAGACAACTAATTGAAATTCAAGCGTCTACATAAAATCCTACAAATATAAGTTCAAAATAATTCAACATTCGACACTAAGCTTATTGATAGGAGTAAGACCCCGAATCACCGGTTCAAATCAAACGATAAAAAGAAAAGATAGAACTACGACTCATTTGTATACCGATTCACCACCAAACGAAACCGTAGGGCTGCGATTTCCAACCGAAGATACAGATACACCACTACGGTTAGAGAATCGTGTCTAAGTTCACCACCCAACGCGCCACGGTTGAGCTAGCATAGACCATTAATTTTAACCCATAATCCAATGAGATAAAATCAACAAAAAAGTGTTCACAATCGAAAAAACTCTCTGATGTTTCATTGCTCACAAAGTGTTTACATAAAGGAAACTCAACAAAATAACTACCCCAGGTTGCTACATCTTAGGGAAAAGAAAGATTAAAGTACAAACTGAAAAGTAGAAAGTACAACTAAAAAGAGCATGACAAAAACTAAACTAAAAACATGGGCATAAAGAGAAATAACTGGTGTGTGGATTTGCATGGGAGCCTTGAACAACCACCATGGATATTCGACCCGATCCGGCTAACCCATGTTGGTGTCATTTCGTATGCTACTACTGTGCGACGGATCCGTTTTTCTATCGACTCGTCTTTAACGGTCAGCGATCCTACGGCTAACGAGCGTTGGCTCAAGAGGTGCCTATCACTTATATTCTAATTTTGGTACTTTTTGGTGTTTTACCCAATGTCATTTATCAAGAGTAGAACGAAACCAACAGAGGCAAATCCACAAACAAATAGAAGGCACCTCAGAAAACATGTTACAATGCCAAGTATCGATGAACAACTTTAACACTAACAAAATATATGTATTTATCATAAAAACTTTATGAAATCTAAGCAAGATATAAGCAACCCAGTAACAACACAATCAAATGACATATTATAGGGGTAAAATTCCATTCTACATGCCTCTTTGAGAACAGTTTCACCATCATTAACATTCTTAAGAGGACCACACTTGTTTTGCAACACCACATTTCTACCCCTGGAGCTCTGTCACTATGCTCACATTGCCTACACCCAAAACCCATCACCCATTGCAAAATTAGACAATAAAACGTAGTTAATTTTTACCACAAATTAGTAAAAAAACAATTTCATGGGGACATCAAAAGTGAAATTGCAACTGACCAGGAAATTGGTTGTAGTCGAACAATCATGATTGAAGTGAATTTCTTTAGCCGATTGCAAAACTGAAGGAGTACCGCCTTTCACCAGAGCACCTATACCTTGGTTAGATGTTAAGACTGCAATTAAAAGAGGCGTTCTTGGATATGTCTCCTGAAATCGATGAACATGTGAACGTAATATGTGCACAAAGCAAATCAACTTCAGTTTTAAAACCAATGTTAAATAACATCCAAGGAAATTAATTCAGAAAACTAAAAAATTATTTGCTTTCATTAAGAGAACCCCTATTCAACCACGTGATAATACAATATGTTTGAATTTCCCCAATACGAAACCCTAGACAGGAGTTCAAACAAAGCATAAATTGAAAGATGAATAAGAAACCAGGGTTTATCTTTTCCGGGAGGCGAGATCACCGGAAATTCCAATCCTCATAGCCTGCAATTAGAACCAAACCTCAAATATGCTTCACTCGAACTCAACTCTGCAGATCTAAAACTCATAATAGAACAATTCGGAAACCTAGCTCATCTCCGATACGGAGGGAACACAAAATAACACATACGCGTCTGAGAAATTAAAGCTAATCACATAGATAAACGGAATTCATGTAGTCCATCTTCTCGAATTGGAACTAGGAACAGATCTGGTAAGAGGTGGGAACAGTTATGAGATGATTAAAAGTTTAGATATATAAGTGTGGCCATTGAATATTATTTGGTCATACAGATTTTTTATTTGTGGCATTTGCTATAATATTGTCACACAAAACAAAAATAAAGCGTTAATGGTGAGGCTAATTGTTATGTAAAGCTATATTCCAATTTTAAATGTGACTATTGTTTAACGATGGTGTGATGAATGTTTATGTAAAGTCACATGAAATCTTATAGTTTCAAGTGTGACTATTGTCTAACATTTGATCACACAAAATAGTATATGTGGCCATGTATTACCTTTTAGCCATATTATCACACAAATATTGTGGTTGTATATCATATTTGGTCACACTTTTTTAAGTGTGGCTACTAAATGTTTTAGTTATTTTTTTCCTAAAGATGTGCTTTTAGCTACATCACTAAAAAATATCATCGCCGTAGATTACAGTTGGCCACACATTTCCAGTGTGGCTAATAAATGTCACAGTTTTTCCTTAAAATGTGGCTAAAGGTTTTAAAAACGTGTGTTTTTGGTCACATAAAACAATTATTATGGTTGTAGATTACATTTTGCCACACTTTTTTTAGTGTGACTATTAAAGGTCACTGTTTTTTTCTTAATGTGTGGCTAAAGGTTTTGAGCTTTTATATAATGGCCACACGAATATGTAAAATGTGTGGCGATACATGGGCTGAAAGTTTTTCAAATGTTAGAAATGACCTTTAGCCACACATTTAATCAAAAGTGTGGCTGGACGGTTTGGCCATATGTGTGGCCGTAGGTGGTTTTTGGCATAGTGTTGTGACAACTTGCACCAAACCGGTAATTTCCGTACTGTTTTAATAATTATTTATTTCCTGCAATTATTTGCTTAAGCGTCAACATTATCTGCTTACATGCTTTACATATGGATACATGCATATTTTATACTTCAACTATTGCATTGTGCATTACATAAAGCGTTGCGTCGGAACGACTAGTAAACTCACCGGTAATACAAGCTGCGTCAGCATGACTGTAGAATACAATCAGACAATAGATTTAGGGCCTAGAAGTAGGTCCAACATCAAAATAAATTAAAACCCAAGTGTAGGAACAAGGGTGAACATAAACACTTTTCGGAATCTAAAACAGACACTAAAAAGTAACTGAACACACTATAAATACAAATTTCTGCAGAAAAACAACAAAAACAACATTTAAACCATGAAATAACATGCAGAATTTATGTTTTACTGTTCAGAATAACTTGTAAAGTGTTGGGAATGAAAACTGTCACAAAAGGTACTTCATACCTTGTAAAACTGTGCAATTTAGCACTTTAACGAAACGATAACCGAACGAATAATCGGACACTACCCAAAACATCAAAACTAGACTAGAAGCATTGTTTTTATGATATAAAGCTAGTTATGGTGATAAAACACCTTAAAAATCATAAAAACACAGAAACACACTTAACTAAAACATAGACCTTCCATTTTACATCTTTCACCCTAAACTTCCAAAGTTTACACTTTACCCCCCCCCCCCTTCTTGTATAACCGGCCCCAAGGACCCCACAACCTTTTTTATTGTAATATTTCATGTGTATCTTAGATATGGGACATGTTAACCTTTGGTTAAGCTTATGTTAGGAGATGTTGTTATAAGAGACCTTTAGATGAAAAACCTTATTATTTCATCACCATTCAAACTCATATTTCTCTTCTTCTCCTCTCTAACCTATGGCCACCACTCCCTCACCATACAACCACCATTTTCTTCATCATTCAAGGAAATCTAAGGTGATTCAAAGGTGAAGGAAGGTTATCTAAGGAAGCTAGAAGTGGTGGAAGTGAAAGGACATTGCTAAGGAGCTTTTAACCTCTCATTTTCTTCTATCTTCGTCTTCATCTTGTTTGTGCCACTTCCCTATCCACTAGAGCTAGTAGTAAACGTGCTAAACTCTATTTTACTTCATGTTAGTGTTATGTACAAGTTACACCATCTAAGAAACTAAACTTTAAAGGATGAAGACAAGAAGATCTAGCATAATCTAAAGAAAAACAAGTGTTTTTAGTGTTGTTTGATGTATGTTATGAAGTTGTTGTTGTTAATCTTGTGTTTATGTTTAGATCCATCATGTTAAAGCTTGTTAGAAGCTTAGATCTAACAAGTTTAAGCATGGATCTTGAGAGATCCATGGTTAAACTTGAAGATGAACTTGAAAAGTCTTTATGTGAACTTGAAAAATGGTTTTAAAGTATGATTCTTGTAATCTTGAACTGATAAAGTTTATGGATAATCAATTTATGAAACTAAAATTCTTAAAAAGTTCATGAAAAAGTATTCAAGAAACTTGTTTTTGGAAGATTCATGTATGTAAAGTGTAGATCTAAATGACTATATATTTTAAACAAGAATCAAGTTCATCATAATGTTTTACATGATGAAATTAGTTTATGTAACTTGTTATGTTGATTGGAAATTGATTTTGATGATGAAAAGAAAATAAACACATGTTTTGAAAACATGGGAAACCTCCATTTTTAGGGGAAACTATGTCAAATTTTTATAAAATTTTAACACTTAGAAAAAAATATAAGTTTTGGTAAAACTTACTCCCCAAAAATTCTCTTAAAAATATTTATCAAGGTTTCCTAATTTTTGTACAAATTAACAAGCTAACAAATAAGGATTTCTTCAAGTTAAAATCAATATTAAGTAAGTATATTTTTAGGGAATATATATATATGTATTATATGTAGTAGTGTATTAGGAACATGAAAATACACTAAATACTCCCAAGGAGTATAACCAACAAAGTACACATAAAAATACATAACAAATACCTAAGAATATTCATACAAAATAACCCATGAAAGGGGTATATGGACAAATACAAGAGAATATATTTATACAAATATATTCGTTGACAATTTTGGACTTGGACAATTTTGTAAGAAGAAGAAAGAAAAAGCTTCAACCAATAAGAATGCTTAAGTTTACTTTATTTAATATGTGCAATTAATTTTAATATAAGGGTATATTGGTAAACTTTACATAGATCATTAATTTGTAATCTTCCCCTTTAATAACTAACTAACTAACTTAAATTTGTAACTCCTTTTCAAAATATATAGTTTTTCAAATAAAAAAAACAACTTAATTTAAAATGTAGAATGAATTAAAAGGTGTGTAGGATAAATTACGAGTTGTGTAGGATATATTTTGAGGTGTGTAGGATAAATTTCAACGTGCGTAGGATATTCTATAATGTGTAAGGTATATGTAGGAAAATTTTGATATGGGTAGGTTTTATAGATTATAAGTAGTATAATTAATGATTAGTTGACTAATTAATTAAAGTGAGAAAAATTAATGAGATAAGTTATAAATGAATTAGTATTTTACCACTATGTCCTTTATTCTTTTTCTTCTTTCAATAATTTTCTTCTTAAATAAACCCCCCCTATATATATATATATATATAACTTTTAACAAGTAATGAGAATTATACAAAAATCGGAAAATGACAAAAATAAATATATATATATTTTACAAGCATAACAAAATATATACATTTCACACAAGTCTTAAAAATATATTAGTTTTAAGAAATATAATTCCGGAAAGTCTTAAAAATCAAAATATTGATTTTTGGCAAATAATGTAAAATACACAAGTATTTATATAAAAATACAAGTATACTTCCCTAAGTATACTTGCACAAAAATAATATTGAAAATATTATTTAACAATTACTTATAATTATATTTGGAAAATAATATAAGTAACATATTTTGGATAAGTTAAAAAATATAGTTTATTTTTAACACTTATTGCTTTTCACATATTACATATTCAAATATATATTTTTGGAAGTAAAATATATCAAGAGAACAAAACAAATTCAAAATACAAGAACACGACGAACGGGCGAGACCCGACAAACAAGGGCACGACTCTCATAAACGATGAACATACACAAAACAAATACTTAACTTAAGATGGTGACTTATACTTCGTGTGTTACAAGTCTAGTGACTAACGTAAATAGAACACATATATGTTACGACGCTTACGAGACAAACCCGGTGAAGTTTACGACACAAGATACGCAAAACAGTGAGTTCATGTCCCCACTTTTAAACTTTTATTGTCTTCTAAACTTAGGGAAAATACATGTACAATGGTATGTAGAACACAAAACTAAGGAATGACACATAGATCATGTGACAAATAGGGTGACATAAGCACCATTAATCAACGTATACATTTTGACCGGGGAACGAAAAGGTTAGATCTAATCGGTTTCAGGAAACCTCACTCTTGGCCTACTTCTACCAAGGAGTGCTTTTGTGTCTCAGTCGATCTCGACAAAAATGCCTAGGTTTGGTGGTTTCCTATGTCGTGACATATGTTAATGTCCTCGCGAAACATTAGCGATCTCGTATTCCTTACATTTACATAACACAGTTTACATATACGTTTTACAAATTGCATACCATGTTTTCATACAAGTATATACAAATATTCTATATAAAAAATCCATGAATTCACACCAACTTATGTTGATGATTTTCCAAAACTTACATGTATTTCAGGTAACTAAGTGGATGTATACGCGGTCTCCTTGCTCAAGATGGTCGTTTATGTTACAAGTTATTATGTGTCGATGCTCCGTTGCCACTTTTGTAGGATTTGTTTGTTATATCCCGCCTTCTGCGGAGATATAATGAACAAAACCTTGATATTTGTTTTTAAAATAATGTTGTAGACTTTTCAAACAATTATCTTATGTGGTGTTGTAAACTTTAAACTTAATTTTTGTTATGGATATTAAACTATCAATGGCAATGTGGAGTTGTTTTACATTTATGTAGTATGTTTACTTATCGTACGCAATGAGAACCTTTCAGATCACACCTCGTGCTTACGCCTTAGAAAAGGGGTGTGACAGATTGGTATCAGAGCTTCGATTGTAGTGAACCAAGATTCCTTCTCGAGTCTAGTCTACAATCCTTAGGATCCTCTCACGAAAACAATTTTACAAAATTTTTCATTGCATAAAACATTCTGTGACATCCACTACCTGAAATTGTTTTTCAAAAGTCAAGCGAAGACATTACGAGACTTAGGGTGCATAGAAGTAGCACTTATTTTCAACTAGGGATTACTTGCAACGATATGTATAACTATATATATATATATATTAATTAAGTAATAATAATTAATATATGTACATATGCCATGATCTTTATGATTACAGGTACTCATGCCTTCATCGGAGAACAGTGGTTTATCAGAGGCATGATCCTATGGCTATTATCTCCGACGACGAGGTTGCCCCAGCCCCAGAGATTTTCACATCTGACTCCGAGACCGAACCTGAGATGATATCAGATGATGAGGATCTCAATGATTTCCAGTCGTTTGCACTGCCTGACTTTAGAGATGATGACCCTTTTATTAATGATGTTCTAGCTTTTCCCTTACCCATTCACGACCAGCTCATCATTGGGCATCCTGATGGTGAGCATATCATTGATCCTATCCCTATCCACGCTATTCCCCTCGTGCCATCCCTGCTGACGATTGGCCTTTTTTGTCGACTTAGATAATGATGTTGATGTTCCTGTGTTTGAGGTGGATCACCCTGACGATGATCTTGGAGATGGCGAGGTATTCGACATCGCTATCCTAGACGTAGCATCCCCTGTTGTCTCTGTCATTGACATTTCTTCTGATTCTGACCCTGATTCTGACGCTGATTCCTTCGAGTCAGTGACCTCATCTGCACTTCGAGCTGCAGGTCTAGAGTCCTGCCCTATAGATGATGACGTTGCCTTGTAAGCTGCACCGGCTACACCTACTCATGTTCCCACACCTACTGATACGCCTCCTCATACTCCCACTCACGTTACCAATGACAGCTTCTCACAGCCACCCGTCCCAGTGGACCATTCTAGCTGGATACGTAGTATCCGTTTTGCGTCAGCCTTCCCACGTACACCCCCTACTTATGAGGGAGAGCCCTCAGGTCACCCACATGTACCACCACCCGAGTCGAGTCCATGCATTCAGCCATCCCGATCTTTCCCTCCATATGCTATGCCTTTATCTGATCCGTATCATCCTTCTCATCACTCTGGGTAAACCAGAGATGATCTTCTCTCATCACTCCAGCTTCAGGTTGAGATCCACTGTCGCAGGGTCTATGAGCTGGAGAATGAGGCCGATGCTAGACGACCTTCTCCACCGGACTTCCCACCACCAGTCACACCACCTCCACCTCCACCACTACCATCTTCACCACCACCAGCATCTTCACCACCACCAGCATTTACACCACCACTTGTTCATGCACCTGTTGATGGTTATGCTGCTCGAGTCCTTACACATGAGCAGCAGGTGAGTTTCCTGATTCATCGAGTCCAAGAGCTCGAGGATGAGGTTGTTCATCTTCACAGTTTGGTTTTCCCTAAACCTCCACGGATGCCGAGGACTTCTGAAGAACTGAACTCTCTCCTTGAGGAAAGGATCTCTGAAGCTATCGCCCAGTACGAGGCGAACCGTGCTGAGCACAGTGGCGGCTCAAATGGGACTGGACGAAATGGTCATGGAGATTTATTTGGAGGAAACCCTAATGAAGGTAACATTGAGTTGATTTGCAACAATTTGATGAAACTTATGAACGATCCTTGATTCACTGTTTCTTTATTTGCTCATTTATGAATCAGTTGAATAAATTCCAGGTTGCACCTACAAGCAGTTTCTAGACTGCAAGCCACTAAATTACGATGGCACTGGAGGTGCAGTGGCATTCATGCACTGGACAGAGAAAACTGATTCTACAATCTGAATGAGCAAGTGCACCGCAGATCAACAAGTTACTTTCGTTACTGGGTTGTTTGTTGATGAAACTTTGACTTGGTGAAACTTACAAGTTCAAACTCTAGGAGATGATGCAGCCTATGGTATATCATGGGGTGACTTGAAGAAGAGAATGAGATAGAAATGCTGTTCACGTGCTGAACTTCAAAAGTTGGGGACTAAGTTTTGGAATCTTTCCATGATTGGTGCGGACATCGTAGGTTATACTCAAAGATTTCATGATCTCTCGCGAGTGATCCCCTACCACGTAACTCCTGAATTTAAGCGCATCGAGCACTACATCTGGGGATTGGATCCCGAGATTCGCAGTATGCTGACATTGGCAAATCCTACAACCAACACTCAGGTTGTAACTCTGGCTGTCAGCCTTACTGAGGATGATGTTCGCATGAAGAATTTGTCGATGAAGGCCACTGAGAAACTGAGACGCATGCTGAATCGTCTGGTGACAAGAAAAGAAAACATTCGAATCTGAATCAATCGACTCGCAGCAACAACAAAGGCTCCAACAATAAGAAACATGATACTAACCTGCCTAAGGAGGCAAAAACATTTGCAGTTGCGAATGATACTAGAGCTAAGCGGTACCAGGGCACTCTGCCCAAATGTGACCGATGCAAGTTTCATCATGTGGGAAATTGTCGCATTGGGAGGTGCAAGAAATACGGAAAATCAGGTCACCATATCGAGTATTGTTGGGGAAAAGGAATTGGAGGCCGTAATGGGAACGGTAATGGAAATAGGAATGGAAATGGTGCTGGAAAAGGGAATGGTAATCGTAATGACAACGGTGCTGGTATTCGAAATGGAAATAGGAACGGGCGAAACCAAGGATGTTATGGTTGTGGTAGTAATGAGCATTTCAAGAAAGATTGCCCGAAGGAGAACAACGCTCAAGCTCGAGCATTTATCATAGGAGAACGGAATGCCCGCGAAGACCCTAATGTGGTCACCGATACTTTTCTCGTTAACAATCACTTTGCATCCATACTATTTGACATTGGTGCCGATTTTAGTTTCATATCTGTGGAATTTAAACATATGCTTGGGATCGAATCTAGTAGATTAGATATTCCTTATTCCATAGAACTAGCCGATGGTAAACTGGTTGAGTCGAGTGAAGTTGTTAGAGGGTGTACATTGGAACTTGGTGAACAAGAATTTAGCATCGATCTTCTGCATGTCCAATTAGGTAGTTTTGCTGTTGTAGTCGGAATGGACTGGCTATCCAAGAATAGAGCCGAAGTTGTTTATCATGAGAAAATCATTTGCATCCCTCTTGCGAATGATGAAACATTCATAGTAGACGGGGAGAAGCGCGACACGCCCCTGCGCATCATCAACTATATGAAGGCACGAAAATGCTTGCGGAAAGGATGTGTTTCCTTTCTGGTGCATGTGGCAGATAAGAAGGTTGAAGAATCATGGCTTCAGGATATTCTTGTCGTGAAGGATTTCCCTGAGGTCTTCCCCGAAGACTTACCAGGATTACGTCCGCAAAGACAAGTCGAGTTCCATATTGACGTGGTTCCAGGCGTCGCTCCTATGGCCAAGGCACCATATCGACTTGCACCATCCGAGATGCAAGAATTATCCACGCAACTCCAGGAGTTGTTGGATAAAGGATTCATAAGGCCGAGCTTCTCGCCTTGGGGAGCTACAGTATTGTTTCTGAAGAAGAAGGATGGAACCTTGCGGATGTGCATTGATTATAGAGAGTTGAATAAGCTCACTGTTAAGAATCGGTATCCTTTACCGAGGATTGACTACTTATTCGATCAGCTGCAAGGATCGAGCTATTACTACAAGATTGACCTTCGATCTGGATATCATCACTTGAGGATTCAGGAGGAGAGCATACCCAAGACAGCGTTCAGGACTCGTTATGGGCACTACGAGTTCCTTGTGATGCCGTTTGGATTGACGAACGCACCAGCAGTATTTATGGACCTAATGAATCGCGTATGAAAACCATATCTCGATAAATTTGTGATTGTATTTATTGATGATATCTTGATATATTCGTGAACGAAGGAGGAGCATGAACAACATCTGAGAACCATTCTGGAACTGTTGAAGAAGGAAAAGCTTTATACGAAGTTCTCAAAGTGCGAATTTTGGATTCGCGAGGTACAGTTCCTTGATCATGTTGTGAACGAGAATGGTATCCATGTAGATCAGTCAAAGATTGAAGCAATCAAGAATTGGGAGGCTCCCAAGACTCCAACTGAAGTACGACAGTTTCTGGGATTAGCGGGCTATTACCGATGATTTATTGAGAATTTTTCTAAAATTGCTCAACCGCTAATTTCCCTTACATAGAAAGACAAGAAGTTTGACTGGGGAGACAAACAGGAAGAAGCCTTCCAACTTCTCATGGACAAGCTATGTGATGCACCGATACTATCACCGCCCGAAGGCACTGAAGACTTCGTGGTATACTGCGACGCTTCGGGTCAAGGTTTGGGTTGTGTGCTCATGCAACTCCAAAAGGTCATCGCATATGCATCACGGCAATTGAAGGTTCATGAGAATAATTATACCACCCACGACCTGGAGCTAGGTGCGGTGGTATTTGCTTTGAAAATTTGGCGGCACTATCTGTATGGTACTCGGTGTACTATTTTCACAGACCACAAGAGCTTGCAGCACATATTTAATCAGAAGGAATTAAATATGCGTCAGCAACGATGGGTTAAGTTGCTGAACGCTTATCACTGTGAGATCAAGTACCACCCTAGAAAGGCGAATGTGGTAGCAGACGCCTTGAGTCGAAAGGAAAGGATCAAAACCTTAATGGTTCGAGCTTTAGAGATGACGATTCGGACGAATCTCACTTCACGCATTCATGATGCACAACAAGAAGCACTCAAGAAGGAAAACCTCAAGTCAGAACTTCTCCGAGGTATGGAGAACAGTTGGTACAAAATGAAGAGGGAACCTTATACTTTACGGGACGCATTTGGGTTCCGCTCTTCGGCGGTGTTCGAGAGATAATCATTGATGAAGCTCACAAGTCGAGATACTCGATCCACCCAGGATCAGACAAAATCTATCAAGAATTGAAGGAATACTATTGGTGGCTGAATCTTGAGAATGACGTTGCTGCATACGATGGAAATTGCCTAATCTGCACTAAGGTTACGGCCGAGTACCAGAAACCATCAGGTCTACAGCAACAACCTGAAATCCCCGTGTGGAAGTGGGAACACATATCAATGGATTTCATAACGAAGTTGCCCAGGACCCCTAGAGGGCATGATATGATATGCGTAATAGTAGATCGGTTAACCACGTCTGCACACTTCCTACCAATCAGGGAGAAAGAAAGCAATGGAAAGCTTGCTGAGCTGTATCTTAAGGAAATTGTGGCACGTCATGGAGTGCCTATTTCGATAATTTCAGACAGAGATGGACGTTTCGTGTCAAGGATCTGGCAATCCTTCCAAGAGGCCTTTAGATCTCAACTAGATCTAAGCACGGCCTTCCATCCTCAAATAGACGGCCAGAGCGAACGGACCATACAAACTCTTGAAGACATGCTTCACGCATGTGTAATGGATCTAGGCGGCGGCTGGGATACTCACCTACCTTTGGTCAAGTTTTCCTATAATAACAGCTATTATACGAGTATAAAAGCCGCACCGTTCGAAGCTCTATATGGCCGCAAGTGTCGCTCACCGTTGTGTTAGGCAGAAGCCGGAGATAGACAACTGATTGGTCCAGAACTTGTTCAAGAAACGACTGACAAAATCATTCGGATCCGAGATCATATCAAGGCGGCTCGTAATCGACAAAAGAGCTACGCCGATCAAAGACGAAAACCTTTAGCCTTCGAGGTGGGAGACAAAGTTTTATTGAAGGTCTCACCTTGGAAAGGTGTAGCGAGGTTCGGGAAACGTGGAAAGTTGAATCCACGATATATTGGATCGTTCAAGATTTTAGAAAAGATTGGTACCGTAGAGTACAAAATGGAGTTACCGGAGGAACTGAATGGAGTACATGATACATTCCATCTGTCAAAGCTCAAAAAGAGTCCAACTCAGGAAATAGTTGTCATCCCTGCGGATGAGGTACATATCGACGACAAACTGCGATTTACAGAAGAACCTGTTGAGGTAATGGACTGGAAGGTCCAAAAAAGAAGGAGAAGTCGCATTAAACTGGTTAAAGTACATTGGAACTCTAAACACAGGCCCGAGTATACTAGGGAACGCGAGGATCAGTTCAAAGCTAAGTACCCCCATCTATTCGAGGAAGCTCCTACGAGAGATGACTCAGCTTGAATTTCGGGACGAAATCCTTTTAAGGGGGGGGGGGGAGACTATGACAACTGGCACCAAACCGGTAATTTCTGTACTATTTTAATATTTATTTATTTACTTTAATTATGTGCTTAAGAATCAACATTATCTGCTTACTTACTTTAAATATGAATTCATGCATGTTTTATACTTCAACTATCGCATTGTGCATTACATTAAGCGTTGCGTCGGAACGACTAGTAAACTCACCGGTAAGACAAGCTGCATCAGCATGACTGTAGAATACAATCAGACAATAGATTTAGTGTAACAAACTCTCAAATTTCCATTCTTAAAATGGCACACTAAGAAACCCTGATTGAAACCCCCAAGTAGTACGGTGCAACCCGAAATTTTGAAAAACGGACTAAACCAGCAACAGGGACCCCTAAAACTCAAGGGGGGATCCCCTAAATGATTTTATCCTCTTAAAACTGATCAAGGACACGTAATTTCAAATTTTTTACAACACATCCAGGCTAAACTCGACACCAGGCTACCCTAGCCTAGACGGGTCGCCGTCGCGACACGCGCCAGGGGCCGGGGTAGCCGGCGCGTCACGCGGGAGGAACCAAATTTCAGTATAAATGCCAGGGGTTGGGACTTGAACTGTTTACATGTTACGACATAAAAATCACTTCGTTGCTGTCACACCCCGACCACGTAGAACATACAAAACGTGGCGGAAATGTCGGGGAGTGTTGTAACAGAATTAATTGTTTCAAATCCATGGCAATTGAAGTTTCGTTTTATTGATTAAAAGTGTTACAATGTCCTAACAAACAAGGAAATACAACAAAATTAACTAGTCTTGCATCTTTTATTGTCACTAAAGCCCAAGTCTGCCTATGTGTATCTTGATCATCTTATGCAACAGCTCCTGAAAAACACATGTGAAAATAGGTACGTCAGCATAAAAATGCCTGTGAGATACATAGGTTTTGTGAAAATAGGTTTCATGACTTATGTTTGAGAAAATGTTTAGTCATGAACCTTGTAATTTGCTTTGTCTTTGTAAATCATTTGAAAAACAATAAGTTCAGATGATATGTATAAATAAGAAAATAATACATGGTTAAATGAGTAACCATGTAAAATGAGTTTGTATAAGTTAAGTTGTTTGTAAAACAATGTATTGTGAAAAGTATGTTATTTGTATAAAATGTTATATGTATCAAACTGAAATGATTCAAATAACGCTACGATATATGTAATACCATACAAACACTTATATATAGGAAGTACCAGCGGCGTATCCACCATGCTTGTATCATATTACACACGCATCGTTACTTAATCACTTACTCAAACCACCAATGTAATAAGTCTATGTTTAAACCAATAGTCAAAAGTCCTTGTGTAACAACCAAACAATGCTAGAGATCGCGGATATCAAACGACACCTAATATAGATAACTATGTTAATAAACCGGACCTAAATCGGAGGATTTAGATAGAATGAGGGTTTGTAAACCAAACGAGTATAGAGACTCGTGTCATATGGTTTAACAAAGCCTACATACTAAATGAAACCTAACCTAAGTGTTTACGACCCATTACGACCCGTTTAGGTAGCTTATGCTACTTTAACGCGTCGTTCGCGTGAAACGCGTTCGGACCGCCTAACTAGTCCTATGAAAAGTGTTATATGCCTAAACATGTTACATAATCAGTTATGTGACAAAAGTTTAGGTTACATACGCTTAATTACCAATTATACATGAAAAGGGTATTCTGGTAATTTACCTAAGGCATATAAACTACCTATCATACAACTACTTAAACGATGTGACCATAGGGTATAACCTCGGAAGGTTATTCCCTACCTACTATGGTCACCTAATGTATTTGGTCGGATCCTAATGATCGACCAAACTGGGTCGGGTTCGAGGTATAAGCGATTTATTAGATCGCTTACCCTACGACCCTAGACAACGTGGTAATCAGTAGGCATAGTCCCAAGGGACTATAACCAACGTGATTACACTCACGTTGCGAAGTTCAAACGAACTTCGCATTGACCATAACTAGTCAATGTAGAAAGTCAAACAAAGTTTGACTTTCAGACTCGAAAGACTCGAAAAGCAATAAAATAAAGAAAAGAACGAAAGAATACTTACGAAGGGTCCCCGAATGCTAATTTCGATCCGAGAATCTCAGGTATGAAACAATGGTTTCAACTTAGAGTTTCTAAGATCAAAATTCTAGTGATTATGAAGCATGGGGGGTGGGGTATTTATAGTAAAAGGTCCACCGTTAAGATCGTTTCATGGAAAACGTGCCTTAATCCCACCCGTACAAGTGTCGGGACCTTATGGTGACTAAAATTTGATCCTTATCAGCTGACTAGACAATTGGGATTGGGTGGTGGTGAAACAAACAGGTGCAACCTGCTGTTAAAATCATTGAATCTGGTCAGAAGGGGCCTTGCGGGCCGCGTGGGGATTAACAGAATCTGAGGCGGGCCGCCTGGCCTGCACAGATCAGACATAAGTTTCAGAAATGACAGTTTCAGTCCCTGCACGTGTTTAAGGCCATTTCCGACACTTCTAAGGCTCGTAAAGCCAACTTTAAGGCCCTAAAATGTTGCCTAAACATTGTGGACATGAAACATGCTCAGAAATATGTCGGATGTTGGTTCGTTTGGTCGTACGAACGCGATGTTCGCTTAATTACGACGGAATGCGCATAAGCGTGAAAAACGATCCAAATGACGCAACGAATGGATTTTTGGCAAGCCAAACACTAAAGCATAATATAGTCATGCTTACATAAATTTTTGGATGTCCGGATGTATTCAGAACGTAAGTTATGCGCGAAAATGCAAACTTGTGCACTTTTTGACACTTTTAGTCCCTGAATGACCCAAAAGTTTATTTTAGCACACCGAACCCCTCAAAGCCTATTTCTAAGCTATGTAAAGGATATTTAAGGTGTGTTTAACTTATGGGCATGTTCCGGAATGTCTGTTACAGTTCAAATTGGCATACTTTCGCAGTTTGTCAAGTTTAGTCCCTGTAAGCGAATTAGCTTGTTTTTGCCATGCCAAAGCCTTCAAAACTTATTTCTAAGTTATGTAAAGGTTATTTAAGGTATGTTAAGCCTATGTCACTATTCCGGAGTGTTTGTTGCATTAAACTGGTTATATTTACGCATCGGTGCGCGTATAACCTTCCATAAAGCGATTTAGAGTTTGGAAATGAACAAAATTTGATATGTGCAAATGATACACATATTTTTACAAATCTCAAGCATGAAATATAATAATTCATTGGTTTGGTATTTTTTTGATGGCCGTGGAGGCACAGGTGTTACAGTCTCCCCTACTTTAGGAAATTTCGTCCCGAAATTTTATTTAGAGGAAACTTGTAAGAGTTTAAAACATAAAGTTTGAAAAGATCGAACAATATTGATTAGGGTTCTGAACTTCTAGTAACCTTTAATAACATCATGATTGCAATGTAAGAGGGATACTTATATACAAGTATATGAAGCGTCATTGGTGCGTCCACCGTACCTCCATTACATCGTTCTCATTTCGTTATTGTTGTCACTATCGGTTCTTACACATAATAAATCTTACTGTGTTTCTGTGCACTAAATTTCATAATTATGTACGCGTCCATAATCAGACAATTCCTTGCACAGTTCACACAGTCTATTTTATAATGTGTAGGGAAAAACCAAATGAACAATCCTGTGATGAGTGTGACTAGACCGCCATAGAGTCCTCTTAATTAAATCAATAAATGATCTAAATAGACTATCAAGGAGTCTGTTCAGCTACATCACTAGATGTCGTTCTTTAACCAAATTGTGAATCAATCTTTTAGACTAGACCACAAAAAGGATCTCTTATGAAACATGGAATGGTACTATATAACCCAAGGGTCTTAACTATTACATAGAAGCCCATTAAGGATTTAAGGTAGTACCTTTTGACTATCCTGCTACGAATCCCTCATATGAAGATATGAAAGATTCTACGAGGATTTGGATAACGAATATCCGGAGTATACAAAAACACAAAAATGCATAAAAGAAAACATAAGATGCATAAACACATAGTCACATAACCACAAAATTGTTTAACTAGTAGTTTGTTCTGCTAACAGAGCACATGTATTTAAAGCACACTAGGAATCCATTCCTTGGATTTCATTTGGTACTTTAAACATTATCAAGAATCTAACTATAAAGATAGAAAAAAAAAATTTTAAAGAAAAATTCGATTTCGATTATAAGGAACCGAAATGTTCGAATTTAGGTATACAGGGAATCCAATTAAGGACTCTGATTGGAATGATGATCATCCACAAGGGTCTAAATGTGAAGAAAAAAAAATCCCATATGGATTTTAGAAGTTGAAGATGTTTTGAAACCTTGCACTGGACGTGCTTATGTCAAAACATGAAGTAAAAAAAATGCTTATAAAGTTGAGATGCTTGATATGTCAAGGCGACATATGAAGCAGAATTTGAAAGTTAAATCAATGTATGAGGAAAATATTTTTGAAAACTATGCACGGGGTTCTTTTAAGAAAAATGTGTTTAACGTTTTTGAAACCTTATATATAATACTTTTGAAATCATAAAGTAGGTTTTTAGATAAGTATATTTATAAAAATGTTTTAAAATCATGCGAAATGAATTTTGAAATTATGTATAAGGTTTTTGAAAGACATGCATGATGCTTTTCGAAACCATGCACTTGATAAGAAAATGTATTGTGTTAATATTGTCTTCAGACTATATGAAATATTTTGAAATTAAGAAAGTTGGCTTTGATAACATGGCCAATGTTTTTGAAATAACATAGACAATTTATCTAGAAAAATTGTTTTCAAACTATATGAAATGTTTTGAGATCATGAAGATTGTTTTTGAAATACTTGTACTGTATATGTTGAAAAATCAAAACGTAATGGGTATGAGATTTGAAAATACCCTTAGTTATCTAACCAAGGATTTAAAGGTAAAGATGTGCTGAAGCATGATTACTCATAATGTCACTTTATTTTCTGTACTTCGCATCTTAGAATGAAACGAGTACTTAAAATTTTCGAGGGACTCATGAGCGATCATTTGAAAGAGAGAATCACAAGAGTAGTTTGTAAGGAACATAGTTCCTTAATACAGATATTATAGGAAATGCCATAAACACCTGTAATTATACTTGTATATCAGAATTGCGAACAACAACTTTTATTTATGAACGAGACATATTGTTTCACAATACAAGAAAACAAAAGAAACAAAGGCATAAGACAGCAACATCCTTTGTTCAGCCGAATGCTCATCCAAGGGTTGGATTTGCACTGACTATCTTCGGGCAGTTGTTCCTGAAATGGCTCGTATCGCCACAGTTGTAGCATGATCCAGGCGGAAAGCGAGCTTGAGTAGGGTTGACTTGGGGTTGATTTGGACCACCTTGGTTTGGGGTAAATCGACAAGCATTTTCCAGGTGACCGAGTCGCCCACATGATGCACACAAACGACACTGTAGGTGAGCTAAGTGGTGTGCATTACATTTGTCGCATATTGGGGCTGTTCCCTTGTATTGCTTCTTAGCAGGTGGTGTTGCCACCCAGATGGGTCCTGCCTGATTTGGTGCAACTGCTGCAACGCAAACTTTTGATGTATGACCTTTACGTCCACAAATTTGGCATTCACGGCACTTCACCATAGCATGATGATAAAGGTTACATTTGTTGCACAAGGGTGACGTTCCATTGTATGGCTTCCTAGCTGGTGGCCTTGCCACTTGGCTAGGTACCGCTTGATTAGGTGTAACCGCTGCGGGTTTCCTTGAAGCCTTACGCTTCCTTGATGTTGGTGCAAGCCTGACTTCTGCTTCCTTTGATGGCTCTTGAGTGGCTTCATTGTCGAGACGAGAGGCTTCATTGTTGAGACGAGCCATGGCAATGCCTAAATCCACAGTCTTCTGAATCACTTCGCCTATTTGCTGGACAAATTTGGCTGTTCGCTCGGGCGTTTGACCAGTGCTGAGAGGAATAGACATTCTAGAAGGAAATGAAAGACATAGGAAGAAACGAGTGAAAGGTTATTGGATAATCAATACAGAATGGCAACGAATGAAAATTTTGATCATTTGTTTGTTACCTAAGGCAAACAATGAGATGGTGACAAATCAAAGTAAATGGGTCAAAAATAATGTATCGCGAAGACATGCTCGCCTATAAGTGAACACTCATCCCAAGAATTCCCAGGTAAGCACAACTGGTCTCGCGTCTGATGAGATGTATACGAAGTGCTTGCCTAGACAGAAAACCCAGAATACAGGCATTCACCCTTCCAGTTTGCACGTGTTCACATTATTTAAAACCCAAAACCTTGACGAGATTTTGAAAACTCAAAGGGGTTCAAAACCATATATCAGAGAGTTCAAAACCTTACAATAGAGGGTTCAAAATCTAGTAATCAATCATCCTAGAACAGATGATTAGTTTTCAAAGCGGTTTTGAAATTTGTGTTCTTGTTCTGGTCGTCGCCTAAGGATAGGTGACGGTATTGTTTTATGACTAAACGCAAGTAAACTCGCGTTAGGGTCCTAAGAAGGTTATAGACTAGGTCAAAACATTACTAATAACCTAATTCCCTATAACCATTGGCTCTGATACCATCTTTTCTGTCACACCCCGACCACGTAGAACATACAAAACGTGGCGGAAATGTCGGGGAGTGTTGTAACAGAATTAATTGTTTCAAATCCATGGCAATTGAAGTTTCGTTTTATTGATTAAAAGTGTTACAATGTCCTAACAAACAAGGAAATACAACATAATTAACTAGTCTTGCATCTTTTATTGTCACTAAAGCCCAAGTCTGCCTATGTGTATCTTGATCATCTTATGCAACAGCTCCTGAAAAACACATGTGAAAATAGGTACGTCAGCATAAAAATGCCTGTGAGATACATAGGTTTTGTGAAAATAGGTTTCATGACTTATGTTTGAGAAAATGTTTAGTCATGAACCTTGTAATTTGCTTTGTCTTTGTAAATCATTTGAAAAACAATAAGTTCAGATGATATGTATAAATAAGAAAATAATACATGGTTAAATGAGTAACCATGTAAAATGAGTTTGTATAAGTTAAGTTGTTTGTAAAACAATGTATTGTGAAAAGTATGTTATTTGTATAAAATGTTATATGTATCAAACTGAAATGATTCAAATAACGCTACGAAATATGTAATACCATACAAACACTTATATATAGGAATTACCAGCGGCGTATCCACCATGCTTGTATCATATTACACACGCATCGTTACTTAATCACTTACTCAAACCACCAATGTAATAAGTCTATGTTTAAACCAATAGTCAAAAGTCCTTGTGTAACAACCAAACAATGCTAGAGACCGCGGATATCAAACGGCACCTAATATAGATAACTATGTTAATAAACCGGACCTAAATCGGAGGATTTAGATAGAATGAGGGTTTGTAAACCAAACGAGTATAGAGACTCGTGTCATATGGTTTAACAAAGCCTACATACTAAATGAAACCTAACCTAAGTGTTTACGACCCATTACGACCCGTTTAGGTAGCTTATGCTACTTTAACGCGTCGTTCGCGTGAAACGCGTTCGGACCGCCTAACTAGTCCTATGAAAAGTGTTATATGCCTAAACATGTTACATAATCAGTTATGTGACAAAAGTTTAGGTTACATACGCTTAATTACCAATTATACATGAAAAGGGTATTCTGGTAATTTACCTAAGGCATATAAACTACCTATCATACAACTACTTAAACGATGTGACCATAGGGTATAACCTCGGAAGGTTATTCCCTACCTACTATGGTCACCTAATGTATTTGGTCGGATCCTAATGATCGACCAAACTGGGTCGGGTTCGAGGTATAAGCGATTTATTAGATCGCTTACCCTACGACCCTAGACAACGTGGTAATCAGTAGGCATAGTCCCAAGGGACTATAACCAACGTGATTACACTCACGTTGCGAAGTTCAAACGAACTTCGCATTGACCATAACTAGTCAATGTAGAAAGTCAAACAAAGTTTGACTTTCAGACTCGAAAGACTCGAAAAGCAATAAAATAAAGAAAAGAACGAAAGAATACTTACGAAGGGTCCCCGAATGCTAATTTCGATCCGAGAATCTCAGGTATGAAACAATGGTTTCAACTTAGAGTTTCTAAGATCAAAATTCTAGTGATTATGAAGCATGGGGGGTGGGGTATTTATAGTAAAAGGTCCACCGTTAAGATCGTTTCATGGAAAACGTGCCTTAATCCCACCCGTACAAGTGTCGGGACCTTATGGTGACTAAAATTTGATCCTTATCAGCTGACTAGACAATTGGGATTGGGTGGTGGTGAAACAAACAGGTGCAACCTGCTGTTAAAATCATTGAATCTGGTCAGAAGGGGCCTCGCGGGCCGCGTGGGGATTAACAGAATCTGAGGCGGGCCGCCTGGCCTGCACAGATCAGACATAAGTTTCAGAAATGACAGTTTCAGTCCCTGCACGTGTTTAAGGCCATTTCCGACACTTCTAAGGCCCGTAAAGCCAACTTTAAGGCCCTAAAATGTTGCCTAAACATTGTGGACATGAAACATGCTCAGAAATATGTCGGATGTTGGTTCGTTTGGTCGTACGAACGCGATGTTCGCTTAATTACGACGGAATGCGCATAAGCGCGAAAAACGATCCAAATGACGCAACGAATGGATTTTTGGCAAGCCAAACACTAAAGCATAATATAGTCATGCTTACATAAATTTTTGGATGTCCGGATGTATTCAGAACGTAAGTTATGCGCGAAAATGCAAACTTGTGCACTTTTTGACACTTTTAGTCCCTGAATGACCCAAAAGTTTATTTTAGCACACCGAACCCCTCAAAGCCTATTTCTAAGCTATGTAAAGGATATTTAAGGTGTGTTTAACTTATGGGCATGTTCCGGAATGTCTGTTACAGTTCAAATTGGCATACTTTCGCAGTTTGTCAAGTTTAGTCCCTGTAAGCGAATTAGCTTGTTTTTGCCATACCAAAGCCTTCAAAACTTATTTCTAAGTTATGTAAAGGTTATTTAAGGTATGTTAAGCCTATGTCACTATTCTGGAGTGTTTGTTGCATTAAACTGGTTATATTTACGCATCGGTGCGCGTATAACCTTCCAGAAAGCGATTTAGAGTTTGGAAATGAACAAAATTTGATATGTGCAAATGATACACATATTTTTACAAATCCCAAGCATGAAATATAATAATTCATTGGTTTGGTATTTTTTTGATGGCCGTGGAGGCACAGGTGTTACAGTTGCGTTGATCAAATCTCCGTTTCTTTCAAAATCACATTCACAGTCCCGAACCTCTGCTACAACCGATCGATTAAAACTGATCCGATGGATTTTTAAGTGCTGCCTACATTGGGCTATACTTTGTCATTTGCCGTGAGGGTTTTGATCTCGTGACTTTTCATAAATGTTGAATTAAGTTACTAACCTAGCTTCGTTTGCATTGTCTTTTTAATTAGGTTATCAAGCTTTACCAGTAGGAACACTCCGACAAATCTAAATTTGCAATGTGAGTCATTCTCTTTTTACCAAAATTGTTTCCAAAACCCTAAATGTTTTCCCGTTATATTTACAGTGATTAAGTCTTTGTTATCTTAAATTACTGACGGTTCGTGGGGTTTTGTATACATTACATATCAAGCGTCACTTTTAGGTGAACAAACCTAAATAGTGATATGACCACAGTCACAGATCCGGTCAAGTGAAAACTTGGTCAGATAATTATAAGATAGAAGCAATTATAATCACTCTTAATATTGTATATTATAACAATGTGTCTTTTGTATAAATGGAATGCATTCACTAGTATTTTCTGCTGATCAAATCTTTTTAAAACATGTTTCAGGTGATTTACTGTGAAGAAATGGAAAAGTTCCGCGTAGCACACCAGCTTAAATATGTGGCTCAGTAAATAGAAATAAACATGTTTTCTGTAATCAAGGGATTTCCTAGTGAAATTCCTTTCTTGTAAAATACGGGGTTTATCCCGAATAAAATAATTCGGTATTTCCTTTTTAAAACTCTTATATTATTTTCTGAAAAATTATCCTGTTAAAATTTCCGCTGCCAAGTAAATACCAATACCACGTGTTTCTGTCTCGCGGCTTCCGAACCGGGCAAAACGGGTTGGGGGTCATGACATTTAGGGCCTAGGAGTAAGTCCAGCATCAAAATACATTAAAACACAAGTGTAGGAACAAGGGTTAACATAAACACTTTCCGGAAGCAAAAATAAACACTAAAAAGTACCCGAAACGCACTATAAATATAGATTTCTGCAGAAAAACAGCAAAAACAACATTTAAACCATGAAATAACATGCATAATTTATGTTTTAGTGTCAATAATAACTTGTAAAGTGTTAGGAATGAAAACAGTTTTAAAAGGTACTTCATACCTTGTAAAACTGCGTAATTTAGCACTTTAACGAAACGATAACCGAACGAATAGCCGGACACTACCCAAAACATTAAAACTAGACTAGAAGCACTGTTTTTATGATATAAAGCTAGTTATCGGGATAAAACACCTTAAAATCATAAAAACACATTACACACTTAATTAAAACATAAACCTTCCATTTTACATCTTTCACCATAAACTTCCAAAGTTTACACTTTACCACCCCCCCTCCCTTCATATATAACCGGCCCCAAGGGCCCCACAACCTTTCTGATTATAATATTTCATGTGTATCTTAGATATGGGACATGTTAACCTTTGGTTAAGCTTATGTTGGGAGATGTTGTTATAAGATACCTTTAGATGAAAAACCTTCTCCTCTCTAACCTACGGCCACCACTCCCTCACCATACAACCACCATTTTCTTCATTATTCAAGGCAATCCAAGGTGATTCAAAGGTGAAGGAAGGTTATCTAAGGAAGCTACAAGTGGTGGAAGTGAAAGGACCTTGCTAAGGAGCTTTTAACCTCTCATTTTCTTCTATCTTCATCTTGTTTATGTCACTTCCCTAGCCACTAGAGCTAGTAGTAAGCATGCTAAACTCTATTTTACTTCATGTTAGTGTTATGTACAAGTTACACCATCTAAGAAACTAAACTTTAAAGGATGAAGACAAGAAGATCTAACATAATCTAAAGAAAAACAAGTGTTTTTAGTGTTGTTTGATGTATGTTATGAAGTTGTTGTTTTTAATCTTGTGTTTATGTTTAGATCCATCATGTTAAAGCTTGTTAGAAGCTTAGATCTAACAAGTTTAAGCATGGATCTTGAAAGATCCATGGTTAAACTTGAAGATGAACTTGAAAAGTCTTTATGTGAACTTGAAAAATGGTTTTAAAGTATGATTCTTGTAATCTTGAAGTGATAAAGTTTATGGATAATCACTTTATGAAACTAAACTTCTTAAAAAATTCATGAAAAAGTCTTCAAGAAACCGTTTTTTGGAAGATTCATGTATGTAAAGTGTAGATCTAAAAGACTACACATTTTCAACAAGAATCAAGTTTATTATAATGTTTTACATGATAAATTAATGTATGTAACTTGTTATGTTGATTGGAAGTTGATTTTGATGATGAAAAGAAAATAAACATATGTTTTCAAAATATGGGACACCTCCATTTTTAGGGGAAATTGTGTTAAAATTTTTATAAAATTTTGACACTTAGAACAAAATATATAAGTTTTGCTGAAACTTACTCTCCAAAAATTCACCTAAAAATATTTATCAAGGTTTTCTAATTTTTGTACAAAATTATAAGCTAAGAAATAAGGATTTCTTCAACTTAAAATCAATATTAAGTATGTATATTTTTAGGGAATATATATATATATTTAGTGATCACCAATTTTTGTGCTAAGTGTATATTATGTGTATTATATATAGTAGTGTATTAGTAACATGAAAATACACTAAATACTCTCAAGGAGTATCACCAACCAAGTACTCATAAAAATACATAACAAATACCTAAGAATATTCATACAAAATAACCCATGAAAGGGGTATATGGACAATTACAAAAGAATATATTTATACAAATATATTCCATAACAGTTTTAGACTTGAACAATATTGGACATAAATATATATTTGGACATATATATATATATATATATATATATATATATATATATAACTATTACCAAGTAATGAGAATTATACAAAAATCAGAAAATGACAAAATAAATATATATATTTTACAAGCATAACAAAATATCACAAGTCTTAAAAATATATTAGTTTTAAGAAATATAATTCCGGAAAGTCTAAAAAACCAAAAGATTGATTTTTGGCAAATAATGTAAAATACACAAGTATTTACATAAAAATACAAGTATAATTCCCTAAGTATACTTGCACAAAAATGATATTGAAAATATTATTTAACAATTACTTATAATTATATTTGGAAAATAATATAAGTAACATATTTTGCATAAGTTAAAAATATAGTTTATTTTTAACACTTATTGTTTTTGACATATTACATATACAAATATATATTTTTGGAAGTAAAATATATATTTACAAGAGACCAATACAAATTCAAAATATAAGAATACGACGAACGGGCGAGACCCGACAAACAAGGGCACGACCCTCACAAACGATGAACATACACAAAACAAATACTTAACTTAAGATGGTGATTTGTACTTCGGGTGTCACAAGTCTAGTGACTAACGTACATAGAACAGATATAGGTTACGACGCTTACGAGACAAACCCGGTGAATTTTACGACGCAAGATACGCAAAACAATGAGTTCATGTCCCCACTTTTAAACTTTTACTTGTTTTCTAAACTTGGGGAAAATACATGTACAATGGTATGTAGAACACAATACTAAGGAATGACACATAGATCATGTGATGAATAGCGTGACATAAGAACCATTAATCAACGTTTACATTTAGACCGGGGAACGAAAAGGTTAGATCTAATGGGTTTCAGGCAACCTCACTCTTGGCCTACTTCTACCAAGGAAAGCTTTTGTGTCTTAGTCGATCTCGACAAAAATGCGTAGGTTTGGTGGCTTCCTATGTCGTGACATATGTTAATGTCCTCGTGAAACATTAGCGACCTCGTATTCCTTACATTTACAGAACACAGTTTAAAGATACGTTTTACAAATTACATACCATGTTTTCATACAAGTATATACATACATTCTATACAAAAAATGCTTGAATTCACACCAACTTATGTTGACGATTTTCCAAAACTTACATGGATTTCAGGTAACTAAGTGGATGTATGCGCGGTCTCCTTGCTCAAGATGGTCGTTTATGTTACAAGTTATTATGTGTCGATGCTCCGTTGCCACTTTTGTAGGATTTGTTTGTTCTATCCCGCCTTCTGCGGAGATATAATGAACAAAACCTTGATATTTGTTTTTGAAATGATGTTGTAGATTTTTCAAACAATTATCTTATGTTGTGTTGTAAACTTTAAACTTAATTTTTGTTATGGATATTAAACTATCAATGGCAATATGGAGTTATTTTACATTCATGTAGTATGTTTACTTATCGTATGCAATGAGAACCTTTCAGATCACACCTCGTGCTTCCTCCTTAGAAAGGGGTGTGACAGACTTAGCTGGTTAGGATAAGAATCAGTGCTAGCTGTGCGAGTCTTCAATCCAACCAAACACAATCGTATCGTATTTCATTCACAAGCGTCTTTGACAAACTGGTACACTTGGGTCGCCTTTACAAAAATATAACAACTCTAAAATCCCCGCCCGAATGGAGACTGAGTACGGGCGGGTCAAACAAACCTGCACATGATAGAACAAACAAACCCAGGCATAAAACTGACTCAAAATAAAAGACTAACTTAACTAAAACAGACTAATATGTACAAAAACAAAAAGAAACTTGAAACTAAAATGTATAAACTCTACAAACAATCTCTCAATTGACTCTTAAGTACTAACTAATAGGAGGTCAACTTCCTCAACCAATCTCTCCTCTTTTGGTCCCTCGATATAGTGCTTTAGACGATGACCATTTACCTTAAACGTCTTACCATCCCCACTCTTCAACTCAACCGTACCATATGGAAAAGCATGAACAACTATGTACGTCCCGACCACCTAGACCTAAGTTTACATGGGAATAGTCTTGATCTAGAATTGAAAAGAAGGACTTTGTCTCCCGGGTTAAACTCCTTAGTTCCTCACAGCTTACTATCATGCAACCTTTTCATCTTCTCCTTATAGCCTACTGATCTCATATACGCCTCATCTCTAAACTCATCTAATTCATGCAACTGGAGAAACCGATGTTTACCCGCACTGTCCATATCCAGATTAACTGCTCTCAATGCCCAATATGCGCGGTGTTCTAACTCCACCGATAGATGACAAGCTTTCCATAAACCATCCTAAAAGGTTTAGTACCTATAGAAGTCTTAAATACAGTCCTGAAAGCCTATAATGCATCATCTAACTTATCAGACCAATCCAGTCGATTATGTCGGACAATTTTCTCCAAAATCCGCTTAATACCTCGGTTAGTGTTCTCCACTTGCCCACTCGTCTGTGGATGATAGGTAGTTGAAAGCCTGTGAGTGACACCATAGCGTTTCAATGCGTTCTCCATCTGGGCATTACAAAAGTGGGTACCTCTATCATTGATAAGTGCTTTTGGTGTACCAAAGCGAGCAAACAATTTCTTCAGAAATCTCACAACAACCCTCGCGTCATTTTTAGGTAAGGCTTGAGCCTCCACCTATTTCGACACATAATCTATAGCAACGAGGATATATCGGTTCATTCTAGACATCGGGAACAAACCAATGAAATCAATACCCCAGATATCAAAAACGTCAACCAACTACATAGGATTTTAGGGCATCTCATTCTGGGATGAGATATTACCTACTCTTTGAGAAGCATCACAACTCCTAACCAACTCATGAGCATCTCGAAACACTGTCAGCCAATAGAATCCAGAACCAACACCTTCCTCGCAGTGTAAGGAGCTCCATAATGTCCTCAAGTAGGCCCCTCATGACAATGCATGAGAACCTGCATACGCTCCTCTCTAGCAATACATCTCCTCACAACCTGATCAACTCCAATACGAAAAAGATACGGATCATCCCAGAAGTAATACTTCGAGTCCGCTATCAGCTTCCTCTTCTGATGGAAAGACATCTCTGGCTGTATCACTCCCAACTTCAAATAGTTCACTATATCAGCATACCAAGTCATTCCATCATTCTTAGGTTTCACAAACATCAAAGTATGAAAAGGAAATCTATCGCCAATCTCGTCCTCAACACTCTCATCACTCTCGAGACTCTAAAGTCGGGACAAATGATCAGCTACAACGTTTACGGCTCCCTTCTTATGTAACACCCTGAAAACGGGTTTGGTAATCAAACCACGTTAATACTAAAAGACGGGTAAAGTACCGTTTGTGGTTAAAGTTAACCCGGTGAATATTAGGATTTAAAATAAATAAACCTAATATTAAATAAAAGTTGAACGAAGGCTTTTGAGGAATAAAGTTTATAAAAGGCCCAAGTTAACGGGACTTAAAATAAAAAAGAGTTGTAATCTTCTCGAACCCACTAAGTTAACTAGAATGTTTAACCTAGTTAACTAGAATGTTTAACATAGTTAACAAGAGGGAATATTGTGGAATTAAGTGGGTTGTGGCCTACTTAATATCTAACCAAACATGAGGGGCTAAAATTGGATAACTTGAAAGTTAAATTATAAAAGAAAATTAAAACAAAACACACACTTAGTGTGTGTTCTGGATCGAACAGAACAAGCTCCCATGGAGCCAAAACCCTAATTCTATCAAAATCATTAAATTGAAGGGCTAATTGGAGCTCAAATTCACAATTGAACGTGAATTAACGATCACCCAAGCTAGGGGATCATAAGGTATGTAGAATTTTGATGATTTGTGAAGTTGTGAAATTTGATGAACATCATAATCTGCGAATTATGTATGAATTATAGAAGCCATGGTTGAATTAGTGATGTATACTTGCTTAGGAACAAAACTTTAAGTGAAAATTATACATATATTGCCATGATTTGAATGTTTAGATGATTTACCACACTAGAATAAGTGCGTTTCAATCATATGATGAAATTGATGATATAATTATGTTTAGAATCATCATACACGATAGTGAAATGATGTTGAGATCATCATGTGTTATCAATGATTAAGGTATTTGGCTAAACTTGATGTTTAGGTGAATTCTATATATATATATATATAGAAAACATATATCGTACATTACGGCTTAACGTACTTCATGTACGACAACGTGCGTGATTTGTTCTATAACATGCGTGATTAATGTTTTCAATATGCGTGATTATTGTGTTTCAACATGCGTGATTTTGTATTTTTGAGTTATAACGTGTGTGATTTTAAAATGAACGTGCGTAATTACCTGTCGTACGTGATGTACGTTAAGCCGTAATGTACGTTAACCTTCCTCTCTCTCTCTCTCTCTCTCTCTATATATATATATATATATATATATATATATATAGGATAAGTTTCATTTGAGAACTACGTTTATTGTGAGAACCTTGAGAACCAATGTAAACACACCAAAAAAACCTAGAAAAACCTAACCCCCCCACCCCACCCAAGCTAAAAACTAAACCCCCAAAAAACCTAAAAAAAATCTAAAAAACACACAATTTTTTTTTAATATTTATTAGCTAAAAATCGCTACTTTTAGTAGCCAAAAAAATTTTAAAAAATATTTTTTTTTTGGTAACGAAAATTAGCGATTTTTCGCTAAAAAATATTAAAAAAAATTGTGTATTTTTTAGCTATTTTTTGTTGTGTTCACATTGGTTCTCGCGGTTCTCGCAATAAAGGGTGGTTCCTAACGAATCCTTCTCCTATATATATATATATATATATACACACATACATATATATGATGGGATGAGTTGTTTCATATTGATAAAACAATCCCAAATCCTTGTATGATATAAATAGCATACAATGATTTATAAAGTGGTTAAAATGGTAGTATAGAATGATGCTTACCGGATAATTGACAAAGTACTTAAACGGGTAGTTGAGCTATATCGTGTAAGTAATTACGTCAATAGGCAGGTTGACTTTTAAAAGTCAAACTGACCAATGATACGATCGAATGATAATTTCGACATAAAAATCGTAAGATGGAATAGTCGTGATTGATAATAACTAATCTAACAATCTTACGAATTATAATGATAGTTTGACGCTTGACAAGCTAGGTGGAAGCTTGGGAAGGAAGCAGGTCAAATGGATTAAGTATGAAGGAAAATCATAATTTGGATGCAAGGTAAGTAAAGCTTACACTCCTTTTAATTTGTAAAATATTCCTTTATCGTATTGATTACGAATAAGATAAATAAATATTTGAAATGTGATGTTCCGACGTGTACTCGTACGGAAAAAGATAAGCGATATTGATAAGAAACCGTGTTGATGGTTAAAAAGGAGTAAATCGGAAATTCGGTCAAACAATGACGAATAAATAAAGAGTTTGAATTAAGTTACCTACGGTGTAATCCATAACGAGTAACAGAATTAAGATATACATTTTAAGTAATATGATCGTACGGATTAAACCGGAACGAGTTATATGGATGATATGGTAAATAAATATCATCTCGCAAAGATAACCGGTCATTTAGACCAAATGGGTCAAAAGGTGAAGATATCACCATTTGACAATATAGACTAATGATTATTTGTCGAGTTATATGCTTATAGGAGTAAATATCGAATGGATATTTGCGTCGCTATTAATTAGTGTTTATAAAAGCAAGGTATTAAAACGGGTCTATACTTTGACCCGAGACAAGTATGTGTAAGTAAAATTTTAGCAAAGATGTGCGATTTGGGTCAAATAAGTTGTTGAAAGTCCTTCGTCGTAAAAGAAGGGCTAAAGTTGACCAAAACGCCCTTTATCGATAAACTGAGCAAATTACCCTTACGGTTTGTTTAGAAATATGCATTATGATCAAGTAAATCCCTAGGATAAGTATAAAAGGGAAAGATATGAAACTTTTGGGTCAAAGGACTCGAAATGAGTATTTTTCGTAAAATGGTAAACCAAGGGGTAGAACTTGGAATAAATAGTTACCACATTAAATTAACCACCAATATAGTTGTGGTGGAAGACGAGTTGATACGTAAATGTTGAAATGTAATGCAAGCAAAGAATGAGCAAGATTTAAGGTAAAAATGTTTAAAGACTTTAACGGGTCAAAATAAGCATATACGTGTAAACGGGTTAACGATGCATAAAATTTGAGAATTTGGATGTAACAAACAGGTTTGTTTGATAAAATCAAGAGCGAGTCAAAATTTTTGTAAAAAGATATAAAGCCGAGGGCTTAAAAACCAAGAAGTAGGAAGAAACGTTACATAAATCGGATAAAAATTGAGCAACTTATGTCCGTTTTGGTAAAAATATGTTTGGCTGGAAATATGCAGGTCTGAATTACAAACCTACTGTCGAAACAAGAGCCTCGCGCCCCGCGACGACTATATACATTTACGGTCGCGGCCTGCGACAGTCGTCGCCAGGGGCGAAGCTTCTTGGGGGCGGGGGGGGGGGGGGGGGGGCGCCCGACCCCCGGGATTTTTCGCTCAGTAGTGTTATATATGTAGTTTTCGTATAGAAATTTTTGGATATATACGTTTCCCCCCCCCCCCCCCCCCCCGATTCTATAGAAATTTTTGGATATATATGTTTTAGCCCCCTCCGTTTTCTCCGGCAAGCTTCGCCACTGGTCGTCGCGTCACGCGACAATGAATCCCAATCCTGACGCGGCACGCGACGGGTTCCATGATCAGCCAAAACTGCTGTGTTGTTTGTTTTAAGATGTGGACTCGTTTTAATAAGTTATAAACTTCCATAACTGACGTTTATGACCAATTTGATGTGTTGTTTGTTTTAAGTTGTCACGTTTTAAATGACGATACATTTATAATTTATAATATGTTGAAATGTTTTAAAATCTTAAAATGTTATAACAAATTCGTATTTTCATATTTGGTTGCTGGAAAAGTTTAATAATATTATATTTTATTAAAAACCATTGTAAACCGATTGTATAGTATTTTATATTATTAAAAACCATTTAAAGTGGTTTTATATACGGATGTCAATATGTAATGTTTAAATTGTCATTGAAATGCTACAGCTGAGATAGCATTGTGCGTTCATTTTTTTTTACAAAGATTGGTGAACTCTTATTTTTCAAAATAATCTGGCTAGTTAATTAATCCTGTTTTCTTAAAACGGTCTTGGAAGCGGTTTAAAAAAAGGATTCTTGTTATATGGATTAGGATCAAATACAAAGGATCCTAATTGTAAGAAAGGTACAAAGACTCCTAAAAAAACCCACTACAAAAAAAAAAAAAAATTAAACATCCACCACCACCACCAAAAAAAACCTAAACCCCCTCCCCCCATCACCCACCAAAAAAAATAAAATTTGGGGGTATTTTTGGTGAGTTATAGTTTTTTTTTTTTGGCGGGCGTTGGGTGTGGGGTTTAGGTTTTTGGGTGGTGGTGGTGGGGGGGGGGGGGGGGGCTTAGGTTTTTGGATGGTGGTGGGGTGGGGGTGGGTGTTTAGGTTTTGGGTGATGATGTAGTGGGTTTAATTTTAGGTTACTGGACACTTGTTACTCTATAAATCTTTCTTACATTTCTTATAATTAGGAGCCTTTGTAGAATAACTTAACCCCTTATTAAATATAGCGGAGTCTTTTATAATGGTTCACCCACAATTGTATTAAATGTAAAACACCTCTATAATTCTTTTTGTAGTAGTGTCGACCAATAACCCTTCTAACTAATAAATAGGTTTGATGATTCTTGAATACATTTTCAAGTTTAAGGTTTCTAATTCTTAAAGGTTTTGTTTTACTCCATAAATCATTATTGATCAGAAAAAGATTTACAAAGCTAAAAAAATAAATTATTTGTGCTATATTTTATAAATTGGTCAATTTAAATTATTGAGTAAACTGCCATTTTGGTCCCTGTGGTTTGGGCACTTTTGCCATTTTAGTCCAAATCTCAAACTTTTTAAATCTGGGTACCTGTGATTTCACATTTGTTACCATTTTAGTCCAAAAGTTAAATTTGGTCAGATTCCTCAACTAAAATCCTGATATTTTGTCTTTATCCTCAGGGGTATTTTAGTCATTTTTGTTTTATTATAACTCAATATTGATTAAAAATAATAAAACTAAATAAATCTTTGACCCTATTTAATCACATCATCTTCCCCATTTCACCCAAACCACTGCCACTCTCTCCCCCTTCTCACCACCGCCACCTCCTCCCCCCTCCATTAACACCACCACTGCACCACCACCATCCCCACCCTTTTCACTCAGATATGAATCGACTTTTCTTTCAAGATTTACTATTTGCTCATCAGTTCTTGTTGCTCCACTCATATCTGAGTCGACACAACCGGAAGATCGTTGAGCGGATAGGGATGGTGACGACGGTAGTGAAAGTGTGGTGGTGCTTGATGGTCGTTGGTGTGGGTTTGAGAGAATGAAACATCAACAGTAGTGGTGTTTTGGTAGGGCAACAATGGTGTAGGGGTTGGAGATGGTGGTTGTTCGGTGGGGTGAGGGTGGTTCAGTGGTGCTTTGGTAGGGCAGCGGTGGTGCAGGGGGTTGGAGATGGTGGTGGTTCTGTGGGTGTAAGTGTGGTTCAGTAGTGGTGCGGCGGCGGTGGTTTGGTAGGGAAGCAGTGGTGTAGGGGGTGGATTATGGTGGTGGATGTTATCCGGTGAAGGAGGGGGTTATCGGAGGAGGCGACGGTGGTTGTTGGAAGACGGTGGCGGCGACAGTTTTGATAAGAGAGGGGGTGAAGAGAGGGGTGTGAGATTGGAGTAGAGATAGAGAAACATCGGTGACGGAACCCTAGAACTGTGGCTTTTCGAGCATCATCTTCTTCTTCCAACAGTTGTGATGGTGGGGTTTGGTTTAGGTTAGAGAGAAACAGATGATATTGAGAGAGAGAATGGTTGTGATGGTGGGGTTTGGTTTATGCATCTGGGGAAGATGATGTGTTGGTCAAACTGGTTTATTTGGGTTTATTATTTTTAATTAATAATGATTATAATAAAACAAAAATGACTAAAATATCCCTGAGGATAAAGACAAAATTTAAGGGTTTAATTAGGGGAATCTGGTCTGATTTTATTTTTGGACTAAAATGGCAACAAAAGTGAAACCATAGGGACCGGATTTAAAAAGTTTGAGATTTGTACTAAAATGGCAAAAGTGCCCAAACCACATAGACCAAAATGGTAGTTTACTCTAAATTATTTTTTACTAACACATTAGGTACAAAAGGTTTCATGTCATGACCATTCTTTGTACTTGTTTGGAAACTTCTTCATAGTGAAAATTTCTTAAAATTGATGATTTCATTTAACTATCGTAGTGAAAATTTCTTAAAATTGATTATTTCATTTAACCAACGTGATTTACAACATAAATATTTTTGAACTACAAGAATGCACAAGCATATATAGGGGTCTATCCATAAGCACTTGGAACAGATTTTAGTTGAAAAGGAATGGGATACACCTACTACTCCTACCGAGGTTCGTTCATTTCTAGGTCTTACGGGCTATTACCGCCGTTTTATTGCAAACTTCTCCAAAATTGCAGTTCCCCTCACGGCTTTAACTCAAAAGAATAAACCTTTTGAGTGGGGACCCAAACAGGAAGAAGCTTTCAAGACCCTGAAACAAAAGCTCTGTGATGCACCTATTTTTTCTTTACCTGATGGCAACGACGACTTTGTCGTATATTGTGACGTATCCAACTTTGGCCTTGGCCGCGTTCTTATGCAAAGAGACAAAGTCATAGCTTATGCATCAAGACAGTTGAAAATCCATGAGAAGAACTACACGACTCATGATCCTCACACTACCTTTACGGTACAAAATGTGTTATTTTTACTGACCACAAAAGTCTCCAACACATCTTCAATCAGAAAGAACTAAACATGAGGCAACGACGTTGGGTTGAACTTCTAAACGGCTATGACTGCGAAATTCGCTACCATCCTGGTAAGGCGAATTTCGTGGTCGATGCGCTTAGTCGTAAGGAAAGCGTCAAGCTTCATTGTGTTCAAGTTCGATCTGAAATTCAAACCCGCATCTCCCAAGCTCAACGTGCTTGTGTTACCCAAGACATGATGGGTAAGGAATTACCACATCATCTTGAGTTTCAACTTGAAACAAAGAACAATGGATTACTCTATTACATGAACCGTTTATGGATTCCAAGTCAAGATAATTTGCGCACCTTATTGATGGACGAGGCTCATAAGTCTCGTTATTCAATCCATCCTGGTGCAGACAAAATGTATAAGGATCTTCGAACCCAGTTTTGGTGGCCGGGTATGAAGAAAGACATTGCCTTGTACGTATCTAAATGCCTAACTTGACTCAAGGTTAAGGCAGAACATCAACATCCCCCTGGATTATCGGAGCAACAAGAGATACCGGTTTGGAAATGGGAAAACATTGATATGGATCTCATTACCAAACTACCACGTACTAATAGAGGTCATGATGCCATTTGGGTAGTCGTTGATCGTCTAACAAAGTCATCACACTTTTTGCCGATCCGTGAGGATCTATCTGCTGACAAACTTGCCAAGATCTATGTAGATGAGATTGTATCTCGACATGGTGTTTCCTTTGAACATCATATCGGATCGTGATGCTCGATTCTCGTCTCACTTTTGGAACACCATGCAATCTGCCATGGTAACCAAACTCAATTTGAGCACAGTTTATCATCCTCAAACGGATGGACAATCTGAAAGAACAATCCAGACACTGGAGGATATGCTTAGAGCTTGTGTGATCGATTTTGGTGGTAGTTGGGATTCGCATCTACCGTTGATCGAATTTTTCTACAACAATGGTTATCACACCAGCATCAACATAGAACCTTTTGAAGCTCTATAAGGTCGAAAATGTCGCTCACCGGTCTACTTGAATGAGGTTGGTGAAGCTCAGCTCACCTGACCTGAACTCATTCTAAAGACTACAAACAAAGTTAAGAAAATTCATGTTAACCTCTTGACAGCTAGAAGCCGTCAAAAGAGTTATGCGGATAGACGACGCAAGCCCTTGGAATTCCAAGTCGGTGATCACGTCCTTCTCAAGGTATCCCTTTGGAAAGGCGTGATCAGATTTGGGAGGAAATGAAAACTTGCACCTAGATATGTGGGACCATTCAAGATCGTTGAAAGAGTCGGAAAGGTAGCCTACAAACTTGAGCTACCCCCTGAACTTGGAAATGTGCATCCAACTTTCCATGTGTCCAATTTGAAAAAGTGTTTGGCTGATAAAAACCTCTACATCCCTCTTGATGAAATTTGTGTTGATAACACGATGCACTTTGTCGAGAAACATGTGGAAATATTGGACCGTGAAGTCAAGAAGCTCAAATGCAAACACATACTTATTGTCAAGGTTCGCTGGGAATCCAAACGTGGCCCAGAATTTACTTGGGAACGAGAGGATCAAATGAAGGCGAAAAATCCACATATTTTCTTATAAGTTTCCTCTAATTAAATTTCAAGACGAAATTTCCTAAAGCGTGGGAGACTGTGACATTTGTGTCTTTTCAGTCATTGTACACTTCCGAACAACTTCATAATCAATGAAACATTGTGTTCTAATTCCAAAATTGTATAATTATTTATGACATTTGCATGCTTTCAATCCTTGTTCAATTTCGAACTCTAAAAAGCTTTTCTGGAAGTAATACGTAAATTGTTACATAAACGTAATCAGTTTAACACGACATACACTCCGGAACAAGAACATAAGCTAAACATACTCTAAATACCCTTTAAATAAATTTTGAATAAGTTTTGAAGGGTTTGGTACGGCAAAAACATGCTTATTCGAGTTCAGGGACTATTTGCGACAAACTGCAAAAGTATGCCGATTCACGTATTTATGAATACGGACCATGTTCACACATCCAAAAAATTTTGTAATTATTTGTGCTACATTTTATAAATAGGTCAATTTAAATTATTTTTTACTAACACATTAGGTACAAAAGTTTTCATGTCATGACCATTCTTTGTACTTGTTTGGAAACTTCTTCTTAGTGAAAATTTCTTAAAATTGATGATTTCATTTGACCATCGTAGTGAAAATTTCTTAAAATTGATTATTTCATTTGACCAACGTGATTTACAACATAAATATTGTTGGACTACAAGAATGCACAAGCATATATAGGGGTCTATCCATAAGCAGTTGGAACAGATTTCAGTTGAAAAGTATTTTTTTCTTCGGAGAAAACCATGAGTAGTGATATGAAGACAGATTTAAAGAAAGGTTCATGGAGTGCTGAAGAAGATCAAAAGTTGATTTCATACATTGAAAAATATGGCATCTGGAACTGGTCTCAGATGCCGCGATTTGCTGGTAAATGTTACCTTTGTTCTTGAATCTTGATATTCTGTTTGTGCTCACATGCCATTGATTATCTTCAGTTTCTTATAAGTACTTCGTTTTCTTATAGGTTTGTCGAGAAATGGGAAGAGTTGCCGACTCAGATGGATGAATTATTTGAAGCCTAACGTAAAGAGAGGAAACTTTTCAAAGGAAGAAGAAGAAATCATTCTCCATTCTCACTCACTTCTTGGCAATAGGTATGCATATAAGTAAATTATACTGCATGATCCATTTAAAGAATTATTGACCTAAAATCAAATCCCAAAGTATGCTCATTTTCATATATTTTCATAGGTGGTCAGCGATTGCATCGAAACTTCCAGGAAGGACTGATAATGATGTAAAAAACTACTGGCATACCCATCTCAAGAAACGAGCGATAAAACATAAGAAGCTGCCAGAAAAACCGGAGCAAAATGACACGAACCCATCACCAACATATGGTTTAGATAATGTTGAGGGAACTCAACAGTCTACTAATCATACCAATTATGTTTCTGGATCCTGGTTCACTTTTGAAGATGACAACCCTTCATCTAGCTGCACTACAACTACCAACGATTACGGCTTTGATCAGTTTACAGCTGAGTATCATGATGCGGGTTCACCCGGGACCATTGATGATCTTCAGCTATTTTGGGATCAACTTTGCCCGGTTGAGAACTTGGAGATTGCAAACAATCACTTGGATGGTTTTTCAAACCCTCTTTCTCAAGATTCTTACAATGATCCTATCAGCTCTTACAGCATTTTTAACAATGATTACATCACTAATATCCTGCCCCATCCTTAGAGAGTGATAGTTGTAAGTTGTTCGTTTAGATTCATTCAATAATCATGCATTCTCAAAAAGGTGGTATGTTTTGGGTTACCTAGAAGTTACAATCTAGTCCAAATCAATACTAGTTGACATGTAGCATTTATACTTGTAATAACCATGTATGCATGGGACCCAAAACTATAATAAATTTGTAGTGTGTATTATTCCATCATTCCTTTTTGTGAAAGGACATTTGTGGCTTTCAAAAACAAAACACACCAAACAACAGCAGGAAACCATGCAGAGTTGAGACAATACTTTAATGAGATTCAACTTCCAAACGTTAGGGGGGGAGGGGTGGTTCACTAGTGATGAGATTTATCACTCCCATTGTCCAATAAAATCGTGCCATGTCATCAACCAAATTTCTATAACTAGTGATAGAAATATAGGCGGGGTGGTATCACTAGTGATAGAAAATAACTATTTAAATAGCTTCGAAAGTTGAGGGGCTAAATTTGAACTTATCATCAAAGTTCTATTAAGATAAAGACAAATGAATATCTCTGCAAGTTCACGTGAAACATTTGTAATTGGTCCACAAGTAAGATAAAGTCAAATGGAGGCGGCTGCAACATGGAACATCTGCAAGTTCAACGCGTTATCCGTGTAACGCGTTCAAAACTCAACGCGTGATTAAACTATCGGCGGCGGTGTTCCGTGAACTTTCAACGCGTTTTGGGGTGGTATAACGGACCACCCCGTCCCCCCTTAGGTGTCTTCATGACTCACAAGTCAATATGTCGTACGGCATTGACAATCATTGTTATGAATTATTGAGAGAATACATAAACTTTTTATCATGTAAGGCAAAATATAATGGATCAATTTAAGACTAGAGTGGATTGGAATAATGATTAAAAAACATAAAATGCATTAGTCGAATTTAAAAAAAGTCTTCACGGACATACGAATGTAAGGGGTAGGGGTGCTCCACTTTCCATCACTCACTACACCCAATCATCAAACGCCGCCCATCACTCACCACACACTCATCTCATCGAACAAGGTGTGCAGCACCTTCAATTCTTCACGCGTCATGGTGGCCACTCGTTATAAAGTTCACGCATTTTGTTCGATGGTGACGGTGGTGTATCTCGCAAGTCCATCACTCCACTTTCCATAACTCACCACACCCAATCATCAAACGCTACGTCATTGAACTTGGTTCCATCACTAGTGATGGATTTTAGTGGGAGTGCACATCACTCACCACACACTCTTCTCCATCAAACATGGTGTGCGGCACCTTCAATTCTTCACGCGTCATAGTGGCCACTCCTTATAAAGTTCACGCATTTTGTTCGATGGTTACGGTGGTGTATCACGCGTGATATTTCATTCTTCACGCGGGTGCCCTAAGAAAAAAAGGTGATCTCGTTTAACCAAGTAGTACACATCAACTACATATTGCCATTGAAAAAATATAATTTATTTTAAGGGAAAGTAATCTTTAGTCTATGTTCATATTCTATAATGTCTAAAAGAAGGCAAAAGAAAAGTGTCTGTACGTCTTACTACACATGCATATTTAAACGATTGTGTTACTGTTAAAAAAAAATAGTGGAAAATCGTTTTTCATCAAGGAAGGATACAAATAATCATATGAAATAATTACTATTAAATAATCATATGTAATTAGTATTAATCCCCCGCGTTGCGGCGGCGGCGTAAAACCGTGACAAATAGCACCAAGTCCACAACACCGCCAATGACCACCAACACTGAAGTTGCGACGTGTTAATGCGGAGAAATTAGACCGAAACATAGAAAATAATAACTAAGTTGATTTAGGACCCGTGCGTCACAATGAACCTATCAAACGGGAAAAATTAGACGACCATAAAAACGTTGAACCACACATGCACGTTGCGTAATGTTAACTCGCAAAATTTAGAACGAAGCGTAAAAAAAAACGTAAAAACGTTGAACCACAAATGAACGTTGCGTTGTGTCAAATCGCGAAATTTAGAACAAAACGTAAAATGGAATATATTTTTGCGACATATGAAAAGTATAGGGTACCAAAGTTGAAAGTAAAAACGTTATAAGGTTAAATTGACAAAGATAGAAAGCTTTGGGGTTAAAAGTAAAAAACCAAAATAGTTTTAGATTAAATTTCTAATTATATCAAAATTTTTTGAAAACCTCCCTAAGCAAAGAGTACAACTACTTTATGCATCACAATGTTGTTAATTTATAATGGGTAAATAATTACTATTTACGCTCTACTTGCGATATGCGCATATAACGTATATATATGTGGACGCTCGGGGGGCAAAAGTGAAAGTGAACTAATTTTAACGTTATTTTACTAATTTTGTGAAAATAACGCTAAAAGAGGGGGATGGTTAATCATGCATCATGTGGTAGCGTTGATAGGCGAAAGAATGTCTTAATTGTTGAGTGTTATGTGCCTTATGTCCAAGGCTTGATGCAAAACTACTATCGAGCCGGGGGTCTCACTGTAAGTAGCCTCTCTATTACTACGGGGTAGAGGTAAGGTTGTCTAAATCTTACCCTACTTATACCTTACACTATCTTTACTATTGGTGAGATTTGATGATGATGATGATGTAATAATTACTATTAAATAATCATTGACATAATTATAGTGTGAGTGTTTTGCCACAGAACAAATCGTGTTCAAATCAGAGTTATGGCTAATTAAAGGTTATTTAAAGTTTTGTGCTTGAAATGTTTAAAGTTAACTTATTAAGAAGATAAAATAAACTTGTCTCACATAGGATGTGAGTAGAAATATGAAGTGGTGTATAAGGCTTTTAATAATATTATTTTATTAGCCAAAGAGTAAGAAGATGCAAACACCCTTACCCGCATGAGTGGCTTTGGCGATAGGCGCAAATCAATCACAATGTGACGGTTCGGTCCAGAGCCTCATGGTAAAAGCACACCCAAGTATGTAAAATGTGTAACAGTGACTCATTAACCATTAAATTAAATTAGCTTTGAAACCAATAATTAAACCAGTTAAATTGACATTAAAGCCATTTAACTAAGTTTAATTTTTATTTAGTTAGGTAAAATGATTTGAAGGTTCGGTTTTTTAGGTGACTATGAAACAAAGGTTGTACATTAGTTGTCACAAAAAATAACACTCATATATACCGCATTTCTCACCAAAATACACATATTTCCGGTAATTAGAGTTCTTCTTTGAGTTGGTTCTAGGCACTAGTGTAATTGAGTCGGTAATTAGGTACATTTTTAGGCACTAGTGTCTTCTTGGCACTGCTTTGGAAGGTGTATGCTAGAAGATATGCGGGGAAAATCACAATCTATTTCAAAAGACTCAAACGAATCCATAACCAAAATCTCCTCTTCTGTTATTCATGTTTTTCTTTTTCATTTCCAATTGTGAGAACACCTTAATTGTTCTCGGCACTCAAGGTACATAGGCGCTTAAAAACGAGGTTTTTTTTTTTTTTTTTTTTTTTAAATTAGGCGCATAGTATAAAATACATTTTTATGGCTAGTTTAGGAAATTTTAGGCTTGTTGAGGGTTAGTTCAGGATGTTTTAGGGATTTCAGGCAACTTTTAGCCAGAATTTGGCTAGAATTTGCTCCTCAGCGACTAGGTGCGCGCGTCACACGCTTTTGGCAACGTAAAGTAATTTATTTTTAAAGTATCTTATATTTTATTACAAATGGTACTACAAATCTCATATCTCTTTCAAAATCAAGATCACGAAGGATGTTAAGCGTACATACACGTATTATTTTAATCTACTTGTTTTTTTCCATTTTGAAGGTTGATTCACTTTGAATAAAACACTTTATGTGCATTTATATAGTAGAAAGTAAAATTTTAGATTGTGTATGGATGTGTTGTGGTAGAAGTCGAAGTTATGGAAGTTGAGGAGACAATGTACAAAAAAGGGTTGTTTTGTCAAGAAAAGTGAAACATTCTAAAAATAGATAAAGGTGTTTTTGGTTTTTTATCGGCTAATTATATTCAAATACGGATGTAATTTACATGAATGGATGGACAACGATAAAAGAAAAATCATGCTTATGAATGTATAGAAATATTAAGCATGTTCATCAGCCGATATTTAAAGAAAGGTTGATATTGTTGATGGTCAAAATTTGAAATTCTTACATGAAATGATATGACCTCTCGAGCTGGTATCAGATTCTCTGTCGAGAAAGAATTAGATGGAGACTCATAAAGATCAATTATTTGATGTTGATTTTTTGGGTTCTAGAAGAATGGCAAACTTATATTTTGGAAAACAATTGTAGTCTAATTGCTTCAAGGTAAGTGATCTTTATCTTAAAACAATATTGTAGCACCATTTAACCTAATATTGTGTATAGTTTTTCTTGATGAAGTGCTCCTTGGGTTTGAAGACTTTGAGCTTGGGCTCATGCTGGCGACAATGAGAACAAGGGTTCGGGCATGTTTCTTTGAAGAGCACCCCTATTTGTTTTCTTGAATCTTGATGCTAAGTTAGAAAGCCTCATTTGAGTTGTATCTTTGACAAGTTTTCATACACCGGTTAACTTGTTTAGGAAGTAGATATGTTGCCTAAATTATGGTTTTTTATTCCTAAAGTTGTTTAGTCTACAAATAACCAATGAATGTACTTGAAAACTTTGGAACACCAGAATATAAAGAAACCATAGTTGCACCGTGGACGTAGGTTTCACATCAAAATAGAACGGCGTTATTTCTTGTGTGTCGATTACTTTATTTATACGTAATTTTGTTCACTTCCACGTTCTGCATACCGCTTTGAAACTTAACAAGTGGTATCAAAGCTTTAGCTCATTACACACGATCGCACCGAAGAAATGAAACGCAGAGGAGGTTCAATCACTAGTTCCGCAATTCAAAGATTGCAATTAGGGTTGGACAGAAAAGTTGCTGATAACCCTTCAAGAATCGTAGAGATCTGTTTTGAGAATGTCGAGTAGTTGCCACCCTTGCTCAGATCAAAAACTTTAACCGCCGATCTAAGTATGACATGTACAGGTTCCAAGTATGACGAGTACTATTGTAGTGATTTGTGACAATTTAGGTTTTTTTATTCTGAGATTTGATTTCGACCAAAATTTGACCAATGAGTTTTTGGGAACCGTCGATTGATCAAAGAAAAAGAGTCTGGCAATATCAATTTAATCGGGTAATATAGTTTTGGTTACTTTTTATAGTTGATTATTTATTTTCGATTCAGCTTTTGGTTTAGTCTTGTTACTGTTTTCCATGGTAGCAGACAAGAAAGTTTCAATCAAGAATTTTAACGAGACATATTCTAATTCATGAAAAAAATGCAAATATAAGCATTGTTACTTCAAAAGGATTTAGATGTGGTACTGGCGGGGATAAAACCCGAGAAAATAGAACTAGCTAAATGTCGAAAGATAAGAAAGCGATGACGGTTCTTACGTTTGTTTTACCAAAGAGTGTTGCTTTTAACATCATGAAGGAGACCACATCTCATAAAATGGTGGAGGTATTTTTCAAAGATGTATGAAAAGCATTCTAAAGCAAATAAGGTGTTCTTTAATTCAGGAGTTGGGGAGCATGAGAATTAAAGAAGGAGGTTCAGTGACACTGCTCACATTAAAAATCTCAATTCAAATTTGGCAAGGTTAGTATCTATTGGGATAAATTTGATAATGAGGTTCAAGCTTTGTTGTTGTTATCATCTTTTCTCAGAAATTGGTCAAGAATTGTAACTGTGATTTCTAGTTCATTAGGACCAGAGGGTTTACTTTTAAAAGTATTCAAGATCTTATTCTGGGTAAGGATATTGGAAGGAGAAATCTAGGTAAATCATCAAGTAATGAATTGTTAAATGTTGGTAGAGGCCAGAGAAATAACAAGGACGGTGGAAGTAGAAGTAGGAACTTATCTAGAACTAGGAAGAATGTGACGTGTTAGGGATGCAAAGAAGTGGGACACCTTAAGAGTAGTGTCCAATTGCAAAAAGGGGCGTGAACTTTACTAAGTATACAGAATATAATATGTTGATTCTTAGTGTTAAATACATTGTTGTCTCTTGGGTTATGGACTCCGATGATTCATTTCATGCTACCCACTGCGGTGAAGCATTAAAGAATCTAAAGGAATATGTCTTTGGGAAGGAACGATTACCAAACAATGAAGTTCTTTAAGTTACAGGCATATGAGACTTTGGTCTAAACACTCATGTGGGAACTACAGGGATTTTGTCCTATCGGAACCATAAAGAAATTGAAAGACGCCAATGTGATTCCAAGCGTGAAGAAAAAGCTTATCTTTGATGGGTCGTTAGATGAACATGGATTGGATGTCAAACTTGGTTATTGTAAATGGAATTTGACCAATGGTAATTTCGTAGTTGCTCACGGTAAGAAATGGGGATCTTTATAGATGGTTAAGGTACCGCTAGAAGGATTGAATCAACATTCAAGTAAAGAAAAAGTTCAGTTCACAGAATCTAGTGCGCAGAAGAATGTGTGTTTTGAAAGAGAAAAACCTAGATCCACTGTAAGATCCAGAATGAATGTGTTCAAAGGTTTAAACCAATCAGAGACATTCATGGAACTGGTAGCACTGGCATTCAGCCAGTCAAAGCTTTAACTAGAGATACGAAAATACATTTGGTTTTGAAGACCAACATCTTGACTATGAGAACCTCTCCTTATAATTTTTTTCTTGGATTGGAGAGTGTTTGTTCTCAAGGTGTTTCTGAATCTAGCAGTTCAAGTCAATGGGAGTCGATTAAGACTGAGAATGCGTTAGGGTGGTGGTGTGTGTCAGGTGTGTTATGATTTTATTAATATTTTAAGCCCATTTTATACATTAGTCAAGTTTTAAATTTATAAAACACGATATTCTACTAACACTAAACACACACATAGGCAAGTGCACCCATCGTGAGCGTAGTATAGTGTTGGTAAGATACCGAGGTCGTCCAAGGACACAAGAGCTTTTAGTACCGGTTTATCCTCAACGTCTAATCAAACCAAAATTTTTGAGAAAAGATTTTAAACATGAAAAATAAAAACTAAAAATGCTGAAAATAAAAATAAAATAAAAACAGATAGACAAGATGAATCACTTGGATCCGACTCGCCTTTAATGTATCATTTGATGATTTCCGCACTTTTGCACTTTTTAAGAGATTATCTTAGATATAGTAGTAGGCCCCTCTTTTGAAGGTGACGTTACCCTCAACCCAGTGGTTTGAGTCAGCAAGGATACAATCCCAAAGGGTTGGAATATTGGAAGATAATTAATTAAGTTATTAATGCGAAATGTGGTAGGCCCCTCTTTTGAAGGTGACATTACCCTCGGCTAAGTGGTTTGAGTCAGCAGAGATACAATCCTAAGTAGCCAGTTTAATGTATTAATAGTAGTTTACATATGAGGGGATCAAGCCATTCGCACCCCCGCCATCCAATACCATTGGGTATTGAAGGAGGTCCTAGTATGCTTGACCCAGGTCCTTGCAGGATCTATACACTGAACAATGCAAGAACCTTACTAAACCATTCCCTTAACCCCCGACCAGGTAGCCAACATATCTCTATATAGACTGTAGAGATATGAATGGTGAAAATCTTTTACTTTATATAGATAGTAAAGTAATGCCAAGACACCACTGACAAATGATAAAGAATTTTCACCTTCAACATAAGAAACTAGTTATTAAAGTCATTAATACAAAACCAAATAAAAAGTGCGAAAAGATTAAAAATCAAAAGTAATACATTAAAGACGTGTCTTCACCAAGTGATGTAAGAGACTTAGCCAAACATGGCCTTTGATTGAAAAGAACTCTTACTATCAATCTTGGATCCCGAGACTACTACACACACTCTAAGGTGGATGATGGATGATCGTGGTGGATGTGGGTGTGGTAATGGTAATGGAGTGGTGGCAAAGTGGGAGAGAGGTGGTTTGCCAATGGTTGCCTTTGAAGAGAACAATGCACTCCTATTTATAGCCTGAACAGAAGCCCGGCCACGGCCCCGTGTCTAGGGGACACACCCCCGTGGCCATCCCTTTTCTTTTCCTTCATTAATTACATTTGTCTGCATTGGGCTCCACACGGCCCCGTGTTCGCTGGGCACGTCCCCGTGTGCAGAAGCGTATCTGTACTATCAAGATTTGCAAGATTCTACAAATATTAGCATTGATCACACCCCGTGCTGAGCTGGGCACGCCCCCGTGGTGGGCATAGAAGCTTCCATAGCTTTGTCCATTTCTGCAGACATCAGACCACGCCCCCGTGTCCAGTGGGCACGGGCCGTGGTCAGCCTTCTGTTTCTTGTTTTTTGTAAAACCCGTAAAGATCTTTCAATGATATCAAACAATAACTTGTGTAAGTACGGAAATCAAACACAAGTGGATTCAAGAACATTTAATTGAAACCAAAACAATATAACTCAGTAACAAACCGGAAACTTGCATTCACTGATTAACTGTGACCGATACAAGACCCCAATGATGGTTTCGGCTGACCTAAGCTTTCCAATGACTGATCAACCTCAACCATTAGATTGAGGTTTGCTTAAATACTAAGCATATGGGTCGAAACCCCTAAGGCCCACTCGAAACCACATACTAGACCCAAACCATACATATCGACCCAAAAGACTATTAAACAAAACATAAAAATCAATCCCTGAACTTTGTAATCCACTTCAGGTTCCAACAATCTCCCCCTAGGTTTATGCATAGAGGTTCTTGAGACTTCATCTTCCACCGCTACCTCCCAGCTACTCTTTGAAACCACCAAAACCTTTCGTACTGATATGTAGGACTGAAGCAGCAGCAGTCCAACCTTTGGCCACCTCCTCATATTTCTCTGTGACTTTGATCTGATGTTTGGCAATCACCTCCAGATCTTCTTTATCCAACTTCAGCAAATCCACTTGATTAATCAAGCGATAGCTCACATTATCATCACAAACAATTACCGCTTGCCCCAATCGATCATCATAAGCCCAAAATTGCATGGTATTCAAAGCGCCTTTTGGAATTTTCCTGACTAAAGGAATAGTCTTCTCCTTGTCAGTTGGCGGCCATGACACAATTTTCATTCGTTTGTTGGTGTATGGATCCCTAACTCCCTTGGCAGCTGGAGTTACAATAGATTCAGCAGTATGCATTGAGGGAAAATCACGAGCAACTTCTCTCTGTAATCTTTCAAAGAATAAGTATCCACGCCCACCAGGCTTATCATCAACGTAAGGTGACTTTGATAACTTGATCAAGTCTATCTTCGTGAATGTTTGAAACTGAGCGAGATTCTTATACCACTCGACAGGTCCAACCTCCCTCTTAATCCACCATCTTCGACGATTATGATCAAATCCCCAGCTAACCACACTAGAGCGATTTCCATCTTTATCATAGAGAGTTTCACCAACATCCATTAGATGATGAGTGGCTTGAGCATCATCATCATCTGGATTGAGATTCTTGTTTTTCAGGATCACAAACTCTCTTTTCTTCTTTATTCTCTCAGCTTTTGCCTTGTCAGCATCTGCATCAGTAACTCTCATGAAATAATGCTCCATAGCAGCATTCCTTTCAGCATCATCGTTAGCAAAAGCTCTTGCTCTATCTTCATCAGCTTTTCTTCTACTTTCCACATCAGTTGGATCAGAAAACTCTCTACCAAACTTCTTCTCCAACTTTCCATGTAAATCATAAACCATGTTGAACAACAAACTGACGTCTCCTTGAAGCTGATCAATTTGTTGATTCTTTTGCACTTTGGTATCTTCAAGCTGAATGATCTTGGCATCTTTATGAATTGAATCTTGCTCAAGCACAACTAGTCGTTTCTTCATTTCCCTCATGCTGATAAACTCATCATCATCACTTGAATCATCGTCAAATAGCATTCTCAATGGCTCTTCAGGCCTCTTACCACTTGAACTACAAGGCTCTTCATGAATTGTTCCAGATGGGCCTGCAATAGCAGTTGTAACAGGTGGCGTTGACTCGATGATGGGATCAGAAACAACATTGGTAACTGGAATATCTGTAGTGGTGGTTTCCATATCAATTCTTTGAGTATCAACATTAAACTCAAAGATATCTTCAGCAGCAGTGGTGGTATCAGTGACATTCTTCTCAAAATTGAAGTCATATAAGCCATCATCATCTTCAGCATCATTCATGGGTTGATCTTGGTTCTGCTCAACATACATTCCGAGTCGAGGATCCCTCCTTTTTCGCTTCAAAGGCAATGAACCAGGATCCTTTGGGTCACTAGATGTTTGCTCTTCAATATGAACTGAAGGATTGGAAGGAGGATTTCCCATCTTTTCTGTTATAGACTTCAACAGCTGAGACAAACTTTCAGACGAAATCACAGGCATTTGAACAGTAGAAACAGCAGAACTAACATCAGCTTCAGGAGGAAGCTCAGCTTCATCTTCATCATCACAACTAATCTCGATGTCTTCATCGTCAGAGTTGATTGTAAAAATCTCTGTTTCGGGCTCATTTTCAGCAGTACCTTGAACATCATGCTCTTCAGCAACTATAGCATTCACAGGAGCATTGATTTGTGCAGCGTTTATAGGAGTATGTTGCACTATCACTGGTTCAGCAATAACATCTCCGGTCTCAGCAAATTGACCGAACTTCTCCAACGGAATCCTTCCTTCAAACTTCTTTTTAGTACTCTTCTTAGACGTAAGAGCACCAAAGCATGCAGGCCCCATTGGTTTTAACTCCAAAGTGTTACCAGATCTTTTCAACTCTGGATAATGTGCATTGAATATCATCTGCAAAAACCTCGGATACATTATGAACTTATCCTTTCGAACACCAGTAACATTTCTCTTCATCCCTTCAAATACGTATTTTGAATAATTGTAAGGCTGATTGGTTATAAGTGAAACAAAAGCAGCAGATTGAGTTATGTTCAGTTGATCCGTTCCCCCTCGGTTCTCTGTCATACATAAGATGAACATGTGCACCAGCAAGCGCCAATACGGATGCAAAAACTTCTTCACGAGTGAGGGATACTTTCCTTCGTAGCTCAAACTTGGCAGAATAGCTTCTATAGTTCCACTAGGAAGATCAGTTGGATCAGACTCAGCATCATTAAACTGTAGAACTTCTCTTATCATCTGCTCAGTTATGAAAACTTTTGTCTTTTAAATTTCAGCTTCTATCATCCCCTTTCCATCAGCTCCAAGTGCATCAAACTTCGTTGTCTTCCAAAACTCTTGAACAAGACTTTCATAGACAACAGGATTGTCTCGCAATGCATGAATAATTCTGCAGCTATTCAACCCTTTGATCAGTGAAGTGTATACCCTTTTGTGCTTCTTTGGTGGTGGAGCTAAGTACCCTGCCTGATTATGCATGGGGATGAATTTTAAATCCATATCCTACACAAAACAAAAGTATTTAGCATAGAATAGCATTCAAAATGTTTCTGGTCAAACAGATCAAAACCGGTTAACAGTCAATAAGTCAACAACTCAGATTTCTGGTCAAAACAGATGAAATGAGTCGAGACCACGAGGTTTCGAGTCGAGACCTCAGTCGAGACAGAGTAGTCTTGAACCGAGACCTCAGTCGAGACCAATTTGTTTTGAGTCGAGACCTCAGTCGACACAGATGAGATGATGACTCGCAACCAGAGATCTCAAGTCCTCAAGTCAACTGTTGCAATCTGAGTCGAGACCACACTTTAACATCATTTAATCCGTCCTAATTTGGATCAAATAAGCTCAAAATTAGGGTTCATATGCATCTTCAAATCCTCAAATGATATTTAACTAATCTTCATTAATCCTTCAAACCACATGCAAAAACTTCAACTAAACATCATTAAATCTTCAAAATACCTTCAAATGATTGAAGATAACTAGTCGAGACCGGAGATAATTTGTTGGAAACTGAAGAAGTTCACCGGAGACTTAGAGAGAAATTGAGAGAGAACAGTGAAGAAGTTGCGAGTGAATAATGAGGTCTCGAGTCAAAATTGCCTTAAATATCTCAACAAGCATGGGCTGGGCCTAAGATTGGGCCGAGACCAACTTCTCGAGTCGAGACCATCACTTTACTTTGAATACTGGATTTAAATAAACAATTTTTTAATTAATTTTTAAAATCCATTTAAAAACAATATTTTCTTGAATAACCCTTCCACCTCCCGAGCATGTTTTATGAATCTAAAAACCTACAAACATAAAAATAAATAAATATTGAACAAATATTTACAAAATAAAAATAAAATTAGGAAATATCGTAATTGCTTAGGGATCAAATCACAGGGTTTTGGGCCTGACTTCACTTATCAACAATGATCTACTACTGAATGATCTAGACAATTGCCAGTATATTTGTCCACTTAAACTCATCTCCCTAGATCTTTTCCATATAACTGCCTGTATCTCATTTTATCATGTTTTGATGTCTTAACAATGAACACCCAATCAAATACTAATCAAATCCCGGAATTATAGATAGCACACTCTATCATGCAAGCAGTTTCCCTACCACATATTTCACAAGTCTGTTCCAGACTTCTGAAACCTTAACTGGGACTAGGTTAAGAAGAGAAAAAAATAGATCATGAGCAGAGATGATATAATATACAGATCAAATGAGTTTTTCTCAGTTTGATATAGGTTTCTTGGTTTTCTTTTGGGCACTTGAGGGCCTCTTTCGGGTGTTTAATTGATCTATAAGACGACAAACGCTCAGCTAGGTCTTTGCTCATGCAAAACAGAAGCTAAGCACTGCCTAGCACCTCCAAGTCTTTGCTCACGCAAAACAGAGGAGTTACACGACTTTTTCAGAGAAGATTTCAGAACCAGACCAAAATTGTGTGTATCAGGACAACATACAGGCATTCAAATAGAAATGAGCTAATTCTAAGTGACTTTCTTTCCTGGGTTCATGTACTATTTTAGGTTCTTAACAGAAACAGCCAATGTTTCCAGTCTTAAGGATAGAGTCTACCAACACATCATACTAGAGTCAAACTATTTCGATACTGGTCTTACATGAGTCAGCCCTTCACCATAATGTGAAATTTCATTTCATTTCCCATGTCACGCAATGCTTCTTTTTGTATCTTTCATAATTTTTCTATGTTTTTGTATTTTTCAAAATTTCTCCCCCTAAATTTGTGCATAAATAAAAACTACCGAAGAATAGAAAACTTTATGTACAAATTTACCTACGAAAAACAAAAACATGCTCCGTCAGAAAAACGGATCATTTTCAGAAAATCCACAAGCACCTGAAATTTCGAGCTGCTGACAGGTTTTGTGAACAAATCGAAAGCATTTGCATCTATGTCAATTTGCTCCAGTTTGATAAGACCTCGATCAAAGCAGTCTCGTATAAAATGAACTTTAATATCAATGTGCTTGGTTTTTGAGTGGAAGACAAGATTTTTCACAATTTATATAGCAGCATCATTATCGCAATATATGGTAGTAATAAGATAAGTCAAACCGTAAACCTCCAATTGATGCTGCATCCACACCACTTGAAAGCAAGATGCTGATGCTGCAACATACTCTGCTTCAGCTATTGAAATGGCCACCGTTTGCTGTTTCTTGCATTGCCAAGAAATGAGTCTGTCACCCAAAAATTGACATCCAGCTGATGTGGATTTCCTGTCCTTGTCAGTGCCTCCAAAATTACTATCAGAAAATGCAAAAAGGTCAAAATTGGAATCCCTCGGATACCACAAACCAAACCGAGGTTGGCCTTTAAGGTACCGAAAGATTCGTTTAATAGTAGTAAGATGAGAAGTTTTAGGATTAGCCTGATATCGCGCGCAGTTGTAGACAACAAACATAATGTCTGGACGGCTCACTGTCAGATACATAAGGGACCCGATCATTGACCTATAAAGACGTTGATCAACAGGGGATCCTTCTGCATCTTCAGTAAGTAATGGTCTTTTTGCCATTGGAGTTTCAGCAGGTTTAGCGTCTGTGAACTTGAATTTTGTCAGCACATCATCCACATATTTCCCTTGATGAATGAGAATGCCTCGAGAAACCTGTTTGACTTGTAAGCCTAAGAACAATGTCATTTCTCCGAGGGCACTCATCTCAAACTTCTTTTTCATAACTCCCTCAAATTCCTTGCAAAGAGCATTCACTTGTTGAACCGAAGATAATATCATCAACATAGATTTGAACCAGTACGAGATCCTTGCCCACTCTCTTGATAAATAGAGTCTGGTCTATCGTGCCCCGTATGTACCCATGAGCCAGAAAATGTTCAGTTAGAGTTACATACCAAGCTCTAGGTGCTTGGTGCAATCCATATAATGCCTTATCAAGCTTGTAGGCATATTCTGGATGGTCTGGAAGAATAAAACCCAGTGGTTGCTCAACAAAAATTTCCTCCTTCACATCTCCATACAAAAACGCAGTCTTGACGTCCATCTTGTAAACAGTGAACCCCATGTAGGATGCGTATGCTAAGAGGATCCGGATTGCTTCAAGTCAGGGAACATGGGCATAAACTTCATCATAATCCAGTCCCTCTATCTGTTTGAATCCTTGGACCACTAATCTTGCTTTGTTTCGAACAATAACTCCTGCAGAATCTTGCTTGTTTCTGAAAGCCCAGCGAGTTCCAAGTTTGCGTTTCCCTTTTGGCAACTCCACAAGCTTCCATACTCCTAACTTCTCGAACCGGTTCAGCTCTTCATGTATAGCATCAACCCAGCCTGGTTCCTACAAAGCTACATCAATGGTTTTAGGTTCAATTTGAGAAATGTAGCTAAAGTATAAGCATAGATTAATGGTTCCTGATTGGCTCCTGGTTTGAACTCCTGCATTAATGAGACCGATCACGTTCTTAATAGGATGATTTCTTTGAACGCTTGTTGGAATGGCAAATTCAGGTATGGTCTCGTCTCGTCTTGAGGTGTGTTGATGTTGCTTGACTCCCCCTCATTAGGTGCTGGTGGACTGTGAATCACAGGAGTAGTAACAGTACACTCTTCAGGAATAGGATCAACAAACAGTTCAGATCCAGATGCATTTGAAGAAATGCCTCTAGATTGTGCAACTTCAGGGGTTTGATGAGACGTTGGATGCTCAGTAAATCGCATTCCTGGTGGATCAATGGTGTGATTTCTTGAGATCCCTTCGTCATGTGCCATTTCTTCAGTATCACCAAATGAAACTGGTTGTTTCATATTCAACACACCGGCATCAGGAGAAACACTAGACATAATGTTAAATGATTTGAACAAATCAGCATAATCATACAGCCAATCTGGACCAACTCTAGCGTCTGTATGTAACAAGCATGATTCTGGATGTAACAAGCCGTGTTAACAGCTTCGGCCCAGAAGAAACTAGGAAGCTTCGAGTCGGCCAGCATGGTTCGTGCAGCCTCAATAAGAGTACGATTTCATCTCTCAGCTACTCCATTTTGTTGTGGAGTTCATGGCGCACTGTACTATCGTTCGATTCCCTTTTCTGTGCAGAATGTATCCAAGGTGATATTTTTGAATCCAGTTCCATTGTCTGATCGAATTGCTTTCACCCTTGTACTAGCTTGATTTTCCACTAGAGTGACAAACTGTTTGATCAAACTTGCAACCTCGTTTTTGTGACCAAGAAAGTAAACCCATGTGTAACGAGAATAGTCATCGACGATCACAAGACAATATGCCTTCTTGCCAACACTCAGAACGTTCACTGGACCAAAGAGATCCATGTGTAGCAGCTCAAGTACGGCTTTTGTTGAAAGTGTAGACTTAGATTTATGAGGCTTTCGATGAGCTTTTCCTTTGGCGCAAGCAACACACTTTTCTACCTGCATGAAGTCTTTGATTGGTAGATCACGAACCAATTCGCCTTTAGCTAGACTATTCAGATTTTTCATATTCACATGCCCAAGGCGACGATGCCACAACAAACCATCATGTTCTGAAATCTTTGAGAAGTGGCAAGTAATTTCTTCACATGGTTTCTTGTGCATGTCGATAATATATGCATATCCACGTCTTTTGGCAGTCATTAAAAACTAGTCTTCTGGTATCACGATACCTGGTTTAAGCACATAACATCCCTTCTTGGTGAAATGAACCGAATTTCCTCTGTCACAAATTTGTAAGATACTTAGCAAGTTGTGTTTCAGTTCTGGGAAGTAATTTACATTTTCGAAGCTCAGAACGCCATTTCTCACTGTTCCTTTCAAATTGATTTTGCCTGATTATCCTCCCGCAAAAGAGACATATCCACCATCAAACTCTTTGACATTTACGAGTTGGGACAAGTCTCCTGTCATGTGCCTGGAACAGCCACTATCCATATACCAAAGTCGCATGGTAGTCCTACACACCTGTTCCTGCACGATCAGCGGGATCAGTTAGATTTAGGAACCCAGCCCATAGTGGATCTGGGTTTTCCATGTGCATCAACGTATGTCACTTTTTGCCAAATAAAATTGTCTTTGTTTAAGAACTTCGATTGGTTTTTATTGACAGATTTCTGTTGACATGTGTTTGATTGTGCAGCTTTAGCTTTGGGTTTCCAATATTGATGTGACCACTTATAATTGTAGTTCCCGAAAGCTCTATATTTATTTTGATAAAAAAACATTTTGACAATTTCGATTTCTTTGTTTAGCTGCATTCCAGTCTTGATCAGAGGGCTTAGCTTTACGATAGTTATTTTTCATTGCCTCAAACTTTGTAGTTGTCACTGGCTCTGAATAACGGGATCGGTCTGGCTTAACCTTCTGATTTTGTGCATTCTTATGTTTAGATTGCACTCTTGGGAGTTGAACACAGTTTCTGGCGATGTGACCAGCAATACCACAATTGAAACATGTTTGTTGTTTCAAAGTGTAGGTATTTTGATTTTTATAGCAGATGTGGGTCTGTCGGGTTTTAAACAATGAGCCTATTTGATTTTCCTTGCTTGTTTAGCCTGTTTAGCTTGTGCCTTTTTTGAGCAATTTGGTCCCTGCTGATTAGAATTGACACAAGCATGAGATGTAGATGGAGGATGAGATTCATCCTTCTTACTGTGATCATCATCATTTTGAAAATCCGGTGTTTCAGTTTCAGTTTTATTTTCAAAAACATTTGTTGGTGACTGTTTGTTTATTTCAACCTTCTTTTCTTCGTCAATGGATTCCGACTTAGTTTTATTTTCAGAATAAGTTGAAATTTCATCAACACATGTTTCTTCAACATATGTATCATGTGAATCTAATTGAGATTTGCTTTCAGCTATGGTTTCCAATGGGGTCCCACTAGATTCAACATTAGGGACGTCCACTGAGACCGATTCAGAAGAAGAATCAGGATATTCTTGATTTTCTTGAGAAGGAGTTTCAGTGGTTTCACTGAATGTATCCTGAGGGACCTCACCTGTAACACTATCATCAACTGAAGAGTTAGAAACATCACAATCACAAGCATTAACTGAAAAACATTCATCACCAGACTTATTGTTCAAAGATTCAACACAAAAATCATCAGTTTTGCCCAAACATCAGGCCCACTAGACGCAAAAGAACCAAGCGTACGAAAAATATTTTGTCCCAACATAAAACCAGAATCAGTTTTATCAAAAGAAGTTTTATAAAAATCATAAACACGAGCTTGTTCTCCCCCAATACTATCTTCACACTTTAAGTCTACTATTTCATCTGCACATGCAAACGATCTGTTAGGATCAACGGTGCCTTTTGGGACAAAATTTATTGAAGGAGCTGGTCGTTTATTATCAACAAATTTGTTGTTGATTGATGACTTACCGGTTGTTGGGCCGTAAGTCATCTTGCCCTCATTCATTAATTCCTCTTCCGAGTAAGGCATATAGGTATAATTATGATTGTACGGAGGAGGAGCTTTATTATAACCCAAACCAGCCCCTTTCTTTTCCTTGTATTCTAACTGAATATCACATATGTCCTTGACGAATTTGCTAGAAGTATCATATTTTTTAATATTAATGTCATTTATTTGATATTTCAACTTAATTTCTTCTAGCTCCTTGGTCATACAGATAGTTACAATTTTTAACGCTGATTTCTTCTTTCAATTTGGTGATATCTTTCTTTTGGCCTTCAATTTTTTCTTTTTAAAGTTTTTCATTTTTCACCAAAGTAAAGTTTTTATTCTTTATATTTTTGTAATCTTGAATTAAATCAGCGTTATGTAACCTATATGCCTCAACTATTTCTCTGCATTCAGGAGTATAGAAAACGAAACGTACCTCTTCAGCAGTAAGTCCATGGACGGGAGCTGATAGAATCCTAGTCATAAGAGCCAAATTTTCAGCAGGAATCTCATCATCAGGTGCGGAATTCCTGTCCTCGGAAGCTGAAGTCATGAAAGCAATGTTCTCTAAGGTAGTCTGACTTTCTGGAGCAGAGATGTTCAAACATTGAATTTCAGCATTCCAATCAAAATTGGCACTTGGTTGAACTACCAGGGCTGAGCTCTGAGTGCTTCCACTAGCGGCTGTTGACGAATCATTTGTTGTGACAAGAGCTCTTTCAGAGTTTGGTGGAGTAGGTTGTGCAGGAGTTTATTCTTTATTGACGCTCGGCTTAGTGCAGTTTCGTGCCAAATGTCCTGGTTCATGGCAATTGTAACAACGTAACTTGAATGGTACACTGGCAGAACTTGAAAAACTAGCTTCCCACTTGTTTCTTCCAGTTTTTGTGCAAACTTATGTGCTCTGAAGGCAGCCATAGCCATCTGCCACGTAATATGCATTTCTTCTACATCATCAGGATGAAATTGATATAGATCATTCAAAGACCATCCAGGAGGTTGCATCTTTCCTGAAACAAAGGCATTTAAGCAGTTTATAACAGAAGCAGCAATTTCCAGATTTTCTTTAGACTGTAGTGTGAAGAATGCAATCAACTCGTTTTTCACTAGAGGAGCTGTAGCAGTAGTAGCAGTTGACGGTGCAGTAGAAGGAGCAGTCGATCCAGAGTAATGAACATTTACGAAAGCAGGAGTGGCCTTTTGAAATCCACTTTGAGAAATGAGAGCAACATTATTGTTGTTTGAAGCAGTGGAAGCAACTGAGAAGCATGCAGCCAGCATGCTAGACTTGTGGTTATTTTCCCTCTGCTTGTCATCTAGCTCACATGCCTTGATGTGAGAAATCATCTCAGTCAAAGTGCATCTTGCAAGGTCCTTGGTCCTTTTGATCATTGCAATGTGATTATCCCAACTTTTAGGCAAAGCATTTAGAAGTTGTCGATTCTGAGCAGCTTTAGAAGGAACAATTTCCTCCAAATCCATCTAAGTAACAATCTTCACAAACCGCTAAATCTGATTATCAATAGACTCTCCATAGACATAATTGAAGTTGTTAAAGTTTTGCCTTAACAAGTTCCTTCGGCTCTCTTTCATGTCTTCATTACCTTCATAGACATCGATCAGTGCTTCCCACATTTCTTTAGCTGATTTTGCAAGTACGAAATCCCATAGCAATGTCTGAGCCCAAAGCCATGGTCAGATAGGAGGTCGCCCTATTATCTTCCTCGATAATAGCAAAATCCTCTTCAGTATATTCTGCAGCAGGCTTCTTGATCTTAACTCCTGGATCAGTAGGTTGTTCATACATAATTTCCCTAGGACCTCTCATAATACATCTCCAGATTTTAGGATCCTTAACTTTCACATGTTGTTCAAAACGCCATTTCCATTTGGGAAATTCGTTTCCATCCATCAACCTGGGAATATGTGTAGTAGTTCCAATTTTTTAGTCCAATTCTTGCTGAGCATTCATGGTTGCCAGGTCAACACTTTTATTATTTGTAGTCATAATTTTTTATTTGTTCAATTAACTGATTAATTATTATTAAGTCTAAAAGTTCAAGGTCCAAGATTCACAGTCCACTGTTCAATATCACGTAGTATATTCTCGTTTCGACTCGAGACAATGAGTCGAGACCGTGATTGCGAGTCAAGATTAGGAAATTGACTACTCGAGACTGAAGGTTCCCAGTCGAGACAAAGATGATGCGAGTCGAGACTGAGATGTTGAAACCTCGAGATTCTAATTTCGAGTCGAGACATGATGACTGGTTGTGAGTAGAGATCTTGAAGAAGACAACTCGAGACCAGGTTTGTTGCGAGTCGAGACCAAGAAAGTTGACAACCCGAGACTATGTGATTACGATTCGAGACCTGCAAAACAGATATGAGATAAAACTGTTGACTCGTAATCCCTGAATTTCAGCACTTTCCAAAATTCAAAGATATCGAAATCTTTGAATTTTTATCACCAACAACTTTCGAGAAATCAGCAAACACTTTTATTCTGGAATCACAGAACCAAAATCAGCACTTTGATATAATATTTCCGATGAACAGTTTGAAGGTTTGTATGATCCGTAAACAGAAAATACTACCAAAACTGAAACACTGTAAAACAAACACTAGCAAAAACAAGATCAGTAACAATAAGGCCTTTTCTTGAATCCAAATGATATCAAAACCGAACCAAGAATTGGTTTCTTGGCTCTGATACCAATTGTAAAACCCGTAAAGATCTTTCAATGATATCAAACAATAACTTGTGTAAGTGCGGAAATCAAACACAAGTGAATTCAAGAACATATAATTGAAACCAAAACAATATAACTAAAAAACAAACCGGAAACTTGCATTCACTGATTAATTGTGACCGATATAAGACTCTAATGATGGTTTCGGCTGGCCTAAGCTTTCCAATGACTGATCAACCTCAACCATTAGGTTGAGGTTTGCTTAAATACTAAGCATATGGGTCGAAACCCCTAAGCCCACTCGAAACCACATACTAGACCCAAACCATACATATCGACCCAAAAGACTATTAAACAAAACATACAAATCAATCCCTGAACTTTGTAATCCTCTATGTATAAACCTTCAGGTTCCAACATTTTTGCTTGTGGAGATGCTGTCGAGGGGTCGGGCATGCCACGTTTATTCCTTTTCTTTGTATTTATGTTAGTTTTTGCTGCATATTTGTTCCTTTTGTTCGTTTAAGCTCATTTGGTCCTAAAAAAATAAAAGGAAGACAAAAGCACACTTTTCCAACATTAGTACTAAAAAAAGGGTTAGTTTCATGCCTCATTTGATGTAATTTATATGTTACATTTTACCCACATCAAATACCCCAACACTTGAATCTTTGCTTGTCCTCAAGCAAAACTCTTTATTATGTGGCTTACACACCTAAATGGAATAGGTAGGAGAGAAGCTTTGGGCTTGTCTTGAGTGTCGGGAATCCAAGATCTTTATTGGGTTTTATTTTTATTCTATTTACAATCCTATTCGTTATGATTTATTTAGAACGTTTCATAAGAGAAATTACTTATTTGGGCATAACATGCCTTTTTAAAATTCCATTTATATACAAGTTCACATACCTCACGGGAGATCACTCAACACTCGGCCGAAGATGTATTTTTGTGAAACACTCGAGACCGGCATGGAACTTACTTCTACCATATGCTTGCCAAGCAATCAATCCTCCTACTTTTTAACTATAAACCTTTGTAAATATCAAGAGGACTTGGGAAAGGGTTAGGCTTGGGCTAAAGGTAGGTGGTTTTGGGTTAGTGGTTAGTAAAAAGGGCTAAAAGCCGTAAAAAGCGTTGGTCGTCGTAAAACTTTTTGTTTTTGCGACTTTTATTCAAACTAAGTATTTTCAAACAAAGTTTCTTTGAGGACTTTGTTTATTTATCGCTAGACTTCATTTTTTTAATAAAGAAGCGTCACAAGAAAACCGAGCTTTTTACTAAAATAAATGGTTGAAAAGAAAAAGGTTTTGGTGGGTAAAGGTGTTTGTTTTGTGGGTTTAAAAATGAAAAGGTTTAGGCTCAAAGGGGTTAACTAGGGGGATTTTGGGTAGGTGATAAAGAAAATGAAAAATAATGGTGTTGAAAGGAAAATGGATTAGTCCTAATGCCACCATCATTTACTTACTTGGGTTTAAGTTGGTAAGGATCAGGAATGTATCGTTGTGACAAGTTCTAGAGTCGTAAGAACCAAACGGCTATTCACACAAGAAACGAAAAATGAGCATTTAGTTTTAAAGATGTATGCTTGTATGCTCAATAAAGGCTCAAAACTCACTTATTGTGGGAATGGGTTTATAATGTGATCAACTATATATAATCAAATTTTAACTAGATTTGTCATGCCGTTTCATAATTTTCTTATGTTGGTTCTTTTTATCACGACGCTATCAGTTGTAAATTTGTAAAAATATAACCTTTTTAGAACTTGTTATTCCCAAATTAAACCAAGACAAGTAAAAAGTTAAAAAGATGATAATTTTTTTGATAAAAAATTTGGGGTGATTAGCTGTTCCAATAGAGTTTTGTGTAAGGCTTGTTATTAGGACTTGCAAAATTCAAGGTTTTAGCACCCCCCCCCCCCATACCTAAATTACACATTGTCCTCAATGTGTCCCAAAATTAAGTTTTTAGGTTGATTGAATGTGTAAAAAGGTGTTGAAAAACAAAATTTCATGTTACTGGGCGTCTGGCCACGGGCCCGTGTTGGTCCGAGCACGGCCCCGTGGACATATTGCTAGTATCATAATTAAACAGAAGGCTGGGCACGGGGCATGTTCAGTGAGCACGGCCTCGTGTTCAATTACCTGAACTGGGCATTTTCTGCAGAACCTTGGACACGGGGACGTGTTGGCTGAGCACGGCCCCGTGCTGAACTTGCTGTAATGATGCAAAATTGTCGGGAGGCTCTGTTTTTGTGCATGGGGTGTGGGTTTAACGTTCCCTTGGTAACCTCCACCTTTTCGAGTGTGTTCAACCATTACAACATCATCCAAACACTCTTAAGTTAATTAAAATCCATCATTCATTAAAAACAACAATTACAAAGATCCTAAAAATTGAAAATAAAGTTGATAAAAATGAAAAACTACAAAGATCCTAAGATAGATAGGTCATAGAATGCGGGAAATCACTAAGGAGTTCTACCATTATTGTTGGAATGATAAAAACCCGGAAATACCTTTCCGGTACTTAAGGGTTTTGTAGAACTCGGAACCGGGGGATGTTTTTTAAATATCATTGAGCCATTCCTCTATCTCCCTAGGGAGAAAGAAGGCGGGCTCATTCTCCATGATGTCTTGCGAAGGAGGCGCGACGGCTACCGGAACCCCGTGTATTATGTCTAGAGGAAGTTCTGAAAGCATGATATGCCACTCGGCTGGAATAATGACTTCCGGCACAACATTCCATCCCCTTTGTGCGATGATTGGCACCATGGGAGGAGACGCAAGAATCGACCTTTGGTGCAAAAGGTTGAATTCTCGAAGGCACCCCTCTAACCCCACCGACAAATGGTTAATACGGTCAATTAAGGCTTCCTCTACTCCTGTCATTTCATCAATGGCTTCTCGCAAGGCGTACACGTAGTTGACCAAGGAGTCTTCCACCGATGTTCTTCTTCCCTGTCGATCGTTCCTTGAGTGACCAGAGGATGTTCCGCTATTCCGGCTTGCCATTCTAAGAAAACAAGTCGAAAAGTTCAAATTAATGAAATAGTAACTCCGGACACGGCCCCGTGCATGCTGAGCACGGCCCCGTGGCCACCAATCTGCAGATTTTTGAACTTAGGAATCTTGTAGTTTTAAATTATTTTTCAGAACTTTAAGACATTTTTGAGCAAAAATGTCACACCCCCAAAATACCACTTGCGGAAACACCGCGGGGCGTGTGACGTACCAGGATCTTAGCCACCAATCACATTGAACTCATAAATATTTGTAAACAAAACTTTCATTTATTAACATCAAGTGATACAAAACGTTACATATAATTCATTGCATACATCGGAAGCATGTCTCAATTGTTAAGTATTTCATAAACCATGTGTACATAAATCGTTAGACTTGTGTTGAGAATCCATATATCTCGCCCATGACCACTCCAGCCTTCCAGACAGCAAGTTCCATGATATAACCCTACAGACCTGCAAGCATGCAGACAAGTGTGTCAGACGACGCTGGTGAGTTCAAAGTTTTGTTAACGCGTTTAGTTACCAGATGTGAGTATAAAACGTTTCACTGATTTGATTTGATGTTGTAATAACTCGTTTACCGCTGATGGCTTAAAGTTGTTTTGCCCAAACCCTATTGCTTCTATCAAAGCAATGGTCAAGACTGGGATCATTAGTTCACTCCCGACCTCCCCGGTGCGGTGTGAAGTTGCCAAACCTAAATAGCGCTATTAACTAATATCCTGTTGCCTCCCCGGAAACGATCGGTAGATGGGACTTAGGTGATAGATACGCGAGTATTAACAAACATCCCAATAACCCAGCATTCCTCCCCGGAACGTATACCAGATGTCCCTTCCCAGGACGCATGCTTGGAAAAAGAGCAGTGAACTCACCTTGGTTTGCTCGGTATGACTAGCTACTCGTTTAACAATTGATCAAGCACGTCCTAACATGGTTTATCTATAACAATCAGTTTTTATGCTCACATTGCACCACGTATTTTGTCACATATTGCACAAGTTGCACTTATGAAATACATATAACTATACACGTTATAACAGTTAGCTATGCCATACATTATCCAAGTTAACACAGTTTATCCACACAACAGATTTTTGTATCACATACAAGTTTACTTCATAAGTCCAAGTTCCAATTACACTTAACAGGTTATAGTAGGCTTCGTGGAGGTGTGCAGCCCAATATAAGTGATCTGATATAGGTGTGTGTGTGTGGCCCAAGTATAACTGTGTATTCATTTGAAACATTGTGCGGCCCAGTTACATTTTTGTGATCCATGCACACTCAAGGTCTACGATAACTTGTGGCCCAATATAAACAACATGATTCAATGGTATACGCGGCCCGCTCATAACTAAGTACATCTAATCATGCAGCCCGGTTTGGTGTATGTGGTCCAACTTACGTAGCAGGCCCAAGTGAAATTACCTAATATCAATGTGGCCCATGTTTCGTCGACAGGTTGGGTGACGAAACCTCAGGTGTTTCGTTGAGGGTCATAGCGACGAAACTCATATGTTTCGTCGGAGGTCACATATGATGAAACTCATATGTTTCGTCGGTCATCAATCACCAGAACCCAAACCTCCATCGCACGCTTAACAGTTACAGATTAAGATTATCTAAAACAGTTCAGTAATATAATGGTTCCAATCTTTGCACGCAGCCCTAATAATTCTATAACAGTTGCCGAAGACTAATTCAGTTACATAATCAACTTGACATAACCCTAACCATATTGATCGGCCCACACACAACTGTCATGAATATCAACATCCAAATTTACGTAACATTCCAATCGTTTAGTCGATCACCTTTCCTAGATTATGTTACTCGTTTAACATTCTAATAATCTACCTTATTCCTATAACATGGTTATCATAGATCACGTGTAAACAGTTCATGTTAATCAGGCACACATATAAACAAGATCAAAGATCAACGAATAAGATTTAGCACGAATACGAATTACTAACCACAAGCTTGATCCAATAGAAAGATGTTTCGAGGGGGGGTGTCCACAGCCGTCGCAAAACAATTGGGGAGTAGGGTTTTATTTTGAGTTTTGTGTTTAGAAAGAACGTAATACATACACTTAAATTGATAAGGGTTTGGGGGCGGTTAACACTTCAACCGAAATGGGCTTAAGCCCATCCACTTGGGCTGCCGAAATCAAATGGCAAAACTGCCAACGAAATGGGCAAGGGTGGCAGGTTTTGGCCTCTAATCCTATTGGGTTTTCTTTGGGTTTCAAGGGTTTGGGCCAAGGACAAGTCCCCAATAGCTTACATTATAAACATATATAATTATGTAACTAACACACAAACTCGTAATATTCTATTGAAACTAGTCACGACACATGATCACATAATGTACATACAAGTCACATTGAAAATACAAAGAACATCTAGAATACGAGTTGTCACATCATCCCCAACTTGAAAGAAATTTCATCCAGAAATTTGACAAGCAATATAGAGGAGTGAAGCGATAGAAACTCAAATTAAACTATATGCAACACTACACACATAATAATCAAGCATTACACACAATCACTAATCATCCAGATAACTACGCAGACACCACGTAAACCAAATTGTAAAAACAGAATCGCGAAGTCAGTTAGTCAGTTGGGTGCCACGTCATCCCCAACTTGAAAGAAATTTCGTCCCGAAATTCGCCAATGATGTCAGAAGTTGATTCCACCGTTTAAATAAGTTGAGGACACCAAAGCTTTCTCTGATAATTGTTTTTCCATGTGAACTCTGGTCTACGTCTTGAGTTCCAACTAACACTTACGATTGGAATTTCGGCTATGATATCGAACCTTGACTTCCTAGTCCATGTTTTCGATAGACTCTTTGACCACTGCAACTTGTCTAACAAAGGAATCACAAACGTTCCATCGGACAAACACCGCCTTAAATTCAAGACTTAAATCACATTGTGCACGTTACCCAATTCATCGGGTATCCCGACTTTCAACATGATACGATTGCTTACAGCGATCTTCCTGTGTTTCCTAAGCCTATCAGCTTTCCTGTCGGTCACTCGTTGCCGCCAGACGATTTCCGATCCAAGCAATCTTCCCAAGAGTTTCAAGTACAAGTCGTGGACCTACGATTGCGTTGTCAACCACCTTAATTTAATAAAGAGGTTGGTGTCACTGTCCATGCAATATCTCAAACAGAGCTCTCTGAATACTAGAATGGTAACTGCCGCTGTAGAACTCAGCCAAAGGTATGTGTCCTTCCAATTTTCACCAAGTCAATCCCATACATGCTTGCAGCATGTCTTTGTGTGTCAGGGGGGGTTTCGTTTACTCCGACCATATGCCCTATGGTGATAAGTAATGCTAATGTCTAGACATGAACCAAGAGTGTTGTGTAGTGCCTAACATAACCAGGTATAGATCAAAATCAGAGGTAACAGAAGTTGGCACCTTGTGCCTAAAACCGCCCTTCGCAAATAGTTATTTAGAGGATGCGAAGACTTGACAATCTTCCTTGGTTGCGAGAAAGTGTACCAATTACATGCAACAATCAACGAGCACCCAAGCGAAGTTATTTCCGTTCTGAGTTCCAGGTAATCCAGTGACAAAATCCGTGGTAGTCTGTTCCCAAACGTTGCTGATACTCCACCTTGACTCTCCCACAAGTCAAACATTAGTCACAAACATTGCTAGGTAGGCCTTCATGCCCGATCACTAGTGCAAGATTTATAGATCCCAATATCTCTCATCAAAATCCAGACGGTTAGAATATCGAAGCCGGTATGGTTTGCTCAACACAAGTTCCCAAAAGTTGCCATATAATTAGATCCCCATCCGCTCCTTGATGTGGCGAATATCATCTGATCTGTCAAAGGTTGCTTCTCCATGCCCCGCATGGATTCAACCTGAAAATCTTCATCCTTCAGTTCTCCAGTTTGAACAGAGCGAGTTTAATCCGGTAGGTTAGAGTCGATAGTGAGCGGCAAAGCTCGTGCACGTTCAGGTTTCACAGTCGGAGTCACCCAAAAGTCCCATCCAGTGATGCCATTACCTGATTTAACTCTTTTGAAGCCAGAGTACACGGGAGGCTCTTGTGATCGGTCTAAGTAGTGCATCTGGTACCGTCCAAGTAATGCCTCCCACTTAACCCAAAGACCATGGTTTCCATTGGCAAGTTGCATATCGTGCAATTCTTCTTGTAAGTCTACTACGTAGCTATCACTTTGTCGTGTTGCGTCGACGTGAAACTGGGACTCTGATTCGAACCATCATGATATACCACCAAATCACCCGCACCCTCGGGTAAGGACGATGCTCAGTGTATTGAAGAGTTGCGATTCGAAAGCTGAAAAGACGTCCTCCTGTTTTGTCATCCACGAACACTGCACCCTGCTGTGCTAAAGAGGTTGCAGCAGCGCAATTTCTGAAAATCCCTCGATGAATCTGTGATAGTATCTAGCAAAACCAAGGAATTGTTGTATCCCCGCAGAAACCTTTGGTGTCGATCGGTTTTAACCAAAATGGGTCTTCGCGAGATCCATGTGTATTCCCACTTCGTTGATTATATGTCCAAAAGGTACCTCTCAAACCCAAAAATTACTTTTAACAAGACTTTGCGCGGAGTGGCTCCTCCCTCAGAAGCTCTAAAATAAGATACAAATGTCGCCCGTGATGTTCCTTTCTCCTTGAATGATCCAAAACGTCATCAATAAACACGGTTGATTCATGTGATCCATAAAGCTGCTGATGTGTTGATTAATTCAATAGTTATGGTGTACTAAGTCGCACTGGCCGTATTGCGCCCGGTATGCCGTTCCAGGAATATTCTCCCCTTGGGCTTCCATCTGATAATGGCTTGTTCGTTAATTAATCCTCGAATGGAAACTTGTCCCTCGCAACTGGTCAACTGGGTGTTACTACATGATCGAGGCGAACGGTTCTTGACTGTCACCTTGCTGAGCTCTTGATAATCAGTACACATACGAAAAGGCTTATCTTCACGGATATAACTGGGGCTCCCCAAAGCAAAAAAAAACTAGGTCTGACAAACTCCTGTCCAACAGTTCCTGTAGGTGATTAGACAATTCTTGCAACCCTCCTGGTGCAAGACGGTAAGAGTACATGTATTCAGAGCTGCCTCTGGCGTGAGATCAACTGAGATTCTGTCTAACAGTTGTGAAAGTAAACCTGGAAGTTCCTCAAATAGCACACTGAGAGGAGTCACGAATAATAGGTGGATCCCCGATCCTATTTTCCTTAGCCTTATCATCAGAAACGGTTGCTAACATAGCGGGGTCATCCCTCCATAGACACTTCTGGGCTTTCATCGCAGAATTGATGCTAACCTTTACACACCTCTGGTACTTTGGAACAGATGATGATTCTCCACTAGGGAGAGGGGTACGCAAAGCTTTCTTCTCACAGGGTATATCTGCATGATGTATGGATAACCAATCCATACTGACTACTGCATCAAACTATCGAGGATAGCAGAAAGAAGGTTGACGTCGAACACTTGTCCCACAAGGTCGAGTTTACATCCCAACAGACATATGAGGTTTCAATTGACATGCCATCTGCCGACTCCACAACAGGTTCGGTTTCAAGAAACATCAGGGTCAAATAGAAGAGAGACGAAGCGATTAGCTACCATACAAGTTACCATGTTGTTATATTGCCTGATGTCGCCTACGCCAATCCTGAATGCCCTCCTGCGAGCATCACTACTAGTGTTACTGCTACTGTTACGAGGATTCCCATTACTGTCATGGTTCCTTGGGTTGTTGTCGTCTTGACTTTACATAGGCCAGTCTTTGTTAAAGCCACCTTCATTCCCATACTGAATGTCATGATTTGCGAGTATCTTGTTGTCGTTGTGTATGCTGCCTCTAATATCGTAGCTTGAAACGGAGCCCCTACGATCTTCACCAATAGGTTCCATTCTTCGCATTACGTGTCACTTCCTAAGGTGCTACTCATTGTGTTGGCAGTTACACATTCCATACTATAGTTAATTGTCATCGTTCATATCCTGATTGATTCGTAAGAGTTGACTCCCATAAGTCGCTGACTAGGGTTAGAGATTCGATTGCAGTCACTTTACTGGTGTTCATTGCCGATAATCAAGGTCGTTCTAATGCTGAAGTCGGTGAGATACTACGATCATCCTCTTACCCTTCGACCTTGCAAGTTGATTGAGTAATACACGGTACGCTGCTAGAGTGCTGCAGAAGTGATCTCACTTCGGGATTTAAGACGTCAATACGTTAAGTTCCAGGAAACGAAGAAAGGTGAGAAAGGTATAGACCAATCATTGTCGTTGCAACATCCAACTCGGGGATGCTCGTACAAGCACCTAACATTCTACACGGTTCGCTAGGCATTCGGATGGGTGCTCAGGTAATACTCGATAGCATCGAGATTCGTAAGGGTTCAGAGAGGAGTGAAAAGGTCACATTCGAGTAGGAGACAATCACTGCTATGACTCCTATAGACTTGTTACGTTTCACATTGATCAAACAACGGAACATAACCCCTTTTTCACTTGTTAGGCCTCACTGGGACTCGCATGCACCCCACATTATTATTATGTGTGCACCCACAATAATATTGTGATTTGAATGCTCATCTCAGCTCCTCCTAACTCATGCCAAATGGTTCCTCAAACTCGAGTAGCAAACAAAGAGCATCATGAAACGTAAGTCATGAATGTTTAGGGAAATACCACCCTATCAGTCACATAACACATGCAAGTAATACACGAATTCATACGGTTGTGCTAAACGTGCAATCACATGCAATATCATATGTAAGTGTTCACTAGTTATGCAGTACAATGAGTAAACGAGAGACGAACCTTGCAGTCTGGAGCTGAGTGTCATGGTCGTATTCAGAACTTGCTCGGTTATAGTCTGGTTTTATAAAAATGTTTTAAAACCAAGTTCACTATAACCAGTGGCTCTGATACCAAACTTTCACACCCCCAAAATACCACTTGCGGAAACACCGCGGGGCGTGTGACGTACCAGGATCTTAGCCACCAATCACATTGAACTCATAAATATTTGTAAATAAAACTTTCATTTTTTAACATCAAGTGATACAAAACGTTACATATAATTCATTGCACACAGCGGAAGCATATCTCAATTGTTAAGTATTTCATAAACCATGCGTACATAAATCATTAGACTTGTGTTGCGAATCCATATATCTCGACCCATGACCACTCCAGCCTTCCAGACAGCAAGTTCCATGATATAACCCTACAGACCTGCAAGCATGCAGACAAGTGTGTCAGACGACACTGGTGAGTTCAAAGTTTTGTTAACACGTTTAGTTACCAGATGTGAGTATAAAACGTTTCACTGATTTGATTTGATGTTGTAATAACTCGTTTACCGCTGACGGCTTAAAATTGTTTTGCCCAAACCCCATTGCCTCTTTCAAAGCAATGGTCAAGACTGGGATCATTAGTTCACTCCCGACCTCCCAGGTGCGGTGTGAGGTTGCCAAACCTAAATAGCGCTATTAACTAATATCCCGTTGCCTCCCCGACAATGATCGGTAGATGGGACTTAGGTGATAGATATGCGAGTATTAACAAACATCCCAATAACCCAGCATTCCTCCCCGGAACGTATACCAGGTGTCCCTCCTCGGGACGCATGCTTCGAAAAAGAGCAGTGAACTCACCTTGGTTTGCTCGGTATGACTAGTTACTCGTTTATCAATTGATCAATCACGTCCTAACATGGTTTATCGTTAACAATCAGTTTTTATGCTCACATTGCACCACGTATTTTGTCACATATTGCACAAGTTGCACTTATGAAATACATATAACTATACACGTTATAACAGTTAGCTATGCCGTACATTATCCAAGTTAACACAGTTTATCTACACAACAGATTTTTGTACCACATACAAGTTTACTTCACAAGTCCAAGTTCCAATTACACTTAACAGGTTATAGTAGGCTTCGTGGAGGTGTGCAGCCCAATATAAGTGATCCGATATAGGTGTGTGTGTGTAGCCCAATTATAACTGTGTATTCATTTGAAACATTGTGCGGCCCAGTTACATTTTTGTGATCCATGCACACTCAAGGTCTACGATAACTTGTGGCCCAATATAAACAACATGATTCAATGGTATACGTGGCCCGCTCATAACTATGTACATCTAATCATGTAACCCGGTTTGGTGTATGTGGTCCAACTTACGTAGCAGGCCCAAGTGAAATTACCTAATATCAGTGTGGCCCATGTTTCGTCGACAGGTTGGGTGACGAAACCTCAGGTGTTTCGTCGAGGGTCATAGCGACGAAACTCATATGTTTCGTCGGAGGTCACATATGACGAAACTCATATGTTTCGTCGGTCATCAATCACCAGAACCCAAACCTCCATCGCACCCTTAACAGTTACAGATTTTGATTATCTAAAATAGTTCAGTAATATAATGGTTCCAATCGTTTGCTCGCAGCCCTAATCATTCTATAACAGTTGCCGAAGACTAATTCAGTTACATAATCAACTTGACATAACCCTAACCATATTGATCGGCCCACACACAACTCTCATGAATATCAACATCCAAATTTACGTAACATTCCAATCATTTAGCCGATCACCTTTGCTAGATTATGTTACTCATTTAACATTCTAATAATCTACCTTATTCCTATAACATGGTTATCATAGATCACGTGTAAACAGTTCATGTTAATCAGGCACACATATAAACAAGATCGAAGATCAACGAATAAGATTTAGCACTAATACGAATTACTAACCACAAGCTTGATCCAACAGAAAGATGTTTCGAGGGGGGTGTCCACAGCCGTCGCAAAACAATTGGGGAGTAGGGTTTTATTTTGAGTTTTGGGTTTTGCAAGAACGTAATACATACACTTAAATTGATAAGAGTTTGGGGCGGTTAACACTTCAGTCGAAATGGGCTTAAGCCCATCCACTTGGGCTGCCGAAATCAAATGGCAAAACTGCCAACGAAATGGGCAAGGGTGGCAGGTTTGGGCCTCTAATCCTATTGGGTTTTCTTTGGGTTTCAACGGTTTGGACCAAGAACAAGTCCCCAATAGCATACATAATTAGGTAACTAACACACAAACTCGTAATATTCTATTGAAACTAGTCACGACACATGATCACATAATGTACATACAAGTCACATTGAAAATACAAAGAACGTCTAGAATACGAGTTGTCACATCATCCCCAACTTGAAAGAAATTTCGTCCCGAAATTTGACAAGCAATATAGAGGGTGCAGAAGTGTAACACCCCAAAGACGAGTTTGGTAAATTAGAACCCGGTTGATATAAAGAAATAAGTTTAGTCTCTTATATAATTAAAATGAAAGTTAATCAAGTTGAGAAAGAAACTTGCAACAAAGTGTGAATTTTAAACTTAAGGGGCTAATGGTGACATATTTAGAAAGTTTGAAGGATAAAATGAAAACAAAAATAAAACACACACACATCAGGCGTGTGTGTGTGTGTTCGAGGCCAGAGCCAAAGAAAGGAAGGGGAAACCCTTTTAATCACACAAATTCAGCTAATTGAAGCCCTAATCGTGGTTGTTACCCTTGCATGTCAATGATTTCTTGATCATCTAGCCCTATTAAAGCTTAAGGTATGAAGAATTTGATAGTTTGATGATCTTGAATATGTTGGGTTTCAAGAAATTCCATGAGTTTATATGAAATTAGTATGATATTGAACTAAGATTACCATCTAGAACATTATGAATGCTTAAAATTGATTAAATCAATGTTGAAAGTGAAAACCCACTTAGAGTAGAATGGGTATGAGTTGTAAAGTGTGAAATTTGATGAGAGTATGTATGATGATTGTTTATATTGATAAATTGTTAGCTAGAACTGAATTAGAAGAAAAGTTATCAGAAATTCTATTGAATTTGATGTTCTTGATGATATTGATATGAATTGGTCATGTTATGCAAATGATACTTGTACACTATGCTTAATTAATGGTACGCCCACCAAGTGTATGATGAAATGCCTAAGTGAAGTTAGGATGCAAAATCTTATGAAAAAGCTTGGTGTATATAGGAACGAAATACAAAAATGATGGCATGATCATGTTAAATTACTAGTTTGAATCTGGTTGAAAGCACATTTGCATCGTGAGTAGGTAATGTATATGGTGTCTTTCGTATAACCTATTTTGATGTTACGAGTAGATGAAAATAAGTCAAAAGTTAATATGATGAATTGTTGATTTCTGAAAGTCAAACTACGCATAAGAAGCATGATATGATTTGTTGTCGTAAAAGTGGGATTATAGGAAGTCGTATGTTACATGTTATGTCAATACGCGATATTTTTGATGGCATGATGAATTATATGAGTTTGAAAGGATATGAATTTGATTATATGTCTTATGTTTGTTAGTTGTGACTAAAGAAAGTCAAATGTGAAATATGCGATTGATATGATCGTTAACATGTACAATTGTGTATGCTAACGAGAGTGTGATTGGTGGCATGAAAGTAGAGGAATCATGTCAAGATGGACTCAAACATGAAAGGCTAATGGGTCAAGAGGAGTCAAGGAAGCGGGTACGGACACGGATGCACAAGGTAAGTGATTTCCGTAATCACTTCTTAGTTGTTTATGTAAAGTTATGTGCGACTTAATTAAGTATGATAATTGAGGTCAAATAGGAATGAATTGTATGAAATCGATGAATTTCGCTAAGTAAATCAAATGGGTCAAGATGAGGTTTTTGTAGGATCGTTGAATCGACCAAACGAGTCGATCAGAAGAGTTCTAGATCAAACCAAAGGCGGAATTCAGTGATTCAATCTTCATTACAACTTGTATAACAGTAGGAATCACTTTAAATGTTGTTAGTATTGATATGAAATATATTACAGATCACTCGACACTTCGGCAGCACCTCTGCTCCAGAATCAGAATTGTTACAAATAAAAGACCAAGCTCAGCTATTTATAGATGTTGCCAGTTCGCATGAAACAGCACAAACCACTTCGTGCGAAGTGGTCACTTCGTACGAACTGGCTTTGCCAGTTCGTGCGACTGGTTTATCCTATCTAGTTACATGACTCGATACCAGACGAAGTCGACAGACATATGCACCAACAAACTCCCCCTTGGATGTTGACGAGTCTTCGGTACGAGTCTTCAATACGTCAAGTCTTCAGTCTTCACGCTCATTCCAAAGTATCTTACACTGTAAGCATCCTTCAATCTCTATCTTCTTCCAGAATCTCAGATTGACTCTTTCTGACTCCGTTTTGCTAACAGACTCCCCCTTAAATTGTTCTGTGATTGTAATCTGACATAGCTTTCACAGGTTCAGGAACAATTCCTAGCTCTCCGTAGCAACATGATCAGACATGGGGATCTGCACAAATCTCTACCCAAAAGTAAGATTTTTACAATTATTAAGATTTAACAAATTTAGAATCTCTACTTACCACTTGTATTCGAAACATAAAAATTTGGTTTCAAATTAATGAATCATTTAATCTTTTCGAAATCATTTCTCATTTCAAAATAAACTCTCCCAACCCTGTTGTTGTTCATCATGTTTAGCACTCAGAATTTGAAAGTCAACTTTTCAACATCAGTTGTCGAAAATAAGATGAAATAAAATCTTTTTGATTTTTCAAAAAATATTATACTAAAACACACTAATGAAAAGCAGAAACGAAATATTTACAGACAATATTTTTGTGAGTTTGTGTAAGAGAATCATATCAGTTTATGACAAATCACTAGCACCGTTGAGCTTTAAACACTTTAAGTTCTAAACGATTCACTTAGATTGTCAGTATACTGATCCACTTAAATTTTCACACAAAGTTCAAATGATTCGAGATACGAGATTAGTGTTTTAAAGAACTTAAACTTATTCGCGTGTCCCACCTCAGAATATACTCCCGTATCCAGACTCCTATATTCAGTCTTACAGGTGAATGTACACTAATGATATCTGTAAGGGGTAAATGCGAGACCATGAGAGCTCAGGCTATTGCTTCCGCAAAATCAGAGAGATGATGACTCGTATCTTTTCATGTTGACTAACAAATTGCAGTATCTTTCAATGATCTGCTTTGTGCTCTCATTTTTCAAACCACGAAATAGATCAAACTCTTTCTTCAAAAGTGAATTTTTGTTCTTTATCATTTCTTGACTTCCAACAAACTTGGATCTTAATGCCTTCCATATTGAATATGCACTTCCAGTGTGTTGCAATAAGACCAAAATATCCTCTTTAATAGCTTGTTGCAGTAAACTGATCATCATCTTTTCGTTTTTATATTTCTTTTTCTCATCCACACTTAGATCTTTGATAGCAATCTCCTCTTCGTCATCATTTGTTGGTCTAACATATTTCGTCTCAATACATTCCCAAGCATCCAAATAATTTGCTTGCACCCAATTTTCAAATCGTTCCTCCCATCCTTTATACTCCTCAATGTTCATAAGCTTTGGCGGTTTTTGCATAGTGCCCGTTTCATTTTCCATGGTCAAGTTCTGAGTAACAAATGCCGGAGTAGTCGGGGTAGTAGCAAAAGCGTTATAAAATTCCTCTTCCATGATTCAGTTTTACAGTTTCACAAAAATCAGAATTTTCAAACGAAATTAAATTTCACGCGAAATAACTTTTTCAAACGAAATACCAACTTCCCAACGAATCCTTGTTTAAACGAAATAACAACTTCAAACGGAATCAACACTTTCAAACGAAATCCCTCTGGAGCGGAATAACCTTTCAAACGAAATAGCTAATTTCATATGAAGAAACACCCTTTTCAAACGGAATAACTAATTCCGTGTGAAATTATCAAACGGAATAACAAGTTGGAGCGGAATAGCTGATTTTAAACGGGATCACTCAAGCGAAATCACAACTTTGAAACGAAATGGCTGATTTCACGCGGAATTAGGATGCTATTTCAAACGGAATACTGCTGATGTCATCATCCTCGAGCTGAATTTTGTCAAATTGATCAAGTTTTAATCCGTTTAAAGATCTGAAACTTTCAAGGGTTTGTTAAAACACAGTTTCACACAATATGTGAGAAAATTAGCCGATTTTAACCGTGAAATCAAGTTCAATTTAGAAAAGAAGGTGTAGAAATCAGAAAACGCAGCTGAATTGGTAAGAACTCTTCTTCCTGAGCTCTGATACCACTTGTAGGATCGTTTTCAGACCTGAACGAGTCGTTCAGAAGAGTTTTTCTCAATACGAAAGGCGGAAACAGACGTATCGAGTTCAATTCAGCAAGAATATCACTTTAAACTGTCTCTTGATTGATTTGACAAAGATTTACAGCAATTAGTCACTTCGGCAGCACTTCGGCTCTCAACCGGAATGTTCAAGACTAACTCAAACGAAATCAGACAACACATATATATAGGCAGGTAATTCCGCTTGAAACGGCCTCAAGCGAAATCACATTCAAACAGAATTACTAATTTCGTTTGAACTTGACATGGAGATTTCAAACGAAATTACAACTTCTAATTCCGTTTGAAATTGCCTTTCACCCTATATTTGACATTTTTCTCGTATTGCGTGCCCTGATCTATCTATATACAAACAAGACTCGATACAAGACGAAGTCGATAGACGCATGCACCAACATGTTCCCCACGAAATAAGTAAGTATGATATTTAGATTTATATCTCGAAAACAATCTACTAAATGTATAAAATCCTACTTGCATATCCTCAGTGAGATCGTTTATCACATTTGACTTTCCAATTCTTTAGCGTGCTGTGATAGTCCACTGATGTACTATCATTTCCTCTTTTTCACAACAAAACTCATTTTTAATTTTTTCGATGTTTTTGGCTTTTAGATTTTTATCATGTTTTTGGATTTTTCAAATTTTCAAAATTTTTAATTTTTTACTCCCCCTAAAATCAAAAATATGTTTAAATTTTTTATTTTTCGGGAAAATTTGAAAATGAAAACAATAAACTGTACAAATAAACTGACAAACTGATGTGAATTGCTTCAATCCTCCATTCACTTTGCGTAAACAATCAGAACTCCCCCTGACAACAAACTATTTTCCCATTATGATTTCAAAACACTTAAGTTTGTTTTAATCAAAATGGTTTTTTCGGAAAATTAATTTGTTTGTCATTTCACAAACATGGGGTTTAATTCATCACATTGTTTTCAAAATACCACTTGTAAGATCACTTTTCCTTTTCTTTAACCACTTGTATGACAGTTAGATCAACAAAACTAATTTTCAAGAATGATGCCGATTCATGCTCCACGATTACCAACTTGGGAGCTCCGGCAAGTCAGGATTTTACTTTTTAAAGAATCTCACCCATGCCTGAGGAATCATGGGTGAACCATCCTCATTCGGTTTAGCAATTTTCGATTCATAAAACTCTTTCACTCCTTTTACCTTCCCATCAGCCATTTTCCAAAAATATGTAACGCTTTGCCATTAAAAGCTTTTTTAGCATCAAATTCTTTCTCATCAGAGAAGAATTGATCTGAAATCTCAATCTTACCACTTTTTGATTTCAAGTTTCCATTTGACAATGGTGGAAAATTTTCATCATCCATTATTGGAACGGAATTATCATCTTTTTGCACAACATGTGGCTCTTCTGACTTTGACGAGTCAGATTCATCGCCAGAACTAACCTCTGATTTAACAACCCATTTTTTTTGTTAAGATTTGCTCTTCTTTTGTAAAAATGTTTCGAACTTTCACCAACTTCGAAATTCGAATTTTTGAAATCTTTGAATTTTTCTATTGGTTGTTCCTTTTTTCTCAACACGTTTTTCTTTTAACTTTGAGTTAGAAGAAACTCCCTGTTTTGAGTTGGTTGGCTTTGGGCAATTCCAAGCGATATGTCCAACTTTTTGACATTTGAAACAGGTTCTTGTTTCAACTTTCGGTTCAGATTCCTTCAACACGCTCTTTTTCTTTTCAGCAAGAAATTCTTTGTTTGACTGTTTCCAGAACGGTTTCTCATTCTCTTCTTCTGAACTTCCTCCTGAAACAAATTTAGTTTTTGGTTTATAATTTTTCTCATTTTTATGATTTTCTGGTGGAATAAAACCTAAACCTTTCTTTTTGAAATTACTGTTATGGTTTGGTTTCTTTTGAAAACCAAAACCAGAACTGTAACCTTTTTTCTTGTTCAATCTTTGTTGAACTCTTGAAGTGTAGTTTTTAGGTTTTTAGTAAGATTTACATCTATTATTTCTGAAATATTAATTTCTGTTGATTTGAAAACCTTGTTAATCATTTCAGTTTTAACACTTCTTATTGGAAATTCTTCATCAGAATATAATTTGTCAGAATCATTCAAAGTATATGCTACTTTGAATGTTTCGTCATTCAAATTATTTTGTGACATAAGAAAATATTTATTGTAAACCCTTTTGACCGGTGAACTCGAGTTTTTGTCTGACGAACTCGACTTTTCAGATTTTGACTCTGACATTGACTCTTCATCTTTATCCAACACCTGATCGAACACTTTCTTAATTAACTCGGACTCATAAGCAGTGTCAGTCACTGTGAAGGTGACATCAATATCATCTGGTAATCCATTGATAGAATCGGATTTCAGATTCAGATTGAGTGCTTCAGCCACCTTTTCAAAGTCTCGGGGGGTATAGCCACCGCACATTGGATTTGGTACTCTGTTATACTTCAAACCGGTTTTCTTACCAGAATTTTCTTCTTCATCTGTAAACTTATGAGCTGCAAAGGCAGGATAGATGCGATCAATAACACACTCCAAACTTTGATAACTTCGGAGTAAATTGTTCACTCTTTCAGTTTCAATCTTCATTGCTCCCAATTCTTGTTTCAGTTCAGCATTCATCTCAATATATTCGTTGATTGCTCTTTTCTTTTGAAGAACTGTTGCTTTTAGAAGATCTTTCATCTGAATATCTTCATCACAAACTCCTTTGTAAATATTCACTTTGCTGCTTAGGAGATCATATGACTCTTTTATACTCCTCACATTGTGCAGTAAGTTTTCTTTGAGTTTCTCCAATTCAGCCAACTTCATATCTTTCTCAGCACAACCTTTGCAAGGTACTAAACACTTTGCATAAGGTTTTTCAACCTCTACAATCTTTTCTACCTCAACAATTTTTTCAACTTCGACAACTTTTTCAACTTCGAAAATTTTTTCAACTTCGACAATTTTCTCAACAATTTTCTCCACCACCTTCTCAAATACAACTGGTTCTTTATCAAATTCTATTTTCACTTCATTTTCTTCAATCTCGACCTTTTGTGTCAGTTCTTCTTTAGCTTTTGCCTTTTCTTCAGCAATTCTTCTTGCTTCAATTTCCTCTTCAACAATCCTTCTTGCTTCCAATTCTCTCTTCAGTCTAGCAGCCCTTTTCTCTTTCAACATCTCGATTTTATCTACAAAAAACAAATTAAAACTATAAGAATCCAAATTTTTTCTAGCTGTATTAATATACTCTTCCTCATCATCAGTATCTTCATCACTTCCTGAAGACTTAAAAATCGGTTGTCTTCAAGGACGATTCTTAGATTTGACTGATTCTTCTCCTGAGGTTGAATCTTCAAAGAGTCGAGCAACAAATGCTTTAGAACATGAAGGTCAGTTAGGATCATAATTATCCCAATTAAAACCTTCTGGAATTCTCTCATCATCTTGGTTTAACTAGCCAAAACAAGCTCTACCCTTTTTTTCATCTTCAATTTGAATAGTTTTTTAGTGTGAAGATTGTTGTTGATATGGTTATTGAGCAACCTGATGATAAATTGCTTTTCGATGATAATCATTGTTTCCAAACGGATCTTGTCTTCCGGTTGCTTCTCTGTTTGTACACTCTCGTTTAAAATGCCCTTTTTCCCTGCAACGAAAACATGTAACCTTTGATTTGTCAAAACCTAGCTGAGATGTTGCAGCTTCACGAAGATCATCTCTTCCGGTGATTTGTTTGAATTTTTCTGCCCTTCTCAAAACACTAGCTAAATACCACTTGATGTCCATCAGCTCAATTTCCTCAGAATAAATCTGGTCATAATCCTCTTTTGTGAGCATCGAATTGCCGATTCGTCCAGCAACTAAGCTTTCATATGAGTCTAACACAGTAACAAGAGATGCCATGTGTTTCTTTGCAATATCTGGAGAGAAATTTTGACCATTTTGAAAATTTAATGTAACATTGCATTGCCAATTTGTTGAACTTTGTGGTTTAGAACTTGGTGTTGAGAAATTTGGGTCAAAACTTGAATAAGACGAAGAATATCCACCACTCTGAGTTGTAGTGCTAACATTTGTTCTGGAAGTACCATCAGCACTGAAAGTAGTCTGAATCTTCGGACTCGGAGTAGTCTCAACTTTGCTTCCTCTATAGTATAGACTAACATCTTGTTGAGCACTCGGATTCTTCATGATAGCAGTTTTCTGAACATCCAATTCATGTTCTTCAAGCTTCTGAATGAACTTACACAAATTCATATCTTTAGATTTTTGGTTATGCTTTAGAATCAACAGATATGTTCCCTATTTATTCTGTGGTAGCGCATCGGCTAGCTTATCAACCCATTCATCATCTTCTTTCTTGATGTCCAATCTTTTCATCTCCTGGACAAGATGACAATATCTCTCAATAGTCTTCCTAGTCGTCTCATTTTCAAAAGCTGTAAACATATCAAATGATTTCTTTAGTAATGCACGTTTATTTTTTATCATGTCAGCACTTCCCTTAAACTTTTGAATCAACGCTAACCAAATTGATCTAGCAGTTCCCTCATGTTGAAGCAAAACGAAAATATCTTCTTTTACTGCTTGTTGGAGAAGACTAATCATCATCTTTTCACTGGTGTATCTTAATTTTTCATTCGGTGTAAATTCACTTAATGGTTTTTCATTTTCAAGATCATCTTTTGGTCTAACATATTCTTTCTCTATCGAAACCCATGCATCAAACTTATTTCCTTGCACCCAGTTTTCAAAACAATTTTGCCATCCTTTAAAATCCTCAATGTACATAAGCTTTGGAGGTTTGTGGAAAGTTCCCGTTCCATTTTCGATTTCAACAGTTTCAGAAACTATAACTGGAGCAGCTGGAGCAGTAGCAAAGGTGCTGTAAAACTCGTTTTCCATGTTTTGATATCAAAATTTTCACAAACGCACAATGTTCACGCGAACTGGAGTTTCAAAACAAACTGGTTCAAACGATCTGGACCAAAATTTCAAACCGTGCGAGCTGAACTTTAACTAACTCGTGCGAACTGAAATAGGACTTCGTGCGAACTGAGGTCAAACCACGCGAACTGGAAGCTCTTGGTATGACCTGGGTTCAAACCGTGCGAAGTGGAGGTCCACTTCGTGTGACCTGATGTTATTCCGTGTGAACTAATGAGTTCAGCTCGTGCGAAGTGACGACATATCGAACGATCGGAAAGAATTTTGTCAAATTGATCAACTTTTAGGCTGAATTAGGGTCTAATATGTTCAAGGATTGATTAAAACAGTATTTCGCGTGTTATATCACAAAATCAGTCCATTTTATCCGTGAAATCTAAGTTAATTTGATGAAAACGTGTAAAAGAATGAGTAGAAGTCAGAAATTTCGGTGAAAACAAGCTGAAATGGTAAGAACTCTTCCTCCTGAGCTCTGATACCACTTGTAGGATCGTTGAATTGACCAAACGAGTCGATTAGAAGAGTTCTAGATCAAACCAAAGGCGGAACTCAGTGATTCGATCTTCATTACAACTTGTATAACACTAGGAATCACTTTAAATGTCGTTAGTATTGATATAAAAGCTATTACAGATCACTCGACACTTCGGTAGCACCTCTGCTCCGGAATCAGAATTGTTACAAATAAAAGACCAAGCTCAGCTATTTATAGATGTTGCCAGTTCGCATGAAACAGCACAAACCACTTCGTGCGAAGTGGTTACTTCGTACGCCAGTTCGTGCGAACTTGTCAAACAACACTAAAACCCTGATTTCTAGCCTATCGAGCTCTGGTTTATCCTATCTAGTTACATGACTCGATACAAGACGAAGTCGGCAGACATATGCACCAACAGTTTTATTGCATACCGGAAATGTTGCATAAGTAATGACTTCGGTATGATAACCGGGTAATGGATAAAATTGTATGTAAGCATGCTAACCGAGAAACGGTGACGCGGGTTAATGGGCAAGAGGTTCGGTAGTAAATTATGAGTAAATGAATAAACAATTTCATAGATGGAAATTGTACAATTTAATGTTCAATTACGTAATAACGAATGTATTTAACGAATACCGGGTATCGGGTGTGTAAACCCCAAGTACAACACTCCAGATAATGTAAAAGTATTATGGTCATAATGTTCATGTAAGTTTTGAGTTAAAAGGAATGAGTTATTTGATAAAAGCATGAATGGGTTGAATAAATCGTAAATGAATAATAAGCCGATAGCGCGTAAGTTAAGAATTTCCTTAATCCAGATATGGGATTTCAAGTTCACATGATAGAATGTCAAATTACGAGCACGTAGGAAGAAACGGGAGGTTAAACGGGTAAACGGTTCAAAAGTTATGCGCGTTTTAGTGCGTACGGACGACGAAACGAAGCTGCAGAAAAACAACATTTAGAGGGGCCGTCGCCGACACCCTGATGGGCCGTCGCTGACGCCCTCTCTGGCCTTTGTTTTTGCTGACGCCTTATTCTACTGCCTACGGAGGTTTTTGGCTACGCATAAAAGCCAGGGCCGTCGCCGACGCCCTCACCATGTCCAAAAAGCTGAAAATTGTTATCTAAGTTGATTTATGGGTCGTGGGCTTCGGTAGGTTAACCGTGGACTACGGCAGGCCTCCCAAACATGATTTTGATCGTTCCTTTGATGATTATGGGTTATAAATCTAAGTCTAAGACCCACGTAATTAATGTATGGTTATGTAAGAGGTATGCGAGAACTTGTACGTGTATATACGGTTAGGTACATCTGTAGATGTGTATATATATGTATGTATGAAGGTGCGTCTGAGTGTATGTATGTACGTGAAGATGTAGTAAGGTATATATGTATGTAAATGTGTATGTATTTGTGCATGAAGGGATGTAGGAAGGTATGTACGTATGTACGTATGTATGTATGTATGTATGTATGTATGTATGTATGTATGTATGTATGTATGCATGCATGCATGCATGCATGCATGCATGCATGTATGTATGTATGTATGTATGTATGTATGTATGTATGTATGTATGTATGTATGTATGTATGTATGTATGTATGTATGTATGTATGTATGTATGTATGTATGTATGTATGTAAGAGTGTATGTATGCATGATTTAGATACCTTGAGTATTAACGTTATTAATGGTGCGCCTTGAGAATGAAACACAATGCAGGTACATGATTGAAGCCTCACCGGGGAATAGATACACAGATGAGATGCTTAAAGTTAGAAAGATAACGGAATGGGAAGTTTACATAAGTGAATCTGGTTTATACATATTGTGCACTAATGTTACGAATGTATGTGGTGAGTGTAGGTTATACGAATCACGGATTATCATCACGAGGATTAGCGATCGAAGACCGAGTCACAAGATAGATTGTACGGGAATGCTGGAGTATGTAGTTTGGTAAATACAAGTGATGCTTTTATTTTGTAAAAGAGTTAATTCAAAACAAACTTTCAAGTATGTAAAGGGACTTATAATGAAAAGAAATTTTATGGTACGAATTTCCGCTGCAACTTTTTTCAAATACGTGTCTGGGTCTTACAAGTTGGTATCAGAGCCATGGTTTGAGTGAAATCAAGTATGAGGAGATAAATACTTGAACTCAAACCTGTGTGCTCTTGTGACAAGGAACCCGTACAATCTGAGACTCGATCAAGATCTAAAGGTAGAAGTAAAGGTAATTATGTGCTTAAGTACGTATTTGAAGAAGACTAACAGTATGTTATGTGTAAGGTAGGCATAATTGCTTGGAATGGATGATCCGTGAATGCGGTCTAGGACCGGCATCAAGGCATGTAATAAGACGAATTGGCCCCATGTACGTAAATTTAACATGTGGGCGCATGTAATGGTATAATCTAGCAAGTGAAATAAAACTTTAAATGAAATATAATAATGAAATGCTAATGAAGTTTTGGAAATGTTACACGTGCCGAAAGTTAATTCTTCGGACATAAGGCGGCGATTACACGAAGACACGAAACTAGTATGTGGATTGTGTACCTGGCCAGTAAACAAGAAACATATGACGTTCGTGTGACCGTGATAATTGTTACAGGTACGTCCGATAGAATTAGGTAGTAGGTGGACGTGAGGGTGAAGAGAAGTGCAAGACTTTCAGGAATGAAAGTATGAATGATATGTTAGAATCCGCGAGACGGATTCGAAGCATGAAAGTAATGAAAGTAATGAAAGCATGAATGATGTGTTAGAATCCGCGAGACGGATTTGAAGCATGAAAGGAATGAAAGCATGAATGATATGTTAGAATCCGCGAGACGGATTCGAAACAAAGAAAGAATAAAAGTATGAATGAGATGTTAGAAACCGCGCGACGGGTTCGAAACATAATGAATGCTAAGAATGAAAAGATTTGAATATGTAAGTAATTACGGACTAAGCAAGTAAATATTCTTTACAAGCGAATATTATCCAAGTTATGTCTTAAACTTATATATATATGTGTGAATAAATGTATATATATATATAAGCAAATATGTTTGTATACAAGAAGGGTTAAAGAGGCGAATGAGTCATGCGGTTTATATGGTAATCGTTATTCAAACCTGATATATTTAATGTTTTGATTTGTTAATTTATACTTATAGGTGAGTATAATGTTCGGCACGCAAACCTAAATTTTGACGAAAGAAAGAAGTTTTGAACATATTATGTGTTAGATGTGTTAGTAATGAATGACGGGCAACGACCCAGACAACAGTCTAAGTATGATTGGGAGGGATGTTACTGGTAGAATTATGAATGTGATGAAACCAATCGAATCGGTAAAAGAATGTGCATGAGTAGAAGCCCATTACAAGGATGAATGAAAGCTGGCCTGGTATGGTTAGTACTCGCGAAGGAGTGGATCGTTCTGATTTACGGACTGCTGAAGTATGAAATTGAAATCGAGGTAAGTAAAATGTTTTAACTCATGACGGATAAATATAAATTAAGTAAATTGAAAACGACTTACGAGATGAATGATGGAATAAGTATAGTATGGTATGGAATGCTAGATTTTAACAGTTGACATAAGAAGAAAAACTATGTCATTAGGAAGTAAATCTTAAAAGTTTTGAGCGAAAATTTCAGGTATTGGTTAAATTCTCATTTGAAGAACCTGCATGATACACTTGTTTAGGAAAATTAAGTAATGCATGAATTGAGGGTAATAGTAATGTAGAAGGAATGAGGTGAGTTGAAGGTAACGTAAGGGTACGTATAGTACAAATAACTATAGGAAACGTAGAGTGATGTTAACTCTGGAGTTAAGCGTGTATATGCGACTATGAAATAGTAGTTTAGTTGCGATAACAAAACAAGGACTAAATATTATATGATATATGTATAGGATATAATCTAAGAGGTGGAATGAAGGTATTAGATCTGTTATAACGGATCATACGTATGTAAGTACGATAACAAGTGTGAAGAAGTTTGTATATTGACCCATTGCAAACGGGTCTAAGGAATAAGAATTTATGTGAAAGTAAGGTATGGGAGGTATGGACTTGCTAGAAGTCAATTATATGAATAGTTTATGAATAGAGAATGGATGGTTACTTATTATTATGATGTATCTCTCAAAGTTAAACATAGAGGTGTATGTAGAAATTACGAAGTGAGATCGTATAGTCGACGAAAATAATATGAATGTTGGAAATGAACAAAAAGGAATGTTATTAATGGGATTGCTTCAAGTAAACAAAATGGTATATTGTACGTGATATACGAGTATTGGAATGATGAATAAACCACTAGCTATGAAGCATGATAGACACTAGCAATATTTAGTGGAAGTGACATTAATAAGAACTCTGGGACGGGTTCTTGAAGATAAAAGGTCGTCATTAGATGAGCCGGGAAGGAAAGATAGTTAGTGATAAATGAAAATGAGAAAAGGTTTCGGGGACGAAACCTCATTTAAGGGGGATAGACTTGTAACACCCCAAAGACGGGTTTGGTAAATTAGAACCCGGTTGATATAAAGAAATGAGTTTAGTCTCTTATATAATTAAAATGAAACTTAATCAAGTTGAGAAAGAAACTTGCAACAAAGTGTGAACATTAAACTTAAGGGGCTAATGGTGACATATTAAGAAAGTTTGAAGGATAAAATGAAAACAAAAATAAAACACACACACATCAGGCGTGTGTGTGTGTGTGTGTGTGTTCAACGCCAGAGCCAAAGAAAGGAAGGGGAAACCCTTTTAATCAAACAAATTCAGCTAATTAAATCCCTAATCGTGGCTGTTACTCTTGCATGTCAATGATTTCTTGATCATCTAGCCATATTAAAGCTTAAGGTAAGAAGAATTTGATAGTTTGATGATCTTGAATATGTTGGGTTTCAAGAAATTCCATGAGTTTATATGAAATTAGTATGATATTGAACTAAGATTACCATCTAGAACATTATGAATGCTTAAAATTGATTAAATCAATGTTGGAAGTGAAAACCCACTTAGAGTAGAATGGGTATGAGTTGTAAAGTGTGAAATTTGATGAGAGTATGTATGATGATTGTTTATATTGATAAATTGTTAGCTAGAACTGAATTAGAAGAAAAGTTATGTGAAATTCTATTGAATTTGATGTTCTTGATGATATTGATATGAATTGGTCATGTTATGCAAATGATACTTGTACACTATGCTTAATTAATGGTACGCCCACCAAGTGTATGATGAAATGCCTAAGTGAAGTTAGGATGCAAAATCTTATGAAAAAGCTTGGTGTATATAGGAACGAAATACGAAAATGATGGCATGATCATGTTAAATTACTACTTTGAATGTGGTTGAAAGCACATTTGCATCGTGAGTAGGTAATGTATATGGTGTCTTTCGTATAACCTATTTTGATGTTACGAGTAGATGAAAATAAGTCAAAATTTCATATGATGAATTGTTGATTTCTGAAAGTCAAACTACGCATAAGAAGCATGATATGATTTGTTGTCGTAAAAGTAGGATTATAGGAAGTCGTATGTTACATGTTATGTCAATACGCGATATTTTTTATGGCATGATGAATCACATGAGTTTGAAAGAATTGAATTTGATTATATGTCTTATGCTTGTTAGTTGTGACTAAAGAAAGTCAAATGTGAAATATGCGATTGATATAATCGTTAACATGTACAATTGTGTATGCTAACGAGAGTGTGATTGGTGGCATGAAAGTAGAGGAATCATGTCGAGATGGACTCAAACATGAAAGGCTAACGGGTCAAGAGGAGGCAAGGAAGCGGGTACGGACACGGATGCACAAGGTAAGTGATTTCCGTAATCACTTCTTAGTTGTTTATTTAAAGTTATGTGCGACTTAATTAAGTATGATAAATGAGGTCAAATAGGAATGAATTGTATGAAATCGATGAATTTCGCTATGTAAATCAAATGGGTCAAGATGAGGTTTTATTGCATACCGGAATGGTTGCATAAGTAACGACTTCGGTATGATAACCGGGTAATGGATAAAATTGTATGTAAGCATGCTAACCGAGAAACGGTGACCCGGGTTAATGGGCAAGAGGTTCGGTAGTAAATTATGAGTAAATGAATAAACAATTTCATAGATGGAAATTGTACAATTTAATGTTCAATTACGTAATAACGAATGAATTTAACGAATACCGGGTATTGGGTGCGTAAACCCCAAGTACGACACTCCGGATAATGTAAAAGTATTATGGTCATAATGTTCATGTAAGTTTTGGGTTAAAAGGAATGAGTTATTTGATAAAAGCATGAACGGGTCGAATAAATCGTAAATGAATAATAAGCCGATAGCGTGTAAGTTAAGAATTTCCTTAATCCGGATATGGGATTTCAAGTTCACATGATAGAATGTTAAATTACGAGCATGTAGGAAGAAACGGGAGGTTAAACGGGTAAACGGTTCAAAAGTTATGCGCGTTTTAGTGCGTACGGACGACGAAACGAAGCTGCAGAAAAACAACATTTAGAGGGGCCGTCGCCGACACCCTGATGGGCCGTCGCCGACGCCCTCTCTGGCCTTTGTTTTTGCTGACGCCTTATTCTACTGCCTACGGAGGTTTTTGGCTACGCATAAAAGCAAGGGCCGTCGCCGACGCCCCCTAGGCCCGTCGTCAACGCCCTCCCCATGTCCAAAAAGCTGAAAATTGTTATCTAAGTTGATTTATGGGTCGTGGGCTTCGGTAGGTTAACCGTGGACTACGGCACGCCTCCCAAACATGATTTTGATCGTTCCTTTAATGATTATGGGTTATAAATCTAAGTCTAAGACCCACGTAATTAATGTATGGTTATGTAAGAAGTATGCGAGAACTTGTACGTGTATATACGGTTAGGTACATCTGTAAATGTGTATATATATGTAGGTACGAAGGTGCGTCAGAGTGTATGTATGTACGTGAAGATGTAGTAAGGTATGTATGTATGTAAATGTGTATGTATTTGTGCATGAAGGGATGTAGGAAGGTATGTACGTATGTAGATGTGTATGTATGTTTGTAAGAATGTATGTATGCATGATTTAGATACGTTGAGTATTAACGTTATTAATGGTGCGCCTTGAGAATGAAACGCAATGCAGGTACATGATTGAAGCCTCACCGGGGAATAGATACACAGATGAGATGCTTAAAGTTAGAAAGATTACGTAATGGGAAGTTTACATAAGTGAATCTGGTTTATACATAATGTGCACTAATGTTATGAATGTATGTGGTAAGTGTAGGTTATATGAATCACGGATTATCATCACGAGGATTAGCGATCGAAGACCGAGTCACAAGATAGATTGTATGGGAATGCTGGAGTATGTAGTTTGGTAAATACAAGTGATGCTTTTATTTTGTAAAAGAGTTAATTAAAAACAAACTTTCAAGTATGTAAAGGGACTTATAATGAAAAGAAATTTTATGGTACGAATTTCCGCTGCAACTTTTGTCAAATACGTGTCTGGGTCTTACAAGAAGCGTATCTGTACTATCAAGATTTGCAAGATTCTGCAAATCTTAGCGTTGACCATGCCCCGTGCTGAGCTGGGAACACCCCCGTGGTGGGCATAGAAGCTTCCACAGCTTTGTCCATTTCTGCAGACATCTGACCACGCCACCGTGTCTAGTGGGCACGGGCCGTGGTCAGCCTTCTGTTTCTTATTTTTTTTGTGGAGATGCTGTCGAGGGGTCGGGCATGCCATGTTTGTTCCTTTTCTTTGTATTTATGTGAGTTTTTGTTGCATATTTGTTCCTTTTGTTCGTTTAAGCTCATTTGGTCCTGAAAATACAAAAGGAAGACAAAAGCACACTTTTTCCAACATTAGTACTAAAAAAGGGTTAGTTTTATGCCTCATTTGATGTAATTTATATGTTGCATTTTACACACATCAGGTGGGATTAGCCATGACTAGTGTTAGGTTGGAACTCGGAGGAGCTTCAACGGCCTTTCATGAATGAGTCGCTGCAACTAATTGGATTTCATATCAGGTCGTAACTTATTCTATGTATTAGGCATAGATGACGTGTTTAGTAAAGATTATTGCGGTATTGATGCAGGTTTTGGTTTGGATGGCAGTTTATGGATTGTGCAAAGCCTTCTAAAGGGAGATTGTTAGGTTTGTGAAGGCTTTGGGTTGGGCTCAAGTTGGTGACAAGGAGAACACTTGTTCGATTTGATTTTTTTAAAGAGGTCTCATATTTATTTTCTTTATGGCTAAGTTATAAATCTGAATATGAGCGGTATGTTTGGCAGGTGGCCATATGTCGATTAACTTGTTCATGTTGGTGCATATGTCTGTTGACTTCGTCTTGTATCGAGTCATGTGTCTAGATTGGATAGAATGGAGCTCGGTAGGCTAGATTATAGTGTTTTAGAGGTGCTGGACCAGTTCACACGAACTGGGAAGAGCCAGTTCGTACGAAATGGCCAAGTGACCATTTCGCACGAAATGGCAATGTCCATTCCATGCGAATTGGCCATCCACTATATATAGCTGAGCTTTGTCATTCATTTGTAACAGTTATGATTCCAGAGCCGAGGTGCTGCTGAAGTGTCATATGATCTGTAAAGCTTTCAAATCAATAATCAAGACAGTTAAAGTGAATCTGTGTGTGAATCAAGCTGTAATCAAGTCCGAATCACTGAATTCCGCCTTTGGTTTAGATTAGAACTCTTTTGATCGACTCGTATAGGTCGTACAACGATCCTACAAGTGGTATCAGAGCTCAGAAGGAAGAGTTCATATTGATTCAGCTTGTTTTCATCAAAATTTCTAACTTCTACTCATTCTTCTTCACATTTTTCAAAATTAACGGAGTTTTCATGGTTAAAATGGACTGATTTTCACATATAACGTGCGAAACATAGTTTTAATCAATCGTTGAAAGGATTAGACCTAAAATCAACTTAAATCTTGATCAATTTCGTCAAAAACATACCGATCGTGTGACATCAGCATCAATTCGTGTGAAATTGCCTTCATTTCGCATGAAATGGACTTCCAGTTCGTTTGAAAGTAGCTCCAGATCGCATGAAATGTATCAATTCGCATGAAATTGCTCCAGTTCGTATGAAATGGATTTCCAATTCGCACTAAAGGTCCAATTCGTGTGAAACAGACTTCCAATTCGCACCAAAGGTCCAATTCGTGTGCAACATACTTCCAGTTTGTACGTATTGAACCCAGCTTGTTTGAAAAGAGGACCAATTCGCACGGATTGGATTCTAAATCGTCCAATTCGCATCAAAGTCAAATCACATCAAGTTCGTTTGAAATACTGATTGTGTAAAACCGTGTTACTGAAACATGGAAGAAGAGTTTTACAATGCTTTTGCTTCTGAACAGGTCATTCCAGCTACCGTTGCTGAAACTGTTAATAGTGAGAATGAAACAGGAACTTTCCAAAAACCGCCTAAGCTTATGTACATTGAGGATTTTAAAGGATGGCAAAACCGTTTTGAAAACTGGGTGCAAGCTTATAAGTTTGATGCATGGGTTTTGTTAGACAAAGATTACGTTAAACCGACAGATGAACGTGGAAATGAAAAACCTTTAAGTGATTATTCAGTGATTGAGAAATTAAAATACACCAGTGAAAAAATGATGATTAGCATTCTCCAACAAGCGGTAAAAGAAGATATTTTTGTTTTGCTTCAACATGAGGAAACTGCTAGATCAATTTGGTTAGCGTTGATTCAAAAGTTTAAGGGAAGTGCTGATATGATAAACAATAAACGTGCATTACTAAAGAAATCTTTTGATATGTTTACAGCTTGTAAAGGTGAATCGACTAAGAAGACTATCGATAGATATTGTCATCTTGTCCAGGAAATGAAAAGATTGGACATCAAAAAAGAAGATGATGAATGGGTTGATAAGCTATCTGATGCATTACCACAAGATAAATGGGGAACGTATCTGTTGATTTTAAAACATATGAGAAAACCTAAAAGTATGAATTTGTGTAAGTTCATTCAGAAGCTTGAAGAACATGAATTAGATGTTCAGAAAACTGCTATCATGAATAATCCAAGTGCTCAACAAGATGATAGTTTTTACTATAGAGGAAGCAAATTTGAGACTACTCCAAGTCCGAAGATTCAGACTGCTTTCAGTGCTGATGGTACTTCCGGAACAAATGTTAGCACTACAACTCAGAGTGGTGGATATTCTTCTTCTTATTCAAGTTTTGATCCAAATTTCTCAACACCAAGTTCTCAACGATAGAGTTCAACAAATCTGCAATGCAATGTTACATTGAATATTCAAAATGGTCAAAAATTTTCTCCAGAAACTGCAAAACAACACATGGCATCGCTTGTCACTGTGTTAGAATCGTATGAAAGTTTAGTTGCTGGAAGAATCGGAAATCCGATGCTCACCAAAGAGGATTATGATCAGATGGATTCTGAAGAACTTGAGTTGATGGACATCAAGTGGTGTTTAGCTAGTGTTTTGAGAAGAGCAGAAAAATTCAAACAAATCACCGGAAGAGATGATCTTCGTGATGCTGCTGCATCTCAGTTAGGGTTTGACAAATCAAAGGTTACTTGTTTTCGTTGCCGAGAAAAGGGACATTTTAAACGAGAGTGCACAAACAGAGAAGCAACCGGAAGACAAGATCCGTTTGGAAACAACGATTATCATCAAAAAGCAATTTATCATCAGGTTGCTCAACAACCATATCAACAACAACCTTCAAGCTCAAATACTATTAAAATTGAAGACGGAAAGAAGAAAGCTTATCTAGTTAATCAAGATGATGAAAGATTGCCAGAGGGATTTAGTTGGGACAAATACATTCCGGCTAATTTAGAAAAAACAGCCTTTGTTGCTCAAATCTTGGAAGAAGAATCCGTCAAATCTAAGCCAAAAAGAGAGAAGATTTTCAAGTCATCAGAAAGTGATGAAGACACTGATGATGAGGAAGAGTATATTAATAATGCTAGATTAGAATTGGATCCTTATAGTTTTAATTTTTTTTTTTTGCAGACAAGATCGAGATGTTGAATGAAAAAAAGGCTGCTAGATTGAAGAGAGAATTGGAAGGAAGAAGGATTGTTGAAGAGGAAATTGAAGCAAGAAAGGTTGCTGAAGAACAGAATAAAGTTCAAATGGAAGCTGCAAAGGTAAAATCTGAAGAAAAATCGACAGAGAGAGTTGAGATTGATGATAATGAAATGATGACAGAAGATGAGAAACAACAGAATGTGATTGAGAAGGTGGTGGAGAAAATAGTTGAAGTTGAAAAAATAATTGAGGTTGAGAAAATAGTTGAAAAAATTGTCGAAGTGGAGAAAATAGTTGAAGTTGAAAAAATAATTGAGGTTGAGAAAGTAGCTGAAAAAATTGTCGAAGTTGAAAAAGTTGTCGAAGTTGAGAAAGTTGCCAAAGTTGAAAAGATCGTAGAGGTTGAAAAACCTTGTCTAAAATGTTTGGTACCATGCAAACATTGTGAAGAGAAAGACAAGAAGTATAGTGAACTAGACGAGTTGAAAGAAAAATTGTTGTTTGATGTTAAGTACGTAAAAGAATCGTATGATGTGCTGAACAGAACGGTTGATAGTTTGAACAAAACAAATTTAGAAGTAGAAGCTGCCTCAACGATGATGAGTTCAACATTACTGACTAAGCAGAAGGCCATCAATCACTATATTGAAGAGTGTGCAAAGCTGAAGCAGGATTTCGAAATCGAAAAGATTGAAAATGAAAGAATTAGACGATTGCTGCTGAGTTATTCAACTTGTGATTATTTGATTGATAGAGTTTATCCTACTGTTGCAGGTCTTGAAGCTTTTCAAGATAAAAAGACGGAAGTTACGGATACTGGTAAGAAATAAAGTGTCAAGTATAACAAGTGTCCGCCTCCGATCTGGGAAAGTTATTCTCCTAGAAAACCAAATGAGGAACAATTAAAAAAGGCAGTCAATATAAAGTTAAGGTCTGAAACAACTGATGAGTTACCAGACAACATTGACGTCACATTCACAGCGTCTGACACTGATCATGAGTCTGAGTTATTAAAGAAAATGGTCGATCAGGTGTTGGATATGGATGAAGAGTCAAAGTTGGAGTCTAAATCTGAAAGTTCGAGTTCATCAGACAACAGTCCAAGTTCACCGGTTAAAAGGGTTTACAATAAAGAATTTCTGATGTCGAAAAATAATTTGAATGACGAAACATTCAAAGTAGCATATACTTTGAACGATTCTGACAAATTATTTTCTGATGAAGAATTTCCAATAAGAAGTGTTAAAACTGAAATGATAAACAAGGTTTTCAAATTAACATAAATTAATATTTCTGAAATAAATGATGTAAATCTTAATGAAAAATCTAAAAAATACACTTCAAGGGTTCAACAAAGATTGAACAAGAAAAAGGGTTACAGTTCTGGTTATGGTTTTCAAAAGAAACCAAACCATAACGGTAATTTCAGAAAAAAAAGGTTTAGGTTTTATTTCTCCAGAAAATTATAAAAATGAGAAAATTTATAAACCAAAAACTAAATTTGTTTCAGGTACAAGTTTAGAGGAAGAAAAGGAGAAACTGTTCAGGAAACAGTCAAATCAAGAGTTTCTCGCAGAAAAGAAAAAGAATGTTTTGAAAAAATCTGAACCAAGAGTTGACAGAAGAACCTGTTTCAAATGTCAAGAAGTTGGACATATTGCTTGGAATTGCCCAAAGTCCACCAACACAAAACAGGTAGTTTCTTCTAACTCTAAAATGAAGAAAAAATGTGTTGATAAAAAAGAACAACCAAATGAAAATTTTAAAAAGTTCAAAAATTCGGCTTTCGAAGTTGGTGAAAGTTCGAAACGTTTTTACAAAAGAAGAGTCGATTTGAACAAACAAAAATGGGTTATTAAAAATGAAACTAGTATCTGACTCGTCAAAGTCAGAGGAGTCATTTGTTGTGAAAAATGATGAGAATTCCGTTCCAGAAATGAACGATGAAAACTTTCCACCATTGTCAAAAGAAAACTTGAAGTTAAAAGTTGGAAAGATTGAGATCTCATATCAATTCTTCCCTGGTAAAGAAGAATTTGATGCTGAAAAGGCTTTTAACGGAAAAGTGTTACATATTTTTGGGAAAATGGTCGACAAGAAGGTGAAGGAGTAAAAGAGTTTCATAATTCAAAAAGATGGTGGATTGAATATGATTCACAATCACCCAAGACTGGTCAGGCTTGGGTGACAGCATTCTCTACTTAAAATCCTGACTTGCCGGAGCTCCCAAGTTGGTAATCGTGGAGCAGGAATCGGCATCATTCTTGGAAAAATGTTATTGTGAAAAACCTAAAAGTGTTAGATTTTACAAGTGGTGAAAGAATAGGAAAAGTGAACCTACAAGTGATAATGAGAACAATGTGATGAAACCCCAACAAAACTAATTTTCCGGAAAAACCATTTGATTAAAACAAACTTAAGTGTTTTGAAATCATAAGGGGAAAATAGTTTGTTGTCAGGGGGAGTTCTGATTGTTTAAGCCAAGTGGATGGCGATTTGAAGCAATTCACATCGGTTTGTCAAATTTTCTTTAAATGATTTTGAATTTTAGGGGGAGTAAGAAATTTCAGAAAATCCAAAAACATTAGAAAATTTGAAAAAGCCAAAAACATGATAAAATCAAAAATGAGTTTTGGTGTGAAAAAGAGGAAATGATAGTACATCAGTGGACAACCACAGTACGCTAAAGAATTGGAAAGTTAAAATGTGATAAACGTCTCACTGATTATATGCCAGTAGGCTTTCGCACGCTTAGTAGATTGTATTCGAGATATAAACCTAAATATCAAACTTGCTTATTTTGTGGGGAACATCTCTCGGATATATAGGTAACCCCTGAAATCTTGTTTGAAGGGCTTTCTATTTCTGACATACTAGGTCTTTGTGCGTGGTGATATCTGGGGTATTATACCTGGACTTCTGATTTTGCGGGAGCAATAGCCTAGTCCTTGTATAATACTTTACACTGCTTTAAATCTTAAAGCTCGCCCTCAGCATAAAAAATGATGAAACTTTGAAAAATATTAATCATGTGCTGTTGAAAAGAAGATCCCCAAGGGGGACCCACCTAAAGTCGAACCATCATCTCTCTGATTTTGCGGAAGCAATAGCCTGAGCTCTCATGGTCTCGCATTTAACCCCTTACAGATATCATTAGTGTACCTTCACCTGTAAGACTGAATATAGGAGTCTGGATACGGGAGTATATTCTGAGGTGGGACACGCGAATAAGTTTAAGTCCTTAAAACCCTAATCTCGTATCTCGAATCAATTGAACTTTGTGTGAAAATTTAAGTGGATCAGTATACTGACAATCTAAGTGAATCGTTTAGAACTTAAAGTGTTTAAAGCTCAACGGTGCTAGTGATTTGTCTCAAAAACTGATATGATCCTCTTACACAAACTCACAAAAATATTGTCTGTAAATATTTCTTTACTGTTTTTCATTAAAAACAAAATCCAAAAAAGATTTTAAGTGTGTTTTAGCATAAAATTTTGAAAAGTCCAAAAAGATTTTATTTCATCTTATTTTCGACAACTGATGTTGGAAAGCTGATTTTCAAAATTCCGAGTGCTAAACATGATTAACAAAAGGTTTGGGAGAGTTTGTTTAAAATGAGAATTGATTTTGAATAGATTAATTGGTTCATTAAGTTGAAACCAAATTTTGAATGGTATTCTTACAAGTGGTCATCAGAGATTAAAAATGTAAAATCATGTTGAATAATATCTACAAGTGTTTTTTTAAATTTGTTTTTCTTAAAATTTGAGAAATTTATTGTTGGGTAGAGTTTTGTGCAGGTTGCCAGGTTTCTGATCCTGTTGCTATGAAGATCCAGGAGACAAACTAAACCTGTGAAAGTGCTATGTCAGATTGCAATCCCGGAACAACTTAAGGGGGAGTCTGCTAGCAAAGGGGAGTCTGAAGACAGTAGAGCCAGTTTCTGATCCTGGAACTGTGATCAAGACAGAAGCTGATGTTGCTGATGAGTGAGAGAAAGAGGAGATTGAAGATTAGATCAACATCCAAGGGGGAGGTTAGCTGCTGATAGAAGAAGAGAAAAGATTGAAGGAAGCTTACAATGTCAGATACTTTGGAAAGAGCGTGAAGACTGATCAAGACTGAAGACTGATCATACTGAAGACTCAACACCGAAGACTTCGTCAACATCCAAGGGGGAGTCTGTTGGTGCATATGTCTGTCGACTTCGTCTTGTATCGAGTCGTGTGTCTAGATTGGATAAAATGGAGCTCGGTAGGCTAGATTATAGTGTTTTAGAGGTGCTGGACCAGTTCACACGAACTGGCAAGAGCCAGTTCATACGAAATGGCCAAGTGACCATTTTGCACGAAATGGCAATGTCCATTCCATGCGAATTGGCCATCCACTATATATAGCTGAGCTTTGTCATTCATTTGTAACAGTTGTGATTCCAGAGCCGAGGTGCTACTGAAGTGTCGTATGATCTGTAAAGCTTTCAAATCAATAATCAAGACAGTTAAAGTGAATCTGTGTGTGAATCAAGCTATAATCAAGTCCGAATCACTGAATTCTGCCTTTGGTTTGGATTAGAACTCTTCTGATCGACTCGTATAGGTCGTACAACGATCCTACAGTTCAGGAAGAAAACTAGTGAATTAAGTAAGCTACCTAATTCATGTTTTCTTAAATTAACATTGCCTAAATTAAGTTATCTTGTTACTAAAGTTGTTAAGCCTAGTTTAGTCACTATATAAATGTACTTGTAATCGTTGGAGTACCTGAATAAAAAGAACCCTAGTTGTAGCCCTGGACATAGGTTCACATCAAAACCTAACATGATATAATTGTGTCATTTATATGCTTTTTGTATTATAATCGTTTATGCATGTGTGTTGCTCACTTCCGCAAAACGCTTTGAAACCCAACAACACTTTCCCAAAAGATAATAAAGCAACGTGTATAGTACATGTTGTAGAAAGTAACACTAGAGAATGAACAAGAATAAAAAAACAATCAATGATTCACTATTGTTGGTTATGAACCAAATGATTAAAATAAAGAATTTAAAAGATGAATGAGAGATTGAATGAAATTAATTAAAACTAAATCTACAAGTTTAACACAAACTATATCAACTAATTTATCTGCTAAAGAGTTATTAACAAAAATTTCCCGCAATCAACAAGTACATCCCCTCATTTTCAACCAACATACAACTAGCACCCTATACATTGACTACCTTGTTATTTTGACTTTGTTAATAGACCAGCTTGACTTTGAATTTATCTCAAAGATATTCATTCTTATCAATACACTTCGTTGTGATAAGTCAGTTGAATTACTGAGTTGTGAAGGATTGCAAAATACTAAAAAGTCGTATTTGGATCCCAAAATTATGTATATAAAAGCAGGGCTGGCAATTGGGTACCTGTTAAGACACGATTAGACATGTTTGACTGAAAAATACACCCTTTGACTTTTTTAATTTTTAAAATAATTAAAATTACAATGTTAGGATCTATCATTTATTCATCTTTGTACATAAAACTGTTTTATAAACATGAGGTAGAAAGTAGTTAAACGAGTCGTAATCATGTTTGAAACTTATGTTGTGCGCGCCGTCAAAAACCTGTTAAACCTGTTAAGACACGATTTGCCAGCCTTATATAAAAGTAAATGATTTCTGGACTAAATTGGTTACTCGTGACATTAAAACAACTAAACATATAGCCAAAACAATGGCATTGTTCGTCCAACAGACACATCATAGACCATCTAGTTGTCGCTAAAATATGTTCCAATCAAGCGACTAGTCCGTTGTCACACCCCAACCGATGGTGGAAACATCATAGTGAGATGAAAACGAGATTGTAGGAGACTTCATAACGACTATCTGTGACAATAATTAATGATCAAAATTTCATTTCATTGCTAAATTCAAAAGTAGATAGTTTGAATGCAAATTACAACAACTTAATCAAGGAAACAAGATACAACATAAGTACTAAATTAAAAGTGGGTTTCTAGTCATCCTACTAGATTCCGTTCATCATCCTCATCAATTTCCTGCAATACGTATTAAAGTACATGTCAACACATAAAGTGTCGAAGAGCAAACAAGTTTGATTACTAGCATAAGTATAAAATCAGTTAAACGAATCCACATGGCATAAAGGTAATCTAGAACATATCATGGCAATACTAGCATGCAACTCCTACTTGTCAACCCAAAGTTTCCGGCTAGCGTAATCTTATCGTAGCAACACTAAGACAGTTTTGTTTAACTTAACATGACCTCAAGAATGCGGGCGGTGCGTTAATCCTATAGCGCTATACATGTTTAGGGAGGCTTGATCGAAGTTAATGACATAACATAGTGCAAATAAGTTTCTAGCATGTATGAGTTCTTTGCATAACATATTAAGCATGTATATTGGACTGTTTGTTTGTGTTTTAAGCATAAAGTATGTGATTGTGTAAGTTTCATAAAGTTTGGACCTCAAAGAGTTTGCAATATTAATCTTCAAAACAAAGAGTTTGGACCTCAAAATGGTGATGTTCCACCTTAGTTTACCTTGGTAAACTTGTGGAAACTCCTATAGGTGTTCCAAGATTTCAAGAAGAAGAAAAGATGAAGAAAGTTGAAGATAAGTGAGGTAGATGCTCACTTTTGATACTTAGATAATTCTGCTATAACTTGCAAATACAACTGATTGAGAGTGTTTTTGAGAGTGTAGGAGAGTTGGAAAAGTGAAAATGAGGTGTAGGAGGCTTGTTTATATAATGGTTGAGTAGGGTTTTGTGTTTATGGAGGATTGAAGGTGATTGGGGAAGGAGAAATGTGACCAATACAAGAGCTGAAAACAACTCGCTACGGATTGCAGCCCTTGGTGTCACGCGAAGCGAAGAGGGGGGGTGGTCGCGTGACGCGGCGCCTCCGTGGTCCAACAACTTTTATTTTATTAAAATTAGGTCCCTATACTTTTATTAGGTTATCATTTTATGCAATAACTTTAATAATTAACATGTTTTCAAGCATGGAAAGCGTATATAAGTGTAATTCGTGTATCATGATTGTATGTATGAGTATTAGCACATATGATAAGTATCGGTTTGCAAGTAAGCACGTATTAAATGATTTATGAATTTCATTATAATCAAAGCCTCGGATTACAAAGTCAGAATTGAATACGGATACAAGTTTCCAAAAATAGAAATACGATTACATCATTCTAATTAAAGAAAGTATAAAAATGCGAAGCGTTACATCCGTAACTATTTATGTTCTGTCACTAGACACTAGTTTCTTGTACCAAACATAAGTGTTTCAATAATCCCTTGATTGATCAATATATTACATAACAACCACAATTTACACAAATAAATAGTTCGACATATATTTTGCGGTTTTGTTGACCCCTTGAAAGAACTGATCAAGCCAAAATTTAACATCTTATTAATATTAGTTGTTCCTCACACTTTATAAAGATTTAAATCAAGGTTTCAAATAATTTCTCTCCGCGATCAAAAGACTGATAGAGACAAAAAATTGTTGGAAGAAACAATTCTTGAAGTAAAAGATAGAGAACTGTTGTGAAAGAACAACTGTTATTCTATATAACAATTGTGTATTGGAACAATTGTTTTACTTATATGTAACTATCTTTGTAATTAACATCCATTTGTAAGATGAACAGTTGATTTATAACAATTGGGAATCATTTAGTTAGATCGATCGTTAGAGGTCGCTTTCTAGGTGACGTCAGTAGATGTCATCAGTAGTTTGTGTGTGTATAAATAACCATCATCTATTAGTTAATTGTTCTTATATTTTATAAAGAAACCCTAAGATGTTAGGTTGAGGGGGAGCTTGTATTTGATAATCACTTATTTAATGAAATAGATTATGTGTTGATTTACTATCTTCCCTGTGTTAATTGATTGTGTTTATTTCGTTGCATATTGCATTCATCAAACACAACCCTCAAGGCCCAATAATAGGTATCAAAGCTGGATCTCTAAATTCGATCTTACAATAAATCTAAAACAAAGTTCTAAGCTCATAACTGATATCTTAATTAGTTGTTGCATCATGATTTCTAAGAAATTTCTACTGTCATTAAAAATCCATTTCAAACTCTGTTTTTCAAAACCCTCTTCAAATGTCTTGAATCATTTCATATTAGCATGATCCACACAACTGGTTCGTCAACCAAACCTCTTATGCCCATTCGCAATGAGTATAACATTAGCAATGAAGGATAACCCACTTTATGTTGCATCAACACACCAAATGTTGGCGATCAATTAGGTATATGTTGGTTTACTCAATTGAACCACTCTATGAGAAGTGTATGAGACAATATGGACCATTGATGTAGCAATCCAATGATGATATTATGACAACACACCGGATGTTGGAGACTAGTCTAAATAAATTATTTTGAGCAAGATTGTCACACCCTCAAAATCCACCTGCAGGGTTTTACCGCGAGGCGCGTGACAAACCAGGTTCTAAAACACCAGTCATATTGAATGACCTCTATATGAGAAAAATGTTTTAAACCAAACAACCAATGAAGTAAAAGTAATGTGGAAGTGTAATCAACGTAATGTAAATGTGTGCATCAAAACAAACGCCTAAACCAAACAGAATATAAATGTAATCATGCATCAATTGATAAAATGTTTTTGACACCCATGTTGTGCACCTAAACCGTGAGCAAGTACCTTAGCGACCTGAGGAAAACATGTAAGAAACAAGTGTCAATCATTTATGATGAGTGAGTTCATAGATGTAGTTTACGGTTATAACATATTTCGTTTTTACAAGTTTCCACTGTTTCAAACAGACAGTAAGTATTAATGTCTAATAGTTTATTGTTATATTAGTAGGTAGCCAACCCATGTTATGTCACGAAAGAGTTCAAAACCGAAGCTGACCATGGCGGTATCTTAGGCTAATTCTACACCCGATGACCATTACATGTCTAGCTAGCGCGACTAGCTCAGGTGGGGCTTGTCAGGCCCAGTAGTACTACTCAAAATTCCCCCACTATTAATCCCAATACTAACGGTCCGAAGTTTACAAGGACTTTATGTGATAAAAGCTACTTTGTGACCATAACGATATAACAACATGCTATTAAATTAAAGGCTTTATATACTATAACGTTTAGGCATTACATTACTGTAATGTGCTTGTGTTTCCTTTCCCTATGTTTCAAAACATTTAAATATAGGGACCATGAACTCACCTTATTGTTGCTTAATAAGATATAAGTGTATGCGAGTTAGGATGGTCAACCACGCCTTATTATGGTTACCATGGATTATTAGTGGATGTTTATGCAAATCCTGTAAGTCCTACACATATCTAGCAAATAGCACGTGAACAAGTAGTCACATAGTTATTCTATCGTGTGGTTTCGTGCAAGTGTTCACAAGATAACCTATGACATAATATATGATATTTAAATAATCACCATACAAGTGCGGAGTTGTAAAAATTGGGCTTTTCAGGAGCTCGTTTACCATAGTTACGGAGTTGTAAAAATTATGATCTTTTTGTATGACGTGCCCCTCAGTGGGTCGGTCTTGTGTAGAATTCTCAAGGTCTAACTCTTTATCGAAAAATTAAGAAAAATCATTTACTAAGCAGTGGCCAGATTCGTCACTTTCTGGCTACTGCTTACGGAATAATTTATTTAAAAATCCTCGAGTATCTGACTACCCGATTCCACTTGGAGGTACATACTGACACATAAGGCCATCAATTGTATAAATTTCATAACCTAACTCTAAATATTCACCATGATATAACACAAAACATAAAATGCAAATTCTACAGAAAATTACAACTTTGACCACTGAAACGGTTTAAATCTTTTGACTAATCAAACGAGGTCGAAAAATTATGAAACCAGTGCGGTTTGAATCGTATGTAAAAGAGGTTCATTTAAACATCAGAAAATCACATTTTCATTACGTTTTTACCTGGTTACAGCCAACTGAAGTCGGCTATAAACATCAAACAGCTTTCAGTTTTCAGCTATCACTGCCTAAACGCGAATTATTGTGATCCCTTTAGCGTGTTAAGTGATCATGCAACTTAACAACATTATATATATATATATATATATATATATCATATTATACGCATCTATTATCATGCCATCGGTTATATATACTTATATATCTACGAGAACAAAAACACTTATCATATATATACATGTGAACAATCAATGTATCACAACCCTCATAAACTCGCCTATTCTATAACATCATCATACAAGAAATCATGCAGCCCTAATGAGCACATACTACACAGCACATGAGCATACAAAACACAAAATGTTACCTAGTCAGCTTGTGGGTGTCGCCGGCCGGAATCCGAGAGGAGAGAGAGAACACCTAGAGCGAGAGAGAGATGGGGGGAGGGGCGACGATGAGGGAGATGGAGGCAGAGGTGAGTTATGAGGAAGTTAGGGTTTGGGATTTTTGACTTGGTTGCATGCATATAACATGCATACATACGTACAGGTTTTGGGGCTTTGAGGGTTGGGTTTTATTTAGGTCGCATGCCACTTGGGCCGCGAGGGGTGTGGGGTGGGCGGTTTGGGTTTTAGGGCCAAAAGGTTCGAGCCGAGAGTGAGGTGCGCACATGGTTTGAGTTTCGGGTTGGGCCACCAAGCCCCTTTGGCTCGACGTGGCCTCGGGTTTGGCCAAGTTCCGTTTTGTGAGTCGAGTGTCGATATAATGTTCGTAAACACATAAATTTTTAAACGCATAAATCACATTTCTATACACTAACGAGTATAAGTGAAGTCAAGGTTCAGGTGTGCCTAATTATATTTTATGAACTATATAAAATATAAAAGAAATCAAGTCAGAAAAAAACCTGTTTTTTCCGGGATGTCACAAAGATTTCTACAAATTGGAATTGGATGCCAAAAGCAGTCTCCATGGCCATTCCAAACGAAGTATATGTTGGTTTACTCCGTTAGACCATTGTAAAGGAGTTATAGGATTATCTTAAAGAGTAATTCGATGGAAATCCTGATGTTATCGAAAATAAACAGGAAATTCTAGATAACGAATGTTCCTTCACAGTAGTTCTTGAATGCGGTTCTTTGTCTTTGTGACACCCCGACCGCGCTAAAACAACAAACCGCGGCGGAAACGTCGGGGAGTGTCGTAACAGAATCATTGTTTCACAACACATGGATTGAAGTTTCGTTTTATTGAATTAAGTTTATTACATTGTCTCGAAAATTAAATACAAAACATGAACATATTGTCCTTCATTGTTATTAAGTCACTAAGGCCTCATCCATCCCTATGTGAGCATGCATCATAATCATCATCAAACATCATCAACTATGGTACCTGAAACATATGAAATACGTCAGCATAAAAATGCCGGCAAGTACATAGGTTTTGTGAGTATGTTAGATTCATGGCTTTAAGTTCATATTGCAATAACTCGTCCAACTACGGGAGTTGTCGAGTGTGTACCTTGAAAACAAAAGAGTTTGATATTGCAGTATGTTTCTATCAACTTTTACAAGTTGATATATGTATAAACCAAAACCATTGTAGCCATGAATCTTAACTGAAAACATTTGTCTTTGTTAACCAAGTTGTAAATCGTTCTCGTAATAAAACTCGTATGGTTTATATCATTAGGAAAACCTTGTAGTGTAACTTCGTTTTGAAAACTTTCGTCCAAGTGATCTAGATAACGCAACGTCATGTAATGTGTTAAAAGCACTTATATATAGGAAGTACCAGCGGCGTATCCACCATGCTTTTATCACATTACACCCGCCCCGTTACCTAATCACTTACCATAACCCAATCGTTCAATAGTTCAACTAGTTCCAATGATTCAAATAGTTCAAGAAATTCACATAGATCAGATAGTTCCAATGGTTCAAATAGTTCAAATCGTTCACATAATTCAATAGTTCCAGTGGTTCAATAGTTCACATAGTTCCAGTGGTTCAAGTAGTTCACATAGATCACACAGTTCAATAGTTCCAGTGGTTCACATAGTTTACATAGATCAATAGTTCCAGTGGTTCAATAGTTCACATAGACCAATAGTTTGTGAGAACCCTCACCAAACCAGGTATCCGTACGAATTAATTAATATTTAATTAATGCTTAATTACTGTGCTTGCTTACAACTGTGGTTAAACTGCTTCTTGATTTCTGATACATACATACTCATGCATCACATTCTATACTGTCACTCTATTATTTACACACAAACATCAGTGACAACCTTGATGCACAAAAGCACAGTGAGCACACTATACGGATAACCCAATAAACATGCTGACATTGCCAGCACTAGACAGACATTGTCTCTGAGGCCAGTATGAGCCGGGAATAGATTACTACACTAGAAGGGAGTGTAGGGAGGTGAGGAGTATAAAATTGCGTCACTAGGTGATATTTATAGTGACCGGATGTGCATAAAACATACTTAAATTAAAAAATTCTGCACTTTATACAAAAATTCAGCATTTAACATAACTAGTGGAGTGCAAAAAATTGGGTAAAATAATACTAGACACTTTCCAAAGTGTCGGGAATTTATTGTGTCATTAAAAACACTATTAAAGACACTTTAAAGCTTTACTTGACACTTTAACGGATTAATATCCAACCGAACAACCGGACTTTACCCAAAACATAAAAATAGTGTCAAAAACATTGTTTACACTTTTCTGAGCTAGTTAGGGTCCCCAATACCCTAACACCCTTTATATTACACAACACACTAATAACCTATTTAAATTCCTAACTAAACTAACTAGACACTTAACTATATCATCAAAATCTAACCATATACCCCCCCCCCCCCCTAATCCGATCGGTCCCCCATGTGGTGACACACCACTCATTACTTTGATTATTTTATTAACTTTGTCTAAAATCTAGTGAGCATATTGTTTGATGGATAATACACCAAATTGGATTATATATTTGCTTAAGGGATAAGACTTCATTCACTAAACACTTCACAAGAATTTGCTTTCTTCTCTCCCTCTTGCCTTGAGTTCGGCCGAAACCATCACCCACCACCTCACCATCATTCAAGTCTTGTTCACTCAATCCACATACATACCAAGGTGCAAGGTGACATACGAGGAGGCCCAGTCCTTTCGGAAACTCAAGGACCTCTCTATATTTCTTTTATCCACCTTGTTTACGAGTTGATTCTTCCCTAGCCTCGAGCTAGTAGTAAGTGCCTCTAAACATCCTCTTGCTCTTGTTTAAAGTGGTTAATAAGAGATTTAATGGATGAAACTCAAAGAACACACAAGATCAAAACTAAAAGTCTTGAAAGAATGATGAACTAGTTCGTTAAAGAGAAACTAATGGTGTAAACCTTGTAAATCTTGACTAGTTGTGAATATTTGATGTTGTTAGTTGCTAGTAGTGGAACGGATCGTCATCTAACCATGCTAGATCATGTTCATGGAACATGAACTAGTGATATGTTAAGGGTAAAAGTTGTAAGATGATGAACCCTTCCACACATGAACATGAACTTGTGTAAAAGTGATTTTTCTTGTAAAATAGAGTTATAAACTACTAGATCTAAAGATCTACAAGTGGTTTTTTGGAAGAACCAAGTAAAAGATACAAGTCTTGTTTAAAAACCGGATCTTACACAAACTAAAAGCATTTTAGTGAATAAACAAGTGTGTAAACACTTGTGCGACAAGAAAGTTTGACAAAGAAATATTTTCGTAAATATTGACTAGAAGTTGTAAGACTACATATTCTTTAAGAATAAAGTTTTCAAGAAACTGATTTTATTTTTAAAGATGACAAGATCCGCTAAATATGTTAGGAAGTTACTACATGTTTTTACACAACTTACAAGTTCATGAGTTTGCGATTTATACTTATTTTTTACATGTTTGAAGTTTAAATGATGTATGTTGATGATTGATAAATTGTTGATTGAATTTTGAAAAGAAAATGATACGCTAGTAAGCGTGGCCACCTCCAGTTACAGAGGAAACTCTGGCGAAATTTTTCCGGAAATATAACACTTAGAAATATTTTGTGACAAGTGTTTATAAATATATTTTTAACTTGTTTTTCCAAATAAACTTCACCGGAATTTTTATTACAAAATAACCAAGTGTCGGAAGTGGATTTTCGTAAATAAAACTTGTTAAATATATATTTAGAATATATATTTCATAGTAAAACGCTTGTGTGATTTTATGATTACTTTGTGAACTAGATATGTTATTTTTAAAGTAAAAATAATATAACTTGAATACACTGAGAAGTATCGACTCCAAGATAATACCAACGCCCTCACAAATAAATATTTAAGTTACACCGGTATTCTTATTACAACGCGAACTTTAAAAATGTAACTTATGTATTTTCGAAAAATACTCTTAAATATATATTTGGATAAAGTATTATTTTGGAAATTGTATAAAGTAAAATATAATATTTTTGGGAAAAATATGTATATTTTGGGAGACAGAATATTTTAGACAAGTGATTAAAATATATTTTAAGTGAGACTTAAAAATATATTTTCGGAACTATAAAACGCACATGTATTAAAACCCCCATCCTTGGGAAGGAATACACTTATAAAATAAATAAGAAGTGTGATTACGAAATAGTTACCTAACTATTTCTCCATCAAAACGTTAAACCTTAAGCCAAGGCACGGTCGTCCATCTAATAGAAGTTAGTACGTGTAGGTCGTCGCGCAGCAGATTGATTTGGGATTGACTATTTCGAGACGCACTTCAGTGAGTTCATGTCCCCCTTTTCTCTTAACTGTTTTCAGTTTTTATACTTCGGGGGTGGAATACATGTTACAATTATTACAGACTTTTATATACATGGTATGGTTAGCTTAAGGATGGTTTACTACTTAGATCATGTGAGTGGGTAGGCGGAAACTAGAGGCCATTAATCCTCATTGTAGGACCGAGGGTCAATAGCGGTAGATCTATCTGGGTGTAGCGAGCCCAACTCCAGGCCCAACTTTATGGACCTCGGGGTGACTTTGAGCCCGACGCAAAAATCTGCTAGGTTTGAGTCTTCCTACAGCACTTCACACATATCATTGGATTTGCAACCCAATGGTGATCTCTTTTTCCTTATTTGCTACATACCAGGGATTTTTCATACATACAAACATATTACAAAGGTTTATACATACTCACTTTTACATGAACTCGCTCAACTTTATGTTGATTTTTCAACTTACATGTATTTCAGGAAATTAATGGATCTGGCCAAGTATGCAAGGGTATTAAGCTGCGTAGGAGTAATGATGTCATCCAAGTTTAGGAAATGTGATCTTTGCCTGGACGGGTCACAAGTCTTAAACTGTGTTTTCACTTATGTCTTTTAGCTGTGTCTTATGAACAAGTTCTAAGTATGTTGTGGTTGTATTTTGTTTCACGCATCGACTTTTAAAAACAATGTTGTCGTGTTAACTTTTTAAACTTGTTAATTGGATGAACATCATGGTTTTATTTTCATATAGCATTGTTGTCATTATGCTATGGTATTAAGAAGTCACACCATAAATAAACCCACGCTTCCGCAAAGCCAGGATGTGACATAGTTCTAGTGGTTCTTGTTTAAATTGTGAAAACTAACTTTTGGTCGTTTTATTGAATACATTCAAACCTGTGTGACTCGTCCTACTCGTTTAACTTGTATTAACAAACCACCAAAGGGTAAGTTAACAATCATCAAGTTCTGTCGTTACCCACATTACCCCCATAACCATGGTGAAAGTCCGATAACGGGATTTGTCAGATCCTATGGTATCATAATATCCTATGGTACCATAACGTACTACTGGTCGGCTCAAATAGTTAATGAATGTCATTCAATTGTCTTTTGACCAACGCCCCAACAAGTTTGTTTATATAATTGAAATCGTTGTGTTCAATACAAACCATAGCATTCATTTAGAAATCTCGAATTCGTTTAGCACATATGAATCACCCCAAAACGTTTGAAAGAGGTAAAAGAGGGGAACTATGTACTCACATTGGATTTCTAGGTATCCTCGATTAAGGTGAACTAACAAGCTCGGGAAATCAAGGAATCAAGTAGTACCTAGTAATTGGATCGCTAAGTTAATAAATCGATACCTAAATCGGAGGATCGGGTAGAATGAGGTTTCGTAAACCAAATGAGTATTGGAACTCATGTGATATGGTTTAACAAAGCCTATATTCTAGAACGGAACCTATCCTAAGAGCTTACGACCCGTTACGACCCATTAAGGTAGCTTACGCTACTTTAACGCGTCGTTCGAGCGAATGAGCGTTCGAGACGCCTAACTAGTCCTATGACAAGTAATATATGCCCTAATATTTTAAATATGTTGCATAATCAGTTTAAGTGACAAAAGTTAAGTTGCATATGCTTAAAATCCAATTATGCATGAAAAGGGCATTTTGGTCATTTACCTAAGGCATATAAACTACCTATCATACAACTAATTAAACTAAGTGACCATAAGGTATAACCTCGGAAGGTTATTCCCTATACAACTATGGTCACTATACATGCTTGGTCGAATCCTAATGGTCGACCAAACGGGTCGAGTTCGAAAGTCTAAGCGGTGGTTTAGACCGCTTGACTTACGACTCTAAACAAGCACTAGACTAAAAGTGACGAGTTAAACATGTTAAAACAAAACAAGTTTGATATCAAAACAAAGTGTTTTGATACCCAAAAGTAGCTTCGTCGCAAAATATGCATAAACACGTATTTTGACCGAAACTTTGACTCGTCACTTCGACTAATCGACGTGGTAATCAGTAGGTATAGTCACATGGGACTATAACCATCGTTATTACACTCAGGTTGCAAAGTTAGAACGAACTTTGTGTTGACCAATTCATGGTCAAAGAAGAAAGTCAAACACTGTTTGACTTTCATGCTTAAAAAGCAATAACAAGCATGAAAGAAGCTTACAAAAGGTCCAAGCAATGGAGAATTTGTTCTAAAACACTCAGGTATGAAGCTAAGGCTTCAACTTAGAGCAGATTTAGAGCAAATGTGAGGAATGGGTGAAAAATCAAGTGGGTATTTATAGAATTCCAAGAACCATTAGGATCGTTTCTCGTAATTCGTGCTTAAATCTGGACCTTACATGTGTTGCCCATTGTTTATAATACAATGGGAACCTCAAAACTATCAAATGGTATCAGAAATCAGTGATTAAAACCATCAAATTCAGCTCAAATGGCCAAGTTCAATGTTTCTGTCTAACATTCTGTCGTGGGCCTCGTAGAAACCAGACAAGGCTTACGCGCCCCTCCTAAGCAAATTTGGCAGATTGTCAGTTTTAGTCCCTGCAGGTGTAAAACTTGGTTTTTGATGCATTTTTTACAAGTTTAAGCCTCGTTAACCCCATTTCAAGGCTCTAAAATGAAGTTAAAGTATAGGGAACATGAAATATGCTCAAAAACATCTCGGATGTCGGTTCGTTTGGCCATACGGTCGCGTTGCTCGGTTAATTACGACGAAAACTCAAACGGCTACGAAAACGATCCAAATTACGCGTCGAGTGGTATTTTTGCATTCCAATCACTAAAATAAAATATTTTAATGATTACAAAATTTTTTTGGATGTCCGGATATGTTCAGAACGTAAGATATGCGAGAAAATGCAAACTTATGCACTTTTTGACGCTTTTAGTCCCTGTTTGATCAAAAAGTTTATTTTCGCATACCAAAGCCCTCAAAGCCTATTTCTAAGCTATGTAAAGGATATTTAGGGTATTTTTAACTTATGACCGACTTCCGGAATGTTCGTTATCATACAAATCAGCATAGTTTCGCAGTTTGACGCAAATAGTCCCTGCGATCGAATAAACTTGTTTTCAACACACCAAACCCTCCAAAACTTATTTCTAAGTTATGTAAAGGTTATTTAAGGTATGTTAAGCCTATGTCACTATTCCGGAGTGTTTTTCGCGTTAAACTAATTACGTTTACGCACTAGTTCGCGTATAAATTTCTAGAAAGTGATTTAAAGGTTGAAATTGAACAAGAATTGATATGTGCAAATGATACACATATTTATACAAATCCCAAGTATGAAACACAATAAATCAATGGTTTTGTATTCGTTTGATGGTCGTAGAGACACAAGTGTCACAGTCTTCAATAGTTGTTCTTCTAGCAGTTTTTAGTCTTTGTCAGTTGTTGCATTAAGGATTGCAGTCCTTTGAATGCTTGACTTGAATCTTTAATAAGTATGAAGAAAAACTGATATTAATCAATTGTTATGTTGGCATTTGGGTGATGGTGCTTAACCCTTATGTGGGTGGGGTTCGGCTACAAAGTTTATTTTTCCTACAAAGTATACAAAATCATAAAATAGCATAATTTCAGCCATAAATCACACTCAAAACCCCCAAGTAGCAAATTGAAGAGCACTAAAACATAATATCCAAACTCTAACAATCCATAAAAACTTCAAACACACCATCATAGAATTATGAATATAAAACACAACATGATAATCAACATAAAACACACTAATGTTAGTCATTCAATAATCAAAACCTTATGATCCAAAACACAACACAAAACCCACAAATATGGCGTTTTAGTATTCTTCACTATGTATCTGTTGGTTTTGAGTGTGTTTTATTGTTGACATTATGGTGTTTTATGACTTTTGACACTTTGTAGAAAAACGGAATTTGTAGCCAACTCTCACTCTTATGTTAATATTAATAATAAAATAAAGAGAAAAATGCCTGGATAGTCCCTGTGGTTTGCTCAGTTTTCACCTTTAGTCCCTAATTTTCTAAAATTACAGCTATAGTCCCCAACTTTTGCAATTTCGTTACTGGATAGTCCTGGGTGCGGATGGAGGTTAGTTTTTTATGTTAAGTGGATGTGAAATTACAAAATTACCCTTACTATTAAAAATCCCAATAAAATATTAAAAAAAATCTAATTTATTATTTTAAAGAAAGTGGGACCCACCTTTTTCCTATCCCTACCCCACCCCCTCTCCTCTTTCTCTCGTCCCATTTCTTTGTCTACAACAATCAAACCACCACCACCATACCACCCCCACCTTAGGTATTTTAATCGTTGATTGAATACGAAAGAAGAAATCAATTAGGGCAGCTATCGTTGAGAGATAAGGTTGCGATCTGATGTGCTTAAAATACAACATATAAATTATATCAAATACGTGGTAAAATCAACCCTTTTCAGTATTAATGTTGGACAAAGCTTGGTTTTCTGTTCCTTTTTAATTTACAGGGTCAAAGGAGCTTAAATGTGAAAAAGGAGCAAAACGACAACAAAAACCAACATAAATGTAGAGAAGGAGGAATTACGCAAATCACCAAGCCCCAACTCACATCCAAACCACAAAAAAGCAAGAACAGCAGACTTGACACGGGGCCGTGTCCAAAGGTGGATGCTGTGCAGAAGAAAATACAACAGCAAAGGACAAAACTGGTAGCCAACACGGGGCCGTGCTAAGCCAACACGGGGCGTGGTCAACTCAAAGATTTTCAGAATCTGCGATAGTACAGCAAGTACTTTGGCCACGGGTCATGCCATTGACACATGGGGTCGTGTTAGTACAAGATCTGACAGGCAGTTAATGAGGAAGAGAGGGAGGGAGATGACCACAGGGCCGTGCCAGGTGGGCACGGGCCGTGGTGGAGCTTCTGATTTCAGCTATAAATAGATGTTCTTGGTTCCATTCCAAACCATCCCTTGGCAAACCACTTCTCTCTCACTTGCCACCACTACAACACCATCATCCATTTTCCATCATTTAGAGTGTGTGTGTAGTCTCGGGATCCATTATTGATAGTAAGAGTCTTTGTTAAACAAAGTCCATGCTTGGCTAAACTCTTACATCACTTGGTGAAGACATATCATTTATGGATTTTCTTTTATGATTTCCAATCTTTGGCAACTTTTAATTGGGTATGTATTAATGACTTTAATAACTAGTTTTTTATATTGAAGGCAAATTTATCTAATCATTCTTCATATGTCATTGATTCACATATTCGTGTCTTTACGGTCTATATAAAGGGCGTTAATTGCTTGGAAGGGGGTTAGAAGGGTGGTTGGGTAAATTTTACGTCTCGTTCAGTGTATAGATCCTACGAGAACCTGGTTCAAGCTTAGTAACACCTCACGAGTCGGAGCGGGCATTACCCACCACGGGAGAGGTGCAAAACACTTGAATCCCTTATCTATAAACTACTATTAAAACTTTAAACCAACCCCGCGAGGACTGTATCCCTGCTGATTCAGACCAACCGGTTGAGGATTATCGCTGCCTGAAAGGGGGCCCACCATTTTTTTCATTAATAACTTACTGAATTATCTTTCGATATTCCGACCTAGTGGGATTGTATACTTGCTGACTCAAACCACTAGGTTGATGGTAACGTCACCTTCACAAGAGGGGCCTTCTACTATAACTAAGATAATCTCTTAAAATGCCCAAAGTGCGGAAATCATCAAAAGGGTACATGAAAGATAAGTCGGATCCAAGTGATTCTTTCTTGTCTATCTGTTTTTAATTTTATTTTATTCTATGTTTTTTTCTTTTTATTAGTTTAAAACTCTTTTCTCAAAGTTTGTTTAGACGTTGACGATAAGCCGGTACTAAAAACTCTTGTTTCATTGGAGGACCTCGGTATCTTGCCATCACTATACTACGTCCGCGATGGGTACACTTGCCCTAGCATGTGTGTAGAGTGATAGTAGAATATCGTGTTTTATAAATTTAAAACTTGAAATCGGCGAGTAAAAAGAGCTAGAAATATACCTAAAAAATATATACACCCGCACGCACGTCAAGTTTATGGCACCGTTGCCGGGGACACAAGAATTTTAAGAAAGCTTAAAATTTATGGCCTAATCCTTTGTATCTTTTATTTTCATGTTTTTCTTCATTTTCTTTTAATTTTTCACTTTCTGTAGAGTTGGCACGGGGTCGTGCTGTTCTAACACGAGGCTGTATCACCTCTCAAGTATCTTAAAAACTATTTTCTACCAGATATAGACTGTAGCACGGGGCCGTGTTACCCTAACACGGGGTCGTGTCAAATCAACAGTTTGTAAGAAAATAGTGACCGCCTGATCCCGACGGTCTAAAAAATGGATTTCTTTGATTATTTCTATCCCCCTCCACTCTTACGGTTTATGGTGCGATTATTATGGGGAGGAGCATGAAGAATCGGAATGTGGCGTTCTAAACTTCACTCCCCACTATTTAGCCCCATCGTTTTCCTGTAACGAAAACCGTGAAACAAGTGGGAGCGGAAATAATAATGAAATCCCTCCGCCTGAACTCCATCTAACCTCTCACCTAGTTGACTTAGAAGATATAAGTCAAATAGAAGAAAGGATTATCTTAAAGATCAAATAATTAGAATCCTTGATAAAGGCGCGATATTCATCACGGATTCCATCCGAAGGAGAACCAATGGAGGAAATATCAGGTACATACAACAACACCAAAGTCAGCCAACCCTCCACCATTGACGACCGCGAAAGCGAAAGCGATAGTTGTCCTTGTTTCGATTTTGCGATGACAGTCCCCCTTACCGAGTGTGAATTTCACACCAACAGCATGGACGAGAGCGAATCGACTCATACCTTCTTTAACAAGAGCCCGGAAAAGGTAAATAAGGGATGGTCCCGTTTTCCCATTTTTAAAGAAGTCTTCTGCCTTTCCGATAACCTCTTGCGTTTTCGTACCTCTCGCCTAAGTCTGCGGTATATCCGACAATACGGTGTTGTTCCAACCAGTAATGAACCACCTGATGTCGGATAATTCCTTAAAAACCCAGACAAACTTCATAAAAACTCTTAACACGAGGCAGTGTTCCTTGAACACGGGGCCGTGCCCAGCATTCTTCTTAAAACATGGGGCGTGCCGAACTAACACGGGGCCGTGCCCCTTGTATTTTTTCGGCACAGGGCCATGTCAGCAATGACGTAGGCCGTGTTCTACTAACGGACAACATTCTTTGACACATGCAGCCGGCACGGGGCCGTGCTCGCGTGTTGTCACTGTCTATAAAGTCAGCCTTTGGGGAGAATGTTTGGAACCATTCCAAAAGGGCAAGATCCTGGAGATTCTTCACACATACCCCAAAAGGTATGTTCTTAAAAAGGTCTCATTTGACCTTCTTGTCCTTTTCTCTTTTGGTCATTTCCCCTTCTTCATTCTTCCATGAACTCCATTGAAGCTTGAAGCTTTAAGCTTAAAAGGCTTCAATAGGAGGGGCATACTCTTGATTCTTAGCTCAAAGTTTTGCAAATTCACTTTAGTAAAACATTATTTTAAGTTATTTATGTTCAGAAAGTTAAAAATCAATCAAATCCAACTTAAAATAAATTTTTTAGAGCTAAGAATCAGGAGCAATTGGTTCAGCCCGGGGTCGTCCCACTCTGGCATGGGGTCATGCTGAACATTCTGATATTCCATATCTTTTTCACAGTTGGTCATTTTCTCTCAAGATGTCAAGCCAGCAAAGTGGAACGTCATCAACAATCTCCAAGAACCAGAGAAGAGGAAGAAGGCTCTCTCTCGAGGCCATCTCGTAAGATATGTGAGTGCCTTAAGAGAGAGTCTTGACGAGATGACCTTAGTGGAGGAAGTTCTAATAGACCGTGTAAACTATCTCACCATGGGGCTAGAAGATTGTTTCAGAGAAATCACCCTTTTACACCAAAGGTTAAATATCTTGGTCTTGCCTCCGATGGAGACAATCTTCCAGTAAGAAGATTGGAACCTCGCTAATGAGGTCGTACAACCTACGGGATGGGGAGATGAGATTCCAGAACCTCCCCCTATCAATGTTGCATTCGAGGTTCCGATAAATCTCGCTCCCCCTCAAGAGGAGGTAGAAGAGGAATCCTACATCTTCCTTCCGAGGGAGATCGAAGAGATGCTCAATGACCTCTAGATTAAGTATTTCCCACAAACGCTCTAGTCCTCCAACATCTAACTTTCGTAGATCTAGGAACGTAGCTTTAGGGTTGTTTAAAAATGATCTTGGAGAGGCATAAGTTCCTATCTATCTATCTATCTATCTATCTTAGTTTTATGTAGGTTTGTAATTTTTTATTTTCTTGTAATTGTCTTTATTTTTAATGAAATGGAGGATTGGATGATGGTTATTTGAATGAATGTGTTAAAGAATCTAGAAACACCTGATGGATGATGAAAAATGGAACTCATGCACATAAATCAGAGGCCTCCCGACTCATAAACTGCAAAACAGTGGCTGCAGCACGGGGTCGTGCTCACCCAGCACACCCCCGTGCCCAACTTACTATTGTCAAAAATTCTCTGTCTAGAAGGTGGCACGGGCCGTGCTCACCCAGCACGCCCCCATGGCCACCCACTGTAAGTCTTCTGGTTTAAAATTGTTACTGGCACTTTGGACACGGGGCCATGTCCCCATAGCACGCCCCCGTGCTGCAAGTGCCAGTAACTAAAAATTTTTGCTATTTTCACACTTTTTACATATTTTACCAAAATAAATCCTATTTGGGACACATTAAGGGCAATGTGTAATTTAAGTGTGGGAGGAGGATAATAAAAACCTTGAATCATTTGTCCTAAATCAAGCCTTACACAAAACTCGCCTTGGAACCGCTAATCACCCCAAACTTTTTCATAATTATTCTTTTTATTTTCTTTTACTTATCTTAGTTTACTTGGTTAAAACAAGTTCTAAAAATTATGTTTTTACGAATTTACAACTGATAGTGTCGTGATAAAAAGAACCAATTTAGAAAATTACAGAAACGGGCATGACAAATCTTTGTAAAATTTGATTTTATATACATTTTTACACTACAACTCTTTTTCCCACAAAAGTGAGTTTTGAGCCATTACCGAGCATACAAATATACAACTATACTATTTGCTCAATTTTCGTTTCTTGTGCGAATAGCCCGTTTGGTTCTCACGAATCTAGAACTTGACAATACGATGCGTTCCAAGTCCTTACCAATAAAAATCCAAGTAAGTAAATGATAGAGGCATTAGGATCAAACCATTTTTCAAAACAAAACCTTTATTTTTCTTTGCTTTATCCAAAAAAACATCCCCCTAGTTAAACCCTTTGAACCTTAAAAACCTTTTCATTTCCAAACCCATAAAAGCAAACTTTTTCATTTTTCATTTTTCATCTTTCATTTTTCATCTTTCATTTTTGTAAACCTATCGGTTATGAAATTACGATTATGGCTCAGTTTCAACTTTGGCAACAAAAAAAAATCAGATAAATCAGAAAAATATGCCAAAGTATTTTTTGCTAAGCCACAAAGCAATAGAAAAACCGATATTTTACGTTTTTCACCCTTTTTCAATAAAACATACCAAACCCGAACTACCACCTACCCTTCAAAAGCCCTGTTGATATTTATAAGGATTTAACATCAAAAAGAGGAGGTTTGATCAATTGTCAAGCCTGTGGTAGGAGTAAGTTCCAAAAATGGGCACGAGCGGTTTCACTTAATACATCATCGGCCGAGTGTTGAGTGACCACTTGTGAGGAAGTGTAAATATGTATATAACTAAATAGAATTTTATAAAGGCATGTTTCGCCCAAAGTAAATAATTTTTCCTAACTTGTGTTTTAAATAAATCACGACGAATAAGATTGTAAATAAAATAAAAACAAAATAAATTTAGAACTTGGATTCCCGACACTCTAAAATATGAGACCAAAACCTTCTCTTCTACCTATTCCGTTTAAGTGTGTAAGCCACGTAACAGAATTTTTCTTGAGGACAAGCAAAGATTCAAGTGTGGGGGTATTTCATATGCTTAAAATACAACACATAAATTATATCAAATACGAGGTAAAATCAACCCTTTTTCAGTACTAATGTTGGAAAAAGCTTGGTTTCTGTTCCTTTTTAATTTACAGGGTCAAAAGAGCTTAAATGTGCAAAAGGAGCAAAAAGACAGCAAAAACCAACATAAATGTAGAGAAGGAGGAATTGACGCAAATCGCCAAGCCCCAATTCACATCCAAACTACAAAATAGCAAGAACAGTAGACTTGACACGGGGTCGTGTCAACCAGACACGGGCCATGTCCGAAGATGGATGTTGTGCAGAAGAAAAGACAACAGCAAAGGACAAAACTAGCAACCAACACGGGGTCGTGCTAAGCCAACACGGGGCGTGGTCAACTCAAAGATTTTCAGAATCTACGATGGTACAGCAAGTACTTTGGCCACGGGTCGTGCCATTGACACACGGGGCCGTGTTAGTACAAGATCTGACAAGTAGTTAATAAGGAAGAGAGAGAGGGAGATGACCACAGGGTCGTGCCAGGTGGGCACGGGCCGTGGTGGAGCTTCTGATTTCAGCTATAAATAGATGTGCTTGGTTCCATTCCAAACCATCCCTTGCCAAACCACTTCTCTCTCACTTGCCACCACTCACCATCACTACAACACCATCATCCACTACCATCATCTATTTTCCATCTTTTAAAGTGTGTGTGTAGTCTAGGGATCCAAGATTGATAATAAGAGTATTTGTCAAACAAAGGTCATGCTTGGCTAAACTCTTACATCACTTGGTGAAGATATATCTTTTATGTATTTTCTTTTATGATTTCCAATCTTTGGCAACTTTTTAATTGGGTATGTATTAATGACTTTAATAACTAGCTTTTTATATTGAAGGCAAATTTATCTAAGCATTCTTCATATGTCATTGATTCACGTATTCGTGTGTTTACGGTCTATATAAAGCGTGTTAATTGCCTGTAAGGGGGTTAGAAGGGTGGTTGGGTAAATTTTATGTGTCGTTCAGTGTATGGATCCTACGAGAACCTGGTTCAAGCTTAGTAACACCTCACGAGTCAGAGCGGGCATTACCCACCACGGGAGAGGTACAAAACGCTTCATTCCCTTATCTATAAACCACTATTAAAACTTTAAACCAACCCCGCGAGGACTGTATCCCTTCTAACTCAGACCAACGAGTTGAGGGTGATCGCTGCCTGGAAGGGGGCCCACAACTTTTTGCATTAATAACTTACTTAATTATCTTTCAATATTCCGACCTAGTGGGATTGTATCCTTGCTGACTCAAACCACTAGGTTGAGGGTAACGTCGCCTTTACAAGAGGGGCCTACTACTATAACTAAGATAATCTCTTCAAATGCCCAAAGTGCGGAAATCATCAAATGGGTACATGAAAGATAAATCGGATCTAAGTGATTCTTTCTTGACTATCTGTTTTTTATTTTATTTTATTTTCTGTTTTTATCTTTTTATTAGTTTAAAAATCTTTTCTCAAAGTTTGATTCGATTAGACGTTGACGATAAGCCGATACTAAAATCTCTTGTGTCCTTTGACGACCTAGGTATCTTGCCATCACTATACTACGTCCGCGATGGGTACACTTGGCCTTGCGTCTGTGTAGAGTGATAGTAGAATATCGTGTTTTATAAATTTAAAACTTGAAATCGACGAGTAAAAAGAGCTAAAATTATACCTAAAAAATATATACACCGTCGCCGTTCAGCGTTCACCGTGTTCCGGTAAGAAACATCGTCACATTTGATTGATTTTCGACCTCAAATACACAAATTCCAAATTTGAGGTTCAAAAAAACGAAGATCGTCACCAATTCACCGTCTTATTTCACATATCAATTTCACTGATCTATGATCTATTCATATCAAATTCATCATAATCTGTACCAATTTCAAAATATCTGATGGTTTTGCTTTCCGATTGTGAATTAGGGTTGCTATTTGTTTCAAAATATTTTTTGTATTTTTTTTCAAAAGAAAAGCAATTGAAGATTGAATCAGGTTGAATTTTAATATGTCATAGGATTGTGGTATAATTGGGGCTGTAGATCTGAGTTAGCGTTTCATATTTTAATATTTTTGTTGTATTGGATAATAGTGGTAGGCCCCATTTCTCTTTATAAATGATTTGTTAATTATTAATGTTTTATATATTTTAAAGAATTGATATTTTTGTTATTTCACACTCTCTTACTGAGAAAACTAACTGATGTTAGGCACATGGACTATCTGGGAACAAAAATTGAAAAGTTAGAAACTATAGCTGTAATTTTATAAAGTTAGGTACAAAAGGTGTAAAAAAGTCAAACCATAGAGACTATCCGGGCATTTAACTCTAAAATAAATATTTGTTGGGCTTTTTGTCGTTATTTACCTAGGGACTGCACATCCGTTAGTAATTACCAATGGAATCGCAAACCACTTAACACTTTTTCATCAAACAGACGGTAGTGTGTTATTATTAGACCAGACGCTATGGGGCTCGTCCCCAGGCCCATCCCCTTGCCGCTGCCCCAGCCTTACCACCCCTTGCTCCGTCGCCGTCCAGGTGGCGTCCTCTTCGTCCGCCCACAGCCGCCCAAGCCAGGCCTCACCCCCTCACACACACCTATACATACATACATACACATATATAAAGGGGTTCATCCCTCACCCCATAGGTCCATCCCCTTTCGGCTCATCCTCACACCCGCTTACGTGACGGTCTATGTGACGGCCCACCCTTGGAGGACTATCCTCCTCCATACCTTCAAGTCTTAGTGATACTTTTTTTTATTTACCGAACTCCTTGCAATGTCTTATTATCTAAAAATACTATTCTACCAAAAAGATGGCATTTTTAAATACGTCGCTAACGTTAAAAATGTTATGTCGTAAATTATTGACAAAATTCTTTCGTGGGTAGGGCTGTTTAAATCGCTCGTCGCTCACCGCTTGCGCCGATCGCTCGGAAAACGCTCGAAATATGCTCGCTCGGCTTGGTTCAGTTTGCAAACGAGCCAAGAATGAGCAAAGGTCCGCTCAGCTCGGTTCAGCTCGAATTAATTTTTATTAATTTATTACATATATAATATATAATTATACATGCACACAGAAATTACATGTATATTCATATTTTATACATACCGTTCTATTAGATTTGGAACACTACACTCAAATATACAATTATATTTATCCATACTAGCCTAATCAAAACTCTAAATCGTGAAGCGACAATATTTGACATCTTTCTCTCATCAGTCGTCAATCGTCTCTCGCTCTCACCATACGCCACAATGCGACAATTGTTCTTTGTTGTATATTCATCGCCTCACCTACCTCAATCAAAGCCTCATCCTCGGACGATCCAACCTCAATCTTAGTGTCATCATCGGACAGTTGGACCTTAGTCGTGACCCGATAGCGGAGACATCGAAGGAAACATGTTAAATCTATGGTTGTCCAATTTACTCGTCGCTCGCTTCGCGTTCGCCACTCGCTCGGAAAATTACACGCTCGAATATGCTCGTTCGGATTTCACTCAGTTGTAAACGATCCAAGCACGAGCAAAGGCCCGCTCGGTTCGGATCAACTCGTGAACAACCCTATTTGTGGGTAACTCGTCCTCGGTAATACCCATATTTATTAGGGTTTCCGACGTCCTTGTACAACAAATTTTCATTAGTAACCACCTTCATCAAAGAATTTAACCTTTGGTAAGCTCATTTTTCTGAAATGTCATTGTCTAGAAATTACTATCTTCTTAACATGTCAATGAAAATGTTAGTGAACTGAATAAAGACCGAAGAATAAAATAGTGAGAATTCATGGTCTACAGTTGTTGACTTTCTATTATTTTTGGAAGGACAGATACCATCTTCACAGAGGAAAAGACCCAACAATAGGAATGAAAAGATACAAAAATAAGTTTATGGTAATAAATGAATTCCAACTTTATGTGCCATTTTTGACATTCAAATCAATGTGGTAAGACAATGACACTGATTGTTCACAGGATTAAGAAATGACGTAAGTTTTTTAGGTTGCAAGTAAAAATAACGATTGGTCAGTCTAACACGCGAATGGTGTTTTCATCGTCTTTGGATCCTGTCTACATCAACAAAGCGGTCGTTTAAGAAATAATTAATTGTTTATAGTTCCTAATTATATAAATCAGTCATTTAATATAAAAATTTACCAGAAAAACAAAAGAAAATCTAGATGGTTGATCAGTATTTCATTTCGTAAATCAAACCATAATTGCTCAATTTAAATGTTATAAAAATATTTTGCTTTTATATTTACAGAGGGCAGTTAACGTACAATAGGGCTTATCGTACGATACGTACGTGATCATCCCAGCCGTACGATCTAGTGCAAATTCAATCTTCCACATGCGATTTTGTCCATCTACACACTCCATGCCATTTTTCACATTACCTCATGCTAGCAGGGGCGGACCCACACTATGTGGATCGGGGTCCTCGGACCCCAATGTTTTTCAAAAGGTTAGTAGAGACGGTATGTTAAATTTTTTACGGACCCCATAAGAAAAATTAGATGGAACCCATTGTAACAAGGTGAAGGTTGGTGTAGTTGTAAATTTATTGACTTGTAACAAAAAGGTCATGGGTTCAATTCTCAATATGGTGTTTTTTTACTGCACAATTATTGTGTTCATCAGATCAAAAGTGGATCAAGTTTAATATTTACCAATAGATTACTCTAAAAAAATTAATAATCTTAACTAGTATGGAAAAATGAAAGGTAATACTAAAATTTATAAGTTTGTTTAAATGTATTACAACAATCCAATATCAAGTAACTTAATCGATTCAGTTTATTTGAATTTTATATTTTTAAACTTAATTTGAATTAACAACTTAGCTGAATTTAAAAGTCGATTTGAGTTTGGCTTGATTTGATTCTAGGTGATAAAAAATATGTAATTCAACTTAAAAAGTCCGTATTATTAAAATTATGTTGTTGGACCGTCTCCGACCCGACCCGAAAAAAGGACCCCAGTGAAAAAAAATCCTGGGTCCGCCACTGCATGCTAGCCATTTTTTCACATGCGATATTCAATCTTCCACATGCGATTTTGTCCATCTACACACCCCATGTCATTTTTCACATTACCCCATGCTAGCCATTTTTTCACATGCGATCTTCAATCTTCCACATGCGATTTTGTCTATCTACACACCTCATGCCATTTTTCACATTACCCCATCCTAGCCATTTTTTCACATGCGATTTCATTTGCATGGGATTTCAAACATGCGATTTCATTTGCCTTTTTATAACATGCGAAGATTGAATTCGCACTAGATCGTACGGCTGGGATAATCGCGTACGTATCGTACGATAAGCCCTATTGTACCTTACACTTTTCTATATTTACGTATGTGGTTTTATATATATATATATATATATATATATATATATATATATATGTATGACACGTTATAAGCAGTGATATTAAATTAAAATATAATTAAAAAAGCATTTAAACATGATGGTAGTTCCGACGTTGAAAGGTGGTCAAACTCAAAGTCTTTTATTTTAAATATACTAATCAAATCATATGTAATAAAATACTAACATATTTAATAGGGTTTTTTTGCATATTTCCCCTTAAAAAACTTTGAAATTGCATATATACCCAAGCCAAAAATTCAATTGCATATTTCCCCTCTATTAACTAGTAAAATTGCAAATTTACCCATTTTGATTTAATTTATTAAAATTAAATTATAGAAAGACCATTTTACCCTTCATTTTACTAAACTTTAGAAAATTGCATATTTACCCATTTTTAGAGTGAATTGCAAGTTTTGTCCTTTATCTTTAGGCTATTTTGCAAGTTTTGTCCTTTATGTTTAAAGTTGACGAGTTTTGTCCTTTATGTTTGAAAATCAAGCACGTTTTGCCCTTTGGGGCAAAACGTGCCTGATTTTTAAGGACAAAACGTGCTTGATTTTTAAGGCCCAAAGGGTAAAACATGCTTGATTTCAAACATAAAGGACAAAACTCGTCAACTTTAAACATAAAGGACAAAACTTGCAAAATGGCCTAAAGATAAAGGACAAAACTTGCAATTCACTCCCCATTTTTACTAGTTTTTGTCTTTTTTCACTATTTGCATTTTTTCATGAAGTTTTTTTTTTCATTATTTTTCCTTACGAACTAGAGTAACAATCAAAAAAATACGATTGACAATCATCTAAATAGAAAATAAAATGCCAAAACTTTAATCCATTACGGTACCAAAAAATTATCCCAAAAGAACAACCACAAAAATTCCATGTAACAATATCCAAAAAATGAAAAAGACAAATGCTAAAGTTTTGACCATTTGGTACCAAAAAAGTAAATTGCTCGACTTTGATTAGTTATTTTCACATGTTTTTGTTTTTTTCCCCGTTTACTTGTTGATGGTTGATCTTGCGATGCCGAATTTTTGCATTTTTTTTGTTGGTGTCCATACCCACCACACCGGTGACACTTATATTTTTTTCTTTGCTCATCATTTGCTCTAATTCTCTCATTTCTTGGTCTTCCGGGCGGCCGTTTGATAATAGGTGGGTATATCTTCTCCTCATCATCTACATGCACCCATTGATCCTTAGTAGGCATCGGAGCAACTTCTAGAGCATAAGCCGATTTAAATTTCTCAATAGTGAAGTAAGAATCAACAAACTTCTCCCAATTCACATCCCTTGTGAAAGCAATAAAAGCAGCTGCATGTAGACATGGAATACCTTTAACTTGCCAAACCCGACAAGTACATGTTTGCTCATCAAGTACGACCTCCCAACGCTTTTCGCCGCGTTTCACTTTAGCTCGATTTTCACTACTTCTACAAACTTCGTACTCGCCCAAATTCTACATATAACATGGAAAAATAAGAAAAACAAAAACAAGAACGAAACAAGAACAAGAAAAAAACAAAACAATAAGAAAAACAAAATCACTGTCAAGTTTAACTCACATATGCAATTTCAAGTTTCCTAAAAATATTTGTCATTCGCTGTGTCTCGCCAATAAGTTGTCATTCATTTCTGATTCAAGTTTAACTCACATATGCAATTTCAAGTTTCCTAAAAATATTTGTCATTCATTTGTTATTCGCTGTGTCTCGCCAATACCAGTTACATATATATTCACATATCAATATATCATACAGAACAAAACCCTCACTCAACCGCAACAACACAAACTTATCACAAATTATTGATGAAGTTAACAAAAATGAAACAGAACTGACGATAGAGAAAAGGAAAGAAGTGATTACATGGAATTAAGCGCCACTGAGATGCTCGGAATCGCTGTGTCTCGAAGTTCAAGCCGGCCGGAATCGCTGTGTCTCGCCGGCAGAATCGCTGTGTCTTCTCTGCTGTATTGCCGTAGATGAAGAAAGGAAACCCAAACGTCTAATGATCTGATTATTCTCTAATTTGATATTTTAATTTTGAGAAGGGTTTTGAGAAGGGTAGTTTTGTCATTTTAACAGAGAAGGGGAAATATGCAAATTTTTTTTAGGCTTGGGTAAATATGCAATTAAGGGTGTTTTTAAGGGGAAATTTGCAATTATTCCTATTTAATAAACCCATTTGTATAATATAATAATTGATGAACAGGGTTGTTTATGAGTCAAGCCAAACAAAGCGGATCGGCTCATTTAAAACCGAGTCGTAAATCAAACGACCATTTTCTAAGCAATGAATATTCTGAGCAAGCGTCGAACGAATTTTGAGCGATTTTGACAACCGTATCGCCTGATTTAAATCCATTAATATTAATAAAGCATATAAAGGTAGGGTTCTTCAAGTTTTTATTTCTTTTTAAAACAGACACATTTCATGACATAATATTTTTGTTATAAACAACCATTTTGTGGCCGATGAGGCAATGATCATATTGCACGAACAATGACGTTGAGAGTAGAAGACTATCAACTTAGGGTAACATGAGACATTGAGGCGATGAGGAGTCTTTCGTTTAGCGGTTTAGGGTTTAACTTTTAGATTTGGTTTTAATTTTTTTATTATCATGATTAGGCGAATACGTATAGATATAGTTCTAAATTTGTATATAGGGAACCAAAATCTAATAGAGTTGTATATATACAACTATTAATTTAATTTAATTTATATTTATGTATGTGTGTATGTATATAGGTGTGTGTATACATGTATAATTTTTCTTTATGTACATATGTGTTTATATATGTATGTGTACCAAGCATGAGCAATCGAGCACTCGGCTCGGTTCGGCTTGAATTATTATACTTAATTGGTATATAGATACAGAACCGAACCGAGCAGAGCGACTCGTTTACAACCGAGCCTCAAATCAAAGGGGCAATTTCCGAGCGAGCGGTGAATGATTTTGACGACCCTATTGACGAAGGACCTTATGAATAGTAAATTAATTATATTATATAATATAACAACCGATGATGAAGGAGCTTATGAATAGTAAATTAATTAGACAACAATTTGATACTAGTTACAATTTTGACATCTCTTTTATGTTGTATTATCCTTTTCCTTTTTTAATTAATTGGACAACAATTATATATAATAGTAATTTTATTTTTATAATAATATATAGTATTTTATTATTTATTATTTAATATATTATAATAGTTTATTATTATATTTACTTTTTTTAATATTTTTTTCTTTTTTTAACATATATTAATTTATCGATTAATTTGATACTTCTTTAATAAGTTACGTTTATAACTTTTTTCAAAAAACTTAACTACGTAGTTGTGCTTGATTTCTTTCCCTGACATTCCGTTATAAGAGCATTCACATCCTAACCATCAAATTATGTGAGGAGGGGTTTTTATATTATAAAGGGTATAAAAAGTGGTTGTGAGTAGAGGAGAGAGAAAATGTTACTGTTCATCTGTATATTTGGGGGGACACTGTTCACCCGTTATAATTTTTTAATATATTTTGAAAGTGGTTGTGAGTGGAAGTGAGAGAAAAATGTAATGATAATATTATTTAATTGAAAGGGGAGAGAAAAAGTATTTGTTTTTAGTGGAAATATATTGATATAGGAGTTGTCTTTTAGTGGAATGTATGTATAATTTGATGGATTGGATGTGAATGCTAGTTATGACAACCCTCACCAAACCAGGTATCCGTACGAATTAATTAATATTTAATTAATGCTTAATTTCTGTGCTTGCTTACAACTGTGGTTAAGCTGCTTCTTGATTTCTGATACATACATATTCATGCATCATACTTTATTACTGTCACTCTATTATTTACACACAAACCTCAGTGACAACATTGATGCACAAAAGCACAGTGAACACACTATACGGATAACCCAGTAAACATGCTGACATTGCCAGCACTAGACAGATATTGTCTCTGAGGCCAGTATGAGCCGGGAATAGATTACTACACTAGTAGGGAGTGTAGGGAGGTGAGGATTGTAAAACTGCGTCACTATGTGATAGTTATAGTGACCAGATGTGCCTAAAACATGCTTTTACTACAAAAATCCTGCACTTTATTACAAAATTCAGCATTTAATTTAACTAGTAAAGTGCAAAAACATGGAAAAATAATACTAGACACTTTCCAAAGTGTCGGGAATTCATTATGTCACTAAAAATGATATTAAAGACACTTTAAATGCTTATTTAGCACTTTAACGGATCAGTATCCAACCGAACAACCAGACTTTACCCGGAACATAAAAATATTGTCAATGACATTGTTTTTCCTTTTCTGAGCTAGTTAGGGTCCCCGAACACCCTAACACCCGTTATATTTCATAACACACTAATAACTAAGTTAATCACCTAACTAAACTAACTAACACTTAACTTTATCATCAAAATCCAACCATATAACCCCCCCCCCCCCATCCGATCGGTTCCCCATGTGGGGACACCCTCCACCAATTTTTGATTATAATAATCTCAATGTTTAGTATCAAGGTAGCATATTACATAGTGGTTAAAGCCCTAAACTAGTTTATAAGTAAACACTTGAGATTATAACTTTCATTCACAAAAACACATCAACAAAATTGCTCTCTCCCTCTTCTCTCCATAGTGTTCGGCCGAGAACACTAGAGCCACCGTCATCACCTTCGAGTTTCGATCAAGACATTCCACATACATACAAGTGTGCTAGAGTTCATACAAGGAGACCCGGTGCTTTCGGAATCTCAAGGACCTCTCTACATCGCTTTTATCCACCTAGTTTTCGCTTTAATTCTTCCCTAGCCTTGAGCTAGTAGTAAGTGCTTCTAAACACTTCCTTGTTCATGATTAAAGTGGTTAATAAGAAGTTTAATGGTTAAAACTCAAGAACATGCGAAAACAAAACTTAAAGTCTTGCAAGAATGATGAACTTGATGGATAAAAGGAAACTAATGGTGTAAAACTTGTTAAACTTGTTTAGTTATGGTTATTTTATGTTGTTGGTTGCTAGTAGTGGAACGGATCGTCATCTAACCACGCTAGATCATGTTCATGGAACATGAACTAGCAATATGTTAAGTGTAGAAGATACAAGATGACAAACCCTTCCATACATAAACATGAAACTTGTGTAAAAGTGGTTTTTCTTGTAAAATAGAGTTTTAAACTAGTAGATCTAAAGATCTACAAGTGGTATTTTCGAAGAACCAAGTAAAATATACAAGTCTTATTTTAAAGCCGGATCTTTCGTGAACTAAAGGCATTTTTGTGAACAAACAAGTGTGTAAACACTTGTGTGACAAAAGGATTTAACAAAGAAATATTTTCGTAATTTTTGACTAAGAAGTTGTAAAACAACATGTTCTTTGAAAAAAAAGTTTTTAAGAAATTAAACATGTTTTTTAAAGAAAACAAGATCTACTAAAAATGTTGGAAAGTTACTACATACTTTTACACAACTTACAAGTTCATGTGTTTGCGATTTATGCTTATTTTTGACTAGTTGATGTTTGAAAATTGTATTTTGGATGATTGGAAATTGTTGGTTGAATTTTTAAAAGAAAATGATACGCTAGTTGTAACACCCCGAAAATATAAGACATTATATCGGAATTATAAAAGCATAAGTAAATGAGAGTTTACTAACTAAGAATTTTAACCTAGTTAGTTAACTAGTCTAGAAATAGCTTATAACTTGATTAAAAGCTACCAAACTATATGTTGAACAAAGTTGAGGGACCATAGTTGTTTAATTTGAAACTTAATTAAATAGAACAAATAAAAAAAAATAAACCAAACACCCCAAATTGAGGTGTTGGTCGATCAGGAAGAAGCAGGGGGCGACACCCCCATTCCACAAACCCTAATCTCACAAAACTCTCAAATTGAAGGTGCAATTCTGATCCAAAACGAAATCCGAGTTTAGATTATTGATCCTCATCACAAGAGGATCATAAGGTATGTAAAAATTCGTGTTAATCCTTTGTTTGAAATTCTCATGATTTTGGAAAATCTAAGATTAGATGTTGCATGTGTGTTGTTTGATTTGATTAGAGATGATGTAGTGTCTAGAAGTAAAACCTAGACAACTACATATGAAATCATGTCCAATTTCAGGAAATTCCATGAACACCTTGAAGGTGGGTTATGGGTTTTACAAGATGAAGATGAACACTAGGGTTTAGGATGGATATTCTAGTGTAATTTGATTGTTGAAAGTGTTTTCAGAAAGATATGATGCTTAAAACACTATAGGAGGGCTCTATTGTTGTCAAGTTAGCTAATTAGCAAGTTAAGAAGTTGATTACTAAAGGTATAAAAATTCTGCATATGAAGTGTTTGTTGAAATGCGTCAAAGAAGACTTGAAAATTTGAATTTTGTGGTTAAAACGCCTAATCGTGATGTTTTAACTATTATGTGAAATATGGTTTACAAAGAGTTCTAAACAAGATAACATTGAACTCTATAGGACAAGATACCGGAACGTCGAGTGGACAAGCCGGTGGAGACTCACGATCGAAGGGCGTGCGCTAAGGTATGTAACTTGTTCCGTTACATTTATTATATCGGATGATTCAAATATGTAATTGAATTTTTAATAAGAGTTGTTTTGAATTAAGCATTGAAGTCGTTATATTGATTGATTTATTAAATTCGGCTGGTACCCGTTGGTAGTCGTCATATAGAAGGATTCTTTAGACGAGCCAAACGGGTCAAATAATCAAGTAAAACATGATTTATATTCCGGAAATATGATAGATTGTTCTACGCTATTGGTTAATATTTATTACATGTTAGAAATACTAGATTTGGATGTAATGGGTTGTTAGAAAGGAAAATTACGAGATTGGTTTGAAGGAAATGAAATCACAAAACAAAACATGGATTTCCAGGACTTACCGTAAATTACGGTAATACCGTAATTTACGGTATAGGACAGACATGTTACGGTGATTATCTACTGGTTTACGGTGACCAGGAACACTCAGGGATCACCGTAAATTACGGTGATGCCGTAATTTACGGTGGATCCAGGAAGGTTATTTTGCTTTTATTATTTCCAATGGGACGTTCAACCTTGCGACTATATTATACGATAGCGTCAAAACTAATGTTTTTAATGGTTTTGATCATAGGTAAATTTGGTAGATCTTACAGGTGACGATCAAGCAATCAGATGAAGAACCGAACACTCCGTTTTGAAGCTTCCGCAATGTTTTAGATCTATGTAGTTTTTTTTGTGTATGGGTTGTAAACACATGTTAAACAATTTTTGAAACGTTTTAACTTAGTCATTAGTTGACTAAGGTCTTAGTTACTTATGATCTTTGTTAATGAAAGACGTGTACTTAAACTATATTTTGTATAAATTTAAGGGTAAAATTCTAGGGTGTTACAAGTTGGTAATCAGAGCTCAAGGTTGTCAATAAGTGTTCGGTTCAAGCTTGATCGATCGTCCGGTAAGAACTAGCCTATTTGTTAATAAATTAGGTACTACGTAAAGAATAAGAAATGAACAATATGCATGAAACAAGTGTGTAAGCTCACTCAAAAACAAGAAATGCATGAAACAAGAATGATTAAATCAAGTTACGAACTTGATTGAATTGAAACAAGAATGATTAAATCAAGTTACGAACTTGATTGAATTGAAACAAGAATGATTAAATCAAGTTATGAACTTGATTAAATCAAAACAAGTAAAGCATGTACTATAAATGGAATGTTTAACAATCTATGTAAACATTTCAGAAATCGAGATGGCTGATGGAGGCAATGATAATGCGGTGCCAAGAGTCACCGAACAAGTGAGGGAAGTGATTGCCGAAGAGGTTGGAAAGGCGATCGAAAACAGTTTGTCGGGCTTTATTGATAAAATCCAAAACACGGTTTTATCAATAGTAGAAGATAGAATCAAGAAACTGGAGGATGATTCAAATGTAGTAAAGGAAAAGCGTGGAGGACGAAAGCCTTGTTCATACAAGGAATTCATAGCTTGTAAACCACCAACATATAATGGGGAGGTTGACCCAATAGTGTGCCAACGATGGCTAAGTGACATCGAAGGGGTATTCGAGAGAACCCATTGTGACGAAGAAGACTACGTAGCCTATGGTACGGGTCAACTAAGGAGCCAAGCGAAAGATTGGTGGGATAACAAAAAGAAGGAGATTGGAAGTGAAGCGGCTAAGGCCATGACTTGGGAGGAGTTTAAGACGCCGTTTCTTAAACACCATAGTCCCAAGGCGGTCATAAATAAAATCAAGGAAGAGTTCATGCAACTCAGACACAAAGGTGAATCCATAGACAAGATCACGGGGATGTTTATGGACAAGATGAAGTTCTGTGATGATTTGATAACAAATGAAGAGCAAAAGGTCTATTATTATCATAACATGCTAAGCGCGGAATATAGAGAGTTCATAACCCCTTCAAAGTACGAGACCCTTACCGAGATTGTCAATGCTGCTCGGGAAAGGGAGATCGAACTGAAAAAGAGTATAGAACGGGGTGAACGAAGGGCACAAGATGTGAATCCAAGCCCTACCAAGAAAGCAAGAACGAATGAAACAGCAAAGAGATCAGATGCTAAAGGTAGTACACCAGGTTGCAAAATTTGTGGGAAAAATCATAAGGGCGAATGCCGTTACAAGGATAAGCCTTGTCCTATATGCAAGAAAACGGGACATATGGCTATGTCATGCCCGGAGAAAGTGACGGTTTGTTACAACTGTTATCGAACGGGTCACAAGAAGTCGGAATGCCCGGAACTGGTTGGAAAGAAGGAAGGGCAAGAACCGAAAGGTGAAGCCCCGAAAGCAAAGGCAAGATCTTTCCAACTAACCGCCGCAGAAGCAAAGGTTGAACCTGACGTGGTCTCAGGTATATTTGCTGTAAATTCAATTCCCGCACACGTGTTATTTGATACGGGTGCGAATAAATCCTTTGTTTCATATGGGTTTATTCGACATCCTTCATTTGTTTTAACCAAATTACATGTGCCTTTAGAAGTAGAGATAGGTAATAACAAAAGCTTTATTGTTTGTGATGTATGTGAAAATTGTAAACTGAGCATCGATGATGAAGAATATTTGATAAATCTAATCCCGATGTCAATGGGAGAATTCCAAGTAGTTGTGGGGATGGATTGGCTATCTCAATACCATGCAAAGGTCGTGTGTTTTCGCAAAGAGATAAAACTAACATCTCCAAGCGGAAAACACGTCACCGTTTATGGCGAAAAACGAGGCAACCCATAGTATGTTCAATGTTGAAAGCTCACAAGCTCATGAAGCGAGGATGCAAGGCATTCATAATTTATGCAAATGAGACCGAGAAAGAATCACGAAAGATTGGAGATGTACCGGTAGTACGAGATTATGAAGATGTTTTTCCGGAAGATTTACCGGGGATACCGCCTGAACGGGAAGTAGAGTTCGGGATCGAATTGATTCCGGGCGCGAAACCTGTAGCAAAAGCCCCGTATCGACTTGCACCGTCGGAACTACAAGAGTTGATGTCCCAAATCCAAGACCTGCTTGACAAGGGATTCATAAGGCCGAGTGTGTCTCCTTGGGGCGCACCGGTGTTGTTTGTGAGGAAGAAGGACGGGAGCATGCGCATGTGTATCGATTATCGGGAGTTAAACAAACTCACGGTAAAGAACCGATACCCGCTCCCGAGGATAGATGACTTATTTGACCAACTACAAGGCGCGAGTTGGTTTTCAAAAATTGACCTTAGGTCGGGGTATCACCAACTAAAGGTCAAAGAAGAAGATGTGCCGAAGACGGCTTTTCGCACAAGATACGGACATTACGAATTTCTCGTGATGTCATTTGGGCTGACAAATGCGCCCGCGGCTTTCATGGACCTCATGAACCGGGTTTGCAAGCCAATGTTGGATAAGTCGGTCATCGTGTTTATCGATGATATCTTGGTGTACTCGAAAAATGAAGCTGAACACGCACATCATTTACAAGAAGTGTTAGAGACACTTAGGCGAGAGAAGTTATATGCAAAATTCTCTAAATGTGCCTTTTGGTTACGAGAGGTTCAATTTTTAGGTCATGTCATAAATGCCGACGGAATATTGGTGGATCCGTCAAAGATAGAGGCAGTGTCAAAATGGAATTCCGCGAAGAACCCTTCTGAAATTAGAAGCTTTTTGGGGCTTGCTGGATATTATAGGAGATTCATTCAAGATTTCTCCAAGATTGCAACGCCGCTAACAAAGTTAACCCAAAAGAAAGCAAAGTTTGTTTGGGGAGTCGATCAAGAAAAAGCGTTTCGGACGCTAAAAGAAAGGCTAACTCAAGCTCCGGTACTGACATTGCCGGACGGAGTCGAAGACATGGTGGTTTATTCGGATGCTTCATTATCGGGGCTCGGTTGCGTGTTGATGCAACGGGGCAAGGTAATAGCCTATGCCTCGAGACAATTGAAGATACACGAGAAGAAATACCCCACGCACGATCTCGAGCTGGCAGCGGTGGTATTTGCATTGAAAATATGGAGGCATTACTTGTATGGGGTAAAATGCACCATATTCACCGACCACAAGAGCTTGAAATACTTCTTCGATCAGAAGGAGTTAAATATGCGACAAAGGCGATGGTTGGAAACGGTGAAAGACTATGATTGTGAGATACATTATCACCCCGGAAAGGCAAATGTGGTAGCGGACGCTCTGAGCAGAAAAGCGGATTATGTCCCGATACGAGTACGATCGATGCAACTCGTGGTAACCTCGGGTATACTTGAACGTATTCGAGAGGCGCAATTAGAAGCAGTAAAAGAAGAGAATTGGAAGAAGGAAAGAATAATTGGTCAGTTGAAAGACTTGTCTGATGGGAATCACGGGTTAAAGACTCGATCCGGAAGGATATGGGTCCCACATACCAGTGGAGTAAAGGCGCTTCTACTTGATGAAGCTCATAAATCCCGTTATTCAATTCATCCGGGTGCGACCAAGATGTACAATGATTTGAAACAAAATTATTGGTGGCCCGGAATGAAGAGGGACGTGGCGAAATATGTGGAAAAATGCTTGACATGTTTACAAGTCAAGGCGGAGCATCAGAAACCATACGGTAAACTCCAACCGTTAGAAATTCCGGTTTGGAAATGGGAACATATTACAATGGACCTGTTAACCAAGCTGCCTAAGACAAATCGTGGTTTTGATGCCATATGGGTAGTGGTGGATAGATTGACGAAAAGTGCTCACTTCATTCCGATTCGTGAGACTTCTACGTCAGAAAAGATGTCAGAAGTCTATACCAATGAAATCATAGCACGTCATGGAGTGCCGGTGTCCATCGTGTCGGATAGGGATACCCGGTTTACTTCGAATTTCTGGCGTGATTTCCAAGAACAAATGGGGACCAAATTGTTCATTAGCACTGCGTACCATCCTCAAACGGATGGACAAAGTGAAAGAACGATACAAATATTGGGAGACATGCTACGGGCGTGTATAATCGACTTTGGAGGCAGTTGGGATGTTCACCTACCGTTAGTCGAGTTTTCGTATAACAACAGTTACCAGTCTAGTATTAAAATGGCACCATACGAACTGCTTTACGGTAGGAAGTGTCGAACCCCAGTTTGTTGGGGTGAAGTGGGTCCACGTGAACTCGCCCACCAAGACATAGTACGAGCCACGAACGAAAAGATCGATAAAGTTCGGGCACACTTGAAAGCGGCTCAAGACAGGCAAAAGGCGTATGTTGATAAAAGGAAAAGGCCAATTGAATTTCAAGTCGGTGACATGGTCATGCTAAAAGTGTCCCCATGGAAAGGTGTTATTAGATTTAGAAAGAAGGGGAAGTTAAGCTCAAGGTTTATCAGGCCATTTAAAATTTTCGGAAGAGTTGGCAAGGTAGCTTACCGTCTTGAACTACCGGAGGAGCTGAGTGGGATCCATGGCACGGTTCACGTATCTCAATTAAGAAAGTGCCTAGCAGACGAAACGACCTATATCCATTACGATGATATCGAAGTGGATAATAGTCTAAATTATGCGGTAAGGCCGGTTGAAATTTTAGACAGAAAGGTCAAACGTTTACGAAATAAGCAAATTGAACAAGTCAAGGTTAAATGGGAGCATAGAAAAGGTTCGGACACTACATGGGAGTCCGAAGAGGAGATGCGACGTCTTCATCCTACACTATTTGGTACGTACCTTGGTTTCGAGGACGAAACCCTTTTAAGAGGGGTGGACTTGTAACACCCCGAAAATATAAGACATTATATCGGAATTATAAAAGCATAAGTAAATGAGAGTTTACTAACTAAGAATTTTAACCTAGTTAGTTAACTAGTCTAGAAATAGCTTATAACTTGATTAAAAGCTACCAAACTATATGTTGAACAAAGTTGAGGGACCATAGTTGTTTAATTTGAAACTTAATTAAATAGAACAAATAAAAAAAAAATAAACCAAACACCCCAAATTGAGGTGTTGGTCGATCAGGAAGAAGCAGGGGGCGACACCCCCATTCCACAAACCCTAATCTCACAAAACTCTCAAATTGAAGGTGCAATTCTGATCCAAAACGAAATCCGAGTTTAGATTATTGATCCTCATCACAAGAGGATCATAAGGTATGTAAAAATTCGTGTTAATCCTTTGTTTGAAATTCTCATGATTTTGGAAAATCTAAGATTAGATGTTGCATGTGTGTTGTTTGATTTGATTAGAGATGATGTAGTGTCTAGAAGTAAAACCTAGACAACTACATATGAAATCATGTCCAATTTCAGGAAATTCCATGAACACCTTGAAGGTGGGTTATGGGTTTTACAAGATGAAGATGAACACTAGGGTTTAGGATGGATATTCTAGTGTAATTTGATTGTTGAAAGTGTTTTCAGAAAGATATGATGCTTAAAACACTATAGGAGGGCTCTATTGTTGTCAAGTTAGCTAATTAGCAAGTTAAGAAGTTGATTACTAAAGGTATAAAAATTCTGCATATGAAGTGTTTGTTGAAATGCGTCAAAGAAGACTTGAAAATTTGAATTTTGTGGTTAAAACGCCTAATCGTGATGTTTTAACTATTATGTGAAATATGGTTTACAAAGAGTTCTAAACAAGATAACATTGAACTCTATAGGACAAGATACCGGAACGTCGAGTGGACAAGCCGGTGGAGACTCACGATCGAAGGGCGTGCGCTAAGGTATGTAACTTGTTCCGTTACATTTATTATATCGGATGATTCAAATATGTAATTGAATTTTTAATAAGAGTTGTTTTGAATTAAGCATTGAAGTCGTTATATTGATTGATTTATTAAATTCGGCTGGTACCCGTTGGTAGTCGTCATATAGAAGGATTCTTTAGACGAGCCAAACGGGTCAAATAATCAAGTAAAACATGATTTATATTCCGGAAATATGATAGATTGTTCTACGCTATTGGTTAATATTTATTACATGTTAGAAATACTAGATTTGGATGTAATGGGTTGTTAGAAAGGAAAATTACGAGATTGGTTTGAAGGAAATGAAATCACAAAACAAAACATGGATTTCCAGGACTTACCGTAAATTACGGTAATACCGTAATTTACGGTATAGGACAGACATGTTACGGTGATTATCTACTGGTTTACGGTGACCAGGAACACTCAGGGATCACCGTAAATTACGGTGATGCCGTAATTTACGGTGGATCCAGGAAGGTTATTTTGCTTTTATTATTTCCAATGGGACGTTCAACCTTGCGACTATATTATACGATAGCGTCAAAACTAATGTTTTTAATGGTTTTGATCATAGGTAAATTTGGTAGATCTTACAGGTGACGATCAAGCAATCAGATGAAGAACCGAACACTCCGTTTTGAAGCTTCCGCAATGTTTTAGATCTATGTAGTTTTTTTTGTGTATGGGTTGTAAACACATGTTAAACAATTTTTGAAACGTTTTAACTTAGTCATTAGTTGACTAAGGTCTTAGTTACTTATGATCTTTGTTAATGAAAGACGTGTACTTAAACTATATTTTGTATAAATTTAAGGGTAAAATTCTAGGGTGTTACACTAGTAAGCGTGGCTACCTCCAGTTACAGAGGAAACTCTGGCGAAATTTTTCCAGAAAGTAACACTTAGAAATATTTTTGTGACAAGTGTTATGAATATATCTTTAACTTGTTTTTCCAAATAAAATTCGCCATGAGTTTTATTACCAAATTTCCAAGTGTCGGAGGTGGAATTTCGTAAATGAAACTTGTTAAATATATATTTAGAATATATATTTCATAGTAAAACACTTGTGTGATTTTATGATTATTTTGTGAACTATATGTATATTATTTTTAGAGTAAAAATAATATAACTGGAATACATTGTGAAAGCACGACTCCAAAATAATACCAACGCTATCACAAATAAATATTTAAGTTACACCGGTATTATTATTACCACCCGAACTTTAAATGTAACTTATGTATTTTTCGGAAAAATACTCTTAAATGTGTATTTTGATAAAGTATTATTTTGGAAATTGTAGGAAATAAAATATAATATTTTTGGGAAAATATGTATATTTTGGAGATAGAATATTCTAGACAAATGAATTAAAATATATTTTATTAAGTGAGACTTAATAATATATTTCGGAACTATAAAACGCACATGTATTAAAACCCCCATCCTTGGGAAGGAATATAATTATGAAATAATTAAGTAGTGTAAATACGAAATAGTTGCCTAACTATTTCCCAAAAACGTTAAACCATAAGCCAAGGCACAGCCGTCCGTCTAATAGAAGTTAGTACGTGTAGGTCGTCACGCAGCAGGTTATTTTGGGACGGACTATTTCGAGACGCACTTCTGTGAGTTCATGTCCCCCTTTTCTCTTAAATGTTTTCAGTTTTAAACTGCGGGGGTGAAATACATGTTACTATGATTACGAATACTTTTTACATGGTATGGTTAGCGTAAGGAGGGTTACTACTTAGATCATGTGAGTGGGTAGGCGGGAACTGGAGGCCATTAATCCTCATTGTAGGACCGAGGGTCTTTAGCGGTAGATCTATCTGGGTGTAGCGAGCCCAGCCCCAGGCCCAACAGAACGGACCTCGGGGTGACTTGGTACCCGACGCAAAAATCTGCTAGGTTTGAGTCTTCCTACTGCACTTCACACATATCAATGGCCTTGCAAACCACTGGTGATCTCTTTATTTCCTTATTTGCTACATACCAGGGATTTTATACTTAGACCATCCGTAGTGGGGCGTGATTTTTAAAAAAATTGAAAAATAACGCCCCAAAACGCCCCCCTAACCATTACACTAGGCGTTATATCAAAAAAAAAATTTTCTGAAAATGATGTTTGGCGTTATAATGAAAACGCTCCATGTGCTGCATGTGGCCAATGGGCATTTATTCCAATGTTTGACCAGCCAATATGATTTAAGTTGCTTTTTTTTTTTTAATGATTGTTAAGGGGCATTATTTGGGCATTATCCCCACTACACCACTTTTGCTATAATGCCCCATTGCTGACTAGGACGCCACGTGTCGGATAATGCCCTATGGTGGGGGCATTATAAGTTGTTACCACTACACATGGTCTTACCAATGTATTACAAAGGTTTTACATACTCACTTTCACATGAACTCGCTCAACTTTATGTTGATTTTTCAACTTACATGTATTTTAGGCAATTAGGGATCTGGCAAGGTATGCACTGTCGTTACGCTGCGTAGAACAATGGTGTCATCCAAGTTTAAGGATTGTGACTTTTACCTGGACGAGTCACATGACTTAAACTGTGTTTATTTCATATTTTATGGTTGTGTCTTATGAACAAGGTTTTTATTATGTTGTGTTGTAAACTCGTTGCATGTGTCAACTCTAAAACAATGTTGTCGTATTTTACTTTTAAAACTTGAAGTAATGGATGATCATCATGGTTTTACTTTCATATAGCTTTGTTGTGATTAAGCTATGGTATTAAGAAGTCACACCAAATAAACCCACGCTTCCGCAAAAGCCAGGGTGTGACATAAGTTTTGTTAAAACGATGTTATACTCAAAATAAAGTGTTTATTTGGTATCATAAAACGGTACGATGATAAACTAAATCGTTCTAATGGTTTGACTTTCTAAACAACATGCTTTATTTTCGAATCACGTTTTTGTTTTACATTATCATTTGTTCGATTTCGCTACAACGCACGATATAAAAAAACTAGTTATACATATTAATGGAACTGTTGATGAACAGTGTTTTAATATTTTATTTTAAAGTGTTTTTTTTATTTTAATCCTATTTTCAAGCATTCATTTATTTTGAATAATATTTTATTTATCATTTAATTTAATTTTCTTTTAATAACTTGCGTTTGTTAATTTAAAAATATTTAAATCCGCAACAATGTTTTTTAAACACTACAATATAACTTTTATTGAAAATGAATACTATATTGCAGGTGTACCAAATCGAACCGAAATCGACAATGAATGGTAATTATTATTTTGAAGTATTTATTTATTTTTAAAAAAATTATTATTCATCATTTATTTTGATTTTTTTTCTAATAATACGTGTTTATTTTTTCCAATATTGTGTTAAAGTTTTTTTTTTGAAAATAGACAATGTGTCGCTAATGTACCAAAACGTACTGAATCGATTGAACAACATCTGTATCTATACCGCTATTTATTTTCATTGTTTTTCTTTTCATAAACTGGCACCATATCGTCATTATGCTGTAACAAACCAAATGAACAACATTGGTACCGATACCTGTATTCATTTTTATAGTTTCCGATTTCGATCATTTTTAGTTTATACAACTCTGTCTGCGACGATATATGAAAATGATATAAATATTGTGACGAACTGAACTAATCAATACCGTTTGAACATCGGTGTCGGTGCCTATGTTCATTTTTGTCGTTTTTAGTCGAATGATTTCTATTTGAAGTGCATGTATAATACCAGTATTGTAACGAACCGAACCAAACCGATACCAATCCAATGCACGCAGTAATGTACCGCCGCAATTCGCGGTCAAATAACCTAGTTTAATACTAATTACAATTATATCATCTCTTTTACATTCTAATATCTTATTCCCATTTGGTAAGATTTAACAAAGTGAAGTGATGTAGTAGCTTTTAAATCAAATTTGATTAGATTTATCTAATTCTAAATCTCAAAAGTTACTTTATTTTATTTATGTATTTAAATCTAGATAAATTTTATTATATACAATTGATGAAGGACTTTATAAATAGAAAATTAATTGGATAACAATTTAATACTAATAAATTTAATTTTTCCATCTCTATTATATTGTATTATCTTTTTCCTATTTTTTTATTAATTGGAGAACATTTTCATACTACAATTATGTCGTCTCTTTTATATTGTGTTATTTTATTTACTTTTTGTGATATTTAACAAAGTGAATTGATCTAGTAGATTTTAAATCAAATTTGATTATATTTATCTAATTCTGAATCTCAAAGTTATTTTACTTTATAAATATTATTATTACTTTTATATAATAAAATAGGTAGTTTCTTAAGAACATTAGGTCATGTGTAGTCATAAAGACCGACGTTATGCGACAAATAGCATGTCACGTCATAGAGTGGCTTTATGGGGCGTTATATCACTAGAGTGTGTAGTCATAAAACCCCTATCTCATCATTACTCAATTATTAATTTTCATTTTTTTATAATTAATTTCTAACTTTATAAAATTAAAAACCATTTCATTAAATTAAAAAACATTACACTAAAATAAAAAAAACATTACAATAAAATAAAATAAAAAACTCAAAGATTATATTTTTTTCGATTCGCTCCTTTTGTGGCAACGCCATCTTCAATGCTTTTCCGATTAGGTGGTCGTGCGCTTTCGAGTAGAATTCAAAGTCATGAGCCCATTGTCTATCCCGCATAATATCGGTCACCTCCCGGTTCTCTTCCATGCGTTTGGTCCCTAGTTCATGTATGTCTTGAAGGCGTCGGTTTATCTCCGAAAATGCATTAGTCATTTCGGATCCCATCGACCATGTCTCGGGCCTTTTCGATCTTGCACCCCTTCTTCTTCCGGCGGGTCGTGGTAGCTCTTCAGCCGGCTCTTCCTCCGAAATATCATCGTTTACGTCGGTGTTTAGAGCGTCGGAGGTTGGCGTTTTGGGTTCACTCGACTCATTGGTTTTTGATCTCTTTAACGACCTTTTATTTGCCGACCGACCGGTATTCGTAGGGACGTTGTTGGTGCATATTTAGTTTGTCCACCACTGTGCGAATAGGCTAGATAGAGCATGTGTTGAATATTGTATAGAATAATGTGAAAAATGCATAAGGTTTTGTCTGGAACAAAGTCCATTCGGACGGATGAGTCCATCCGGATGAATGGACATCAAGTTCATTCGTTAACACCCATTCGTCCCTATAAGGTTCTGTTATTGTTGTAAGGCCATCCGGGCGGATGGACATTGGTCGTTTCAGACTGATGGCGGATGCCTCTATATAGGGATGAGGAGCTCCTCATTTGGACAAGCTTTTGGTTCCCTGAGGGGAGATGCTGTCCCATTGGTTTCACGGGTATGTAGCTTCAAATCATTGAATAGAAACCAATTATAATTAACTTGTTCGGTGTTGATTCTACTTCTACTCATTTCTTATCACCGAAACGGTTATCTCGGGACCAAAACTCCGTCGAAGTCGACGGATCATGGAATCCCAATTGGTATCAGCGCTACAGTACCGATTCAATCGATCCAACAGTTGATTGAATCACCTACGCTAATGAATTTCGGATTTATAGGGAGTTTTGACGTAAAATATCGAATAAACAACAAATTGAAGGTCAATTCACATATGGAATTTGAAATTGAAGACATCAGTATGTTCGTAATTGATTTTCACACAATCCTATGAAGTTTCATCATGAATGTCACACCCCAACCGATGACGGAAACATCGGAGTGAGACAAAAACTAATCACTCAAAGCTTCATAACACTAATTGTGACAATATAAATTAATCATGATTTCATAAATACTAAAAATGTCATACAAGATTCAAACCATGCCCAAAATTGTATCAAACAAACCAAGATTTAAACATTGTTTATTTCTAAGGTGTGTTTCTAAGTTCATCCTAGCTTGATTCTTCGTCGTCTTGTCTATCAACCTGCAACATGTATTAAAATATGATCAACAATAATGTTGGCGAGTATACAAGTTTTAATACATAGCATAATAAGATTAAAAAGTTTAATATGCTCATATCCAACATGAATAATGTATACAAGTTCTAATATGCTGGACTAGTGTAAACTATATGTCAAACCCAAGTTTCCAACGCAATCGTGCCTTCCCTACATCGTCGCAAGGAATAGGGGGTTAACATGCTTTACTTAACAATACCCCAAGACTCAAGGGCGGTGCGTTAATCCTATAGCACTATAATTGTCAAGGTAGGCTAGCAAAGTTAATGAGCATATAGATACAAGTGTACACATAGCATATAAGACTAACAAGTATCACATGTTTTCATGTTTAAATGTGATAGAGTGTGATTAAAATAAGTTTCAAGTGTCGTGTGTTTTGTATATTGTACATGTTGCACCCAAAGTGTTTAAAACGAAAATGAGATCGAGTATACTCACAGTTTTGCGTAGAAAGTACACGTAAACCGCGAGCGGAGTTGACAAAGTCTCGAGATTAAGCTGAAACGATTATACGAAAATATAAGATTACTGATGTGGGATTGTGTCGGATCAGAATGTTTAAAGTTCGAGAAATAAAACAACATCAGATTGTTCTTACGTACGGGCATAGTCCCTTCGTATGAACGGGGCCTCATGCTAAGTACGAATCGACTATTTTAGAGCATAATACGAACTGATTAGAAGTCAAACAGTAAGATAAATGGTTGTAAACAGTAAATAAAATCGGGTGTAGAAACTGAGGTTAAAACAGAATTTAAAACAGCTCAGTTTGATTTATAGTGTGGGTTCGTACGAACGCACTTGTGGGTTCGTACGAAGGCACTTGTGGGTACGTACAGATCCACTGTTTTTGTTCCGAAACATTTTAGCTTGTAACCGATTTGGTTGAAAATGTTAAAGTATTTGTTTAATTCATTTAAGTCAGTAGATAAAGAGTTTAATTAATGACAAACATGTGTGAAAACAGAACTGAAAGTAAAACAGAAAGATACGAAGCAAAGTGAGTTCGTACGAACGAGCATCGTCCATTCGTACAAACGCACTGTTCTTGATGAAAAACTTATGTTTGATCTTTCTAAACAGATCAGTTCTTGATGGAAATCAACCCTAATGCGGGCCCTTAACTATGAATTGAGTTAGGGTCTGATGGGTTCCAGATTCCATCAATATAGTGCAATAATTGAAACGAAAGTTTAATTAAGTTGTAAAATTTTATGAACATTGATTCAATCTCGTATAAGTGATGCTCCACAACAGTTTGCCTAGGAAAAACGAGTGGAAACCATCTTCGAGATAGTTAGTGTTTTTGAGAAAAATTCAAGAATTTGTGATTAGAAATACAAGAAGTGAAATGAAATAGAATTGGAGATGAAGAGGAGAAATCTTACAAAGCCTCTGATCACAACAACAATTCTGGAGAGTTTGAAAGGGAAATGGCGAATTGGAATGGAGACCTAAGGCGTCTATTTATAGATTTAAGGGAACCTAGGGTTTCCTAGATTTTAGCTATTGATTGAACAGTTACGAAGGAGTGGGTTCGTACGCAGGGGCTGGGTTCGTATGAACCGGCCTAGTTTCGTACGAACGCTCATGTTTTCAATATTTTGATTTTCCAACTTTGATTATTTTACGTGTTTTAATCAGTTTAAGGAGTATCAAGTATCAATGTGTAATAAGAAATCAAGAATCATGCATAACATAGTGTTCAAAATGTGAATCATGATTACAAGTTTGCTCATAAGTCTAACATGAATAATGTGAATATGATAAAAATAACTTTGTTTTCATTATGATCAGTAGTCTCGGAATACAATTGAAATGAAATAGAATACAACAAGAGTACAAGTGTCTAAAAATTGAAAGTACAACAAGACTTGCTAAAATAGGAAATGTACAAAATACGAAGCGTTACAATGAAATTCGTAGAAATAAGGATTTTGGATCGAAAAATGTGATTGGGAATGTTCTTGAGATGGTCAGGCATTTTCGGACGGATGGATCCCATCCAGACGGATGTACATCTCCATCCGGACGGATGAACATCTCGATTCGGACGGATCGATCTTGTCAATTCGGACGAATGGGCATTCTGGACTTTATTGTCTATCCATTCCAAAATTAGGTCATCCGAACGGATGGACCTACTCCATTCGGATGGATGAACAAATGCCTAAAAAAGGCATTTTTTGATCGCAATGATGAGGTTAGTCTCCAAAAAAAATTTGGTGATTGAAAATTTTTTCGAGTTTTTAACGACCAAGCTGGGTTGTTCGGGAACCCCGTCCGGGGCTTCAGCGAACAAATTTGATGATGCGATCACAGATTGTGGAAATTAGTGGGGTAGTCATGATACTGGTGCAGAAATATTATCTTCTTGGTTATCTGACTATTAATGGGCCGTAATGTAAAATCCGAAATGATGAAAAACTGACGTTTGGGGAAAAGTTGTCATATTTTCGGCATAGTCGAGTTTTTTAGAGATAAAAGAGGACTGAATTGCTCAATTTGAGGGGGAATTCAGTGGTAAGACGTCAGAATTTGCAAAAATGAGGGGGAATAAAAATTTCATATTGAAATTCCAGTATTTTTGAAATTCGTAACAATGTAACAGTATTCGGGTGGTTCCGACTTCAGATTATCTGGAGATACATAGGATATGGATTTTTGAATTCGTGATCATAGGAAGTTCAGACTCTACAAATCAGGGTCAGATTGACGTCTTAGGGTTTGAATCCCGGGTCTTCGTCAAGTCGGTCAGCAGGATTAGCATCAGGAGATGCATCTGTATTGTGGATACTTATAAGATATCACAGACGTGTGATAGTCTAAAGTGTCAGAATGGTTAATCCTCGAGCAGATGAATTGTTTTTCGGACTAACCACCGGGGAATGACGATGTTTGTTGATTAAGTTGCTGCCGAAACTAGCGGAGAAGACTATATATCAGTTATTCTGACTGAAGAGGAAGAATGTGAATTTGATCGTGGATGAAGATTTCTGAGATCTGAGTGTGTTACCAGATGATTTGTTATCCAATGAAGATTTGCTGATTGTGGAGAATACCGTTTATATAGATCTATCATTCTGGAAGGTGCTTAAAGGTGATCAAGAAAACGGGATTTCAGATTTTCATAGGTAATTACAGATTTGAGTTTAACCAGTGTGGTATTCGAAGTTTCTATCAATTTCCGGTTGGGTTTTTGAACATTAAAAAGATCAAGCAAGCGGAATGCGTGATCGATGGCGTTGACATTATAAATCAGAAACCGAACGCTGATGTGGTTAAAGACGAAACAGAGAAACTGCATTGATTAGTTTCAAGTTGATGATTATTTGTGAAGATTGCAGTTTAGCAATTCAGAGGAGAAGTCGTGAACTGTGCAAACAAAGACCTAAAGATTCATTTCAAGGGGAACTTATACATACCGAAAAGAAAGCAAACCCAGATCATAAATCAAGGGGGAATCTATTGAAGATTCCAAGATGCTTGATTGAAGTTGCAGAATATTCAAAACACGACTCTAGGTTTTCAAAGAGACAATTTGACAGTGATGGCCAAGGGGGAATCTGTTGGTGCATATTTAGTATGTCCGCCACTGTGCGAATAGGCTAGATAGAGCGAGTGTTGAATATTGTATAGAATAGTGTGAAAAACGGATAAGGTTTTGTCTGGGACAAAGTCCCTTCGGATGGATGAGTCCATCCGGACGAATGGACATCAAGTTCATCCGTTAACACCCATTCGTCCCTATAACGTTCTGTTATTGTTGTAAGTCCATCCGGACGAATGGACATTGGTCGTTTCGGACGGATGGCTGATGCCTATATATAGGGATGAGGGGTTCCTCATTTGGACAAGCTTTTGGTTCCCTGAGGAGAGATGGTGTCCAATTGGTTTCACGGGTATGTAACTTCAAATCACTGAATAGAAAACAATTATAATTAACTCGGTTGGTGTCGATTCTACTTCTACTCATTTCTTATCACCGAACCGGCTATCTCGGGACCAAAACTCCGTCAAACTTGCCAGATCCTGGAATCTCAGACGTCAGCCCATTTGGGGCTATTCCGAAGAATTTGACAACACTTTAAGTATGAGAAATTACCTTGATTGGCTTGATACTCTATTAAGGCCGCTTGTGTAATGGACTCGTCCTTGTGGCCACTTTTCCATCCGGTTCTTACCCGTTGGTAAACGGATTGAAAATTTGTACATTTATTGTTGATAACGGTCAACTTGCCCGATATTGAATCCGCCGGCCGGTATTCGTCTCCCCTACCCACGAACCCGAAAAAAGTTCTCTTCGGTTCCAAAAGATGATTTTACTTTGGTTGTTTGCTAAACAATAAACAAATAATTAATACAAAAAAAATAAAACAAAAAAAATTATACAAAAAATTAATACAAAAATGTTACCTATTTGGGGGTCCTCCAACACGTCGAGCCAAGATCGGGTTAACGCGTACTCCTCTTCTTCATCCCACGGTTGCACATTTTTTTTCGCTCGGGTTTCGGTTTTCTTTTTATGTGGGCGTTTTGTTTTTCCTTTTTCCGTCTTCTCTACTTCCGGTTGTGTATCCGGAACGACCTCGGGCTCGCGTAGTGGCGAGCCGAATGCTTGTGCCGACCCAAATGCTTGAGACGACCCCATTACGTCCATGTTTTGATTCGGTTTCAACCGTATAGATTTGGGTCCCATGAGAGTGGTTGGTTCAATAGGTTCTTGAACCCGGTTTGATGTTGATTAAAATCGACAAGACCGGATCCGTATGGGGTGGGTCGAGTGGGAACCGGAGAAACGGGACGGCTAGGATTGCTACTTTGGTTCGTGTCCGCACTCGAATGCGGAGGAATAAAACCGCCGTTGAAGGGATGCATTGTATAAAAATTATAGATTTTTATAAAAATAAAAAAGGTAGAGATAAGAGGGTTTGAGAGTGTGTTGAGTGTGTTGGATTTTATAAAAATAGGAGAGATGATGGTTTATTTATAGGAGAGATGGTATTTTAAATTAAATTAAAGTTTTTTTTAAATATATGACCGTTTGAAACTGAAACGGTTAAATTTTGAAAATACAAAATGTTCACGCCGTGATGTTTATAACGAGAGCAAGAATTGAAACCCTCATAGCGCCCCTGTAATGGTGTTGGGCGGCGCTATAAGACGGTATAGTGGGGATCCATGAGATATAGCGCTACATTACACAACGACTTAAGGGTATGCTAACATGAGCTGATGCACGTAGTTTTGGCAATTGTTATTCTCTTTTCATTTTTTGAACATACAACCGCTACATTGCATATGATTGTGTCCAATCAATTGGACAATCTGAGTATTCTTTGCAAAGTCTAAGTCGTAAAAACCAAATTTTTAATTAAATGATAGCTTTATTAAAATTTGTAAAATTTAAACTCATTATTGTTATTTTATTGTAACAATTAATTTTAATCATATTTTGTTTTTTTCTTTTAATCTTCTCGACTTCAAGTCACCTAATGTTCTAAATTCGTGTTTTTTTACATTTTTTCCCGTTTTTGGTCGTTGTCGGCTTGGCGGTTTTATGCCCCACGCTCGGTGTTATGAATTCATGTTTTGTTTTACGTTTTTCCATATTTTGACTGTCGTTGGGTTGGTATTTAACATGTTTTTACGGCCCCACCCCTGGTAGCATGGTTTTAAACCACCCCCTCCCTTACAACGCGGGGCACAATTCTAGTTGGATAATTAGACAAGAGTTGGAATTTAATTACGATTCTACCGTTCTATATTAAATTGAGGTTGGGAGCTTGAGCCATTTACGATCTACCCCACTTGTATATAAACTTTCCAAAAATGTTTTCAATTCTTATTCATACAAATTTATTATAAACTTTCCCAGGATGTTTTCAGTTCTTATTCATAGAAATTTATTTCACATTAACAGCGTTAAGTTTAATAATCTAATAAGGGTAAATTACGATTTTGACCCCTGTGTTTATATCACTTTTACCCTTTTAGCCCAAAAAGTAATCTTTTAACATCTAAGCCCTCAACGTCTTTTTTTTAAACCCTTTTGGCCCCTAACACTAACCCCATCCATTTACTTTTAGAGGCTAAAAGGGTTAGAGAAAAAGATGTTGGAGCCAAAAGGGTTAGAAAAAAGACGTTGGGGGTTCAGATGTTAAAATATTCCTTTTTGAGCTAAAAGGGTAAAAATGAAATAACCACAAGGGCCAAAATCGTAATTTACTCTTTTAATAATATGGTTAGCCGATTCTTTATCCAATTAACATATTTGAATTAGCTTATTTAGTCCCTTAGGTTTCTATGCTTTGTTTTCGGCCCCACAACTTAGGTCATTTTTCTTTTGTATCTTTAAGTTAAAGCTTTCTTGGTATGAATTCGAGTTTGCCTACGTTTTACACCAGCTCATGAATAAATTCGCATTTATCTTTGCCTACGTTTGATTCTATTCTATATAGTTACAATATGAAGTTACATATACACTAACTTCAAGTGGGGCCATTATTTTAGAATTTTTTTATTTTTCAATCTTTACCCTTCAACATTTAGTATTGACACTTATAACCCTTTAACTTTCTAAAAACTTTATATTTATTTTTATGTGTTTATTTTTTATGTACGTGTCGGTATAAATTCAAGTATGTTACATTTCTTTAAAATTGATAGGCTCATGTATAAGATGTATGTTGGTTTTTTATGTTCGTTTTCAGTTGATCTAGGTTTTGGCATAAATTTTGTTTTACAACAAGTCGGGTCAAATATAATACGTTTTCGAGAGACTGTAAAAATTTGACTTACTTTACGTTTCGGCCCCACCGCAAAGGGCGGTACCATTTTTAACTTAAAAAAAACTAATTTTGTACTTATTTTTATGTACGGGTCGGTATAAGTTCAAGTTGGTGTTCAACTTAAAGTTCTTTTGCAAATAAGTCGGGTCAAATATAATACATTTCCGTGATTATTATTATGTACATCTTCAGTTTATCTACGTTTTGACGTAAATTTTGTTCAGAAACGATTTAGGTCTTGACAGTACAAATCCGAGTTACTTTATATTTAGACCCGCCGCAACACGCGAGGAAACTTACTAGTTTTATATAATAACAATTGTTTTTTTTTGGGTAAAGGGTTACCCCAGTGATTCTATATATCAACAAAAACAGAAATACAAGTAGTGTGGAGAAACCCACACTAGTTCAAACATGGGACATCCCCCATGCAAGTACACCAAGAAACAAAACAAAACAACCAAGCACTACCAATCAGAACAACTAGACTATAATCTAGAAAAAAGAAAACCAAAGAGAATCAGCCGCCATCATCATCCAGCGTGTTGCTATAAATCTCCCATGCTTCCAATAGTTTACGCACCCTATTACACTCCTTAAATTTTACTCCCATTAGCTTATACCGAACGGTTTGCAAGATTAATTTGCTCAGAACTTCTGGAGGTCTAGTTTGGTTCCTGAATAGTCTAGCATTTCGCTCCTGCCACACAAAATAAACAGCTGCAGCAACTATAAGCCTACTAAATATAATATAATAACAATTGTTGAAACACCTTAAGAACAGTTCACGTTTCTAGGTTTTCATTACCGGCATCTGCGGGTCTTTCATCCTACCACTGAAAACATCCAGGCCCAGCCCCATCGTCGTTCTTTGTCTCCAGACCCAATTTCGAATTACATGTTCTCAAATCGCGTCATCTCTTCAATCTACACAGCACATATGCCGATTAATCGGAATATCCTGCCAATATTCTGCTCCGATTCCGATCTCTGATCACAGATTATGGTCAAATAAGGCAAGAGAAGAGGCGTTGATTTCGCCGGCAAACCGTCTTATTATTGGAGTCGGTTTCAAGAGTTGCAAATCATCCTCCGCCAGCTGTCACTTACCAACCTTTGTAGGGTTTCTGCAACCTACTCCGCCGGATATTGTTCAAATCGATTATGTACATGACTAGCAAATCGTTCAGGTACCTGTTTGTGCGTAATTAGTCTCATATGATTTTATGTATACTGTATATTTTGGTTTTTTATATTTTCTGTTGTGATAGATTGTAGATTATGATCATCATGTAGTTGATAAATTTAGGATTAGTATATGAATATGGAAGGAAATTTTGAGGTCTTGATTTTGATCGGTTATGCAAGATTAACTCTTCGAAGCCTGAATTTGAGGCTGTAAAATAGATTTGGGTGGGGCTAGTCTACTGTCAAATTTTAAGATATGATGTCCTAATTTTGTTCTTGTGGTGTAGTTAACAAGTTGGAAATTAACATGTGTGTGGATGGAAACTGTGTGAGTGTTGATTTTGATTTATGTTAACTCTTTAAAGGATGAAATTCGAGGCTTAGATAGATTTGGGGCCAATTTACTTTTGAAATCTATGATACGATGCCCTAATATCATTCAGTTAGTTCTAACTATACAACATCATAAGGTTTGCTTTTTCTAGGAGGATCAGTTTTTCTAAATGTGTAATTGATGATGATTCTGAGTTTTTGTATAAGGAGATTCTAGCACTAAGCAAACCATTCAAACTTAAATTATTAATATTAACACTAATTAATATTAACATGAATTCATAGTAAGATTACAAGAATCCAATGTTGAATTCAAACTTTCTCAATGACATGCCGCGCAAACAGAGACAAAGGCTTTAACAAAATGACCAACTGGTGCAAATAGAGGTAAAATCATCACAAATTAAATATGTTATTCTTGAGTAGTTAATTGTCAATCTTTAGGGTTGTATTTATTTGTATAACAATAACCAGTGTTCTCTTTGTTAAATTTGGATTAAGAATGGGTCGAAATGGCTTATTTGCACAAGGTGGGGTGGGGTGGGGTGGCTAAGTATTTTTAGTATGGGTTACGATGACTCACAAATGCTTTTTTATTCCTTTCCTAAAATAATTATAAATAATTAATTTCTTAACTATTCTCACAAAGACAATGTTGTAGTATTTATCTGCAATTGTTTTTATTTAACCCGATTGAGATAAAACACGACCTAAACCAACCCATTCATCATCGAATGCATCAGTATTTCCACCCCTATGGCTCTACATGTTACAAAGCGTAAAAATAAAATATTGAATGAGATACACTTACGGGTGTCGCCGCAACGCGCGGGGTAACCTTCTAGTTGTATACAATTGATGAAGCACCTTATGAATAGTAAATTAATAGGATAACAATTTGATACTAATTACGATTTTTTCATCTCTTTTATATTGTGTTATCCTTTTCCCCTTTATATTAATTCGACAACACTTAGATACTAATTATAATTATGTTCTCTCTTTTATATTGTATTATCTTATTCCCTTTTTGTGAGATTAAACAAAGTGAAGGGATGTAGTAGATTTTAAATCAAATTTGATTATATTTAGAGTAAATTACGATTTTGGCTCCAGTGGTTGTATCACTTTTACTTTTTTAGTCTAAAAAAAAACTTTTAACATCTGAGCCCCCAACGTCTTTTTTCTAACCCTTTTGGCCCCCTGACACTAACCCCATCCATTTACTTTGTTAAAAACTAGTCATGTGCCCCTCACAAGAGGGGCATTTATGACAATTCACCTATTCACTCAAACATTAAAATAATATGCTGGCCCACCATCTACTAACCCACCCACACCCTTGTGGTCCCTCTTTCACTGATCTCAAACGCCATCGCCGCCACAATGTGTGAAGCAGCCTTGCTGGTAAAAATATGCCAACAACGTTCGACGATAGAGAGAGAAAGTAAGAGGAGAGAGAGATCGGAGATGGCAAAAGGGACCGTTAGCCGGTCTATTCTATCACTCGTGTCTCCTCACTATTGATGGTGGTTCGATTGTTGCAGGTTGTCGTTTGAAGATGCTATGGTGGCTGAAGGAAAGGATATGAGGGTGGGGTAGGGCCCACAAGTTGTTTTTAAATAATTTATTTTCGCCATAAGTAAATAGGTGAATTGCCTTAAATACCCCTCATATGAGAGGTACATGACAAGTTTTTAACCAACTAAATGGATATGGTTAGTGTTATGGGCTAAAATGGTTAGAAAAAAGACGTTAAAGACTCAGATATTAAAAGTTTTTTTTTTGCTAAATGGTAAAAGTGATATAAACACAGGGGCCAAAATCGTAATTTATTCTTATATTTATATAATTCTAATCTCAAAATTACTTTATTTTTTATTTAAATCTAATTAAATTTTATTTTATTATATATTTCTATATAACAATTAGTGTCTATCTTACGAACAGTGTAACAATTAGCCAAAGATTGTACCTTATTTATAGTAGCGCCATTGTTAAAAGAAAAAACAGTTGTTTGTTTACGCCGGTTTATTGTGAATGTTTTTTTTTGTCTATTACTTGCATCAAGCTTATGTATTTTTTTTCGATCAGTTATATTTTTTAATCTTTTACATGAAGTTTCAACATAACTTAATCGATTACTTATATTCTTTACTAATATTTTTAATAATGCTTCCTTTATTGTAATTAACAATTCATGAAACGTCTTAGAACAGTAATTTGTTTGTTTTTTTTTTTTTGCTTTTATGAGTTTTGACTTTTAATGGTTTTTTTTTTTAATTTTTTTTTCATTGGTATCATTAGAAGTTGTATTGTATTCAATTTTATCGATCTTCGCTTTCATAATTTTCGATAAATAGAGCCAATAACGACAAAAGTCAGGCTGTGTAGCACAGGGGAAAATGAAAAAACTCCCGCTACATAGTGCGATGGATTTATTTTTTTAATTGGTATTATCGGAAAAGTTATCGATATTTGCTACTTTGGTTTTCTGAGAGAAAACTGATCATACTCTCGCAACGTAGCGTAGGGGAAAACCCCGGTATCGATCTTATCTTTTACTGTTCTTCACTTTTACAGTTTTCCGATGAGTCGAGTGGATAACGACCAAAGTCACGCCACCAAGCACGGGGACAACGGTCAAACTCCCGTCGTGTGGCACGAGAGGAAAAATCGTTTTTTAATTCGTATTATCGGAACATGTATAAATATTCACTTTTATAGTTTAAAACAAGAAACACAAGCAAACTGCAACTGTATCGTGTGGGAGGAAAAAGCCTATATATTTAATCGGTATCTTCGGAACAGGTATTGATGTTCGTTTTTTGGTTTTCGTTGAGTCGAGTCGATAATGACCAAAGTGACATCACGTAGCAAGGGGCAAAATTATCATAGTTCCGCTGCGTAGCCGAGGAAAAACCCGGTATCGATATTCGCTTTTATGGTTTCGATGAGTCAAGTCGATATCAACCAAAGTCACACCGCATAGCACTATAGAAACATGATTAAACTCCCACCGCGTAGCGCGGAAAAAATACCTAGTTAGGAAAGTTTTTATATTTAGTTATAAGAATGTCTTCTTAATTTATTTGTTTATTTATTTATTCTTTGGATCCAAAAATACTCTAGCCTTGGGCTTTTTCTTTAGAAATCTTAAAGGAGCAAAGCGATACCAATCGAATTCAAGCCGCGAAGCGCGTAACTATACTAACAAAAGATGATATATCTTATGAACAATATAACAACTAGCCAAAAGTGGTAGCATATTTAGGGTAGTCCCATTATTGAAAAACAATGGTTCAACTTGGTAGTAGTATTATTAGTTTATTATTATTAGAGTAAATTGCAATTTTACCCCTTGTGGTTAGGGGGCATTGGCAGGTCTACCCCCCTAAGGAAGTAATTGCAGTTTTACCCCCCACTGTTTGGGGTTATGTCGCATGTTTACCCCTCTGACCATTTCAACGTTAGATGTTAGCGATTTCTGTTAATGGTCAAGGGGCAATTAGGTAATTTGGCTTTCCTATTGACCTGCAACCTCATTTAATCAACAATTCACCACATTGAAACCCTGAAGTTAACCTAAGTCGAAATTGAAGACCTTCGCACAGGCGAAACCAGGCATTCTTCAACAGATACAACAGATTTGAAGTCTGTTATGAGCATGGATGTTCGAATGTGGAAGATACGAGCTGAAGATTAGTATTTCGAACCGGGTGAAATGTACCGTAAGTGACATGCAAGTTCAAAGGGTCTGAATTTGGTAAGATGTTAACTTTTTTCGGTATTAATTTGTTGTTGATGTGTGTTTACAGGAGAAACCCAATCTCAATTTACCATTAAATTTCACCATGGAGATAATTTTGTAGAAAACCCAAATAGGAAATACTTTGGTGGGAAGATGAGCTACATTGATCATGTAGATTTTAGAGTGTTGAATACTGATGTTTTAGAGGAGATTGTTAAGAAATTAGGATACAATGATGGTTTGTTTTTCTGCATTCATTACAAGGAACCGTATTGTTCGTTGGATTTTGGTCTTAGGACATTAAAATGTGATGTTGACTTAGAGCCTATCTTCGATCATGTGCGTCAAGGAGTCCACATCATAGACATGTATGTTGAACAGCGGATGTCAACAATATTGGAAAATACAAGTGAAGGTCCTGTAGGGGCATGTAAAGCAATTGTTCCAGCATCATTTACAATAAATAATCAGGATTATAGTATGAATGAAGATGAAGAAGAGAGTAAAGGAAGTGATGAAGAAGAGAGTAAAGGTAGTGATCCTGATTATGAGTATGTTGAAGAAGATAATTTGGTTTATGAAATAGAGGTGGATATGCAGAGGTTCAGGGCTAATGTTGATTTTACTAGGGAAGAGTTGGATGGTTCAGGTGATGAGGATCATGATGATGACAGAACTGATGAAGGTCATGTGCCTGTTGACTTGGAGGATTTTGAAAGTGGATCGGATGACAATTCAACCCTTAGAGATAAGGTTGCTAGGAAGATAAGGAGGAGAAACAAGAGTGCTTCAAAAGGTCCAAATGATCTGCCATTCTACATTGGTCAGCTTATTGATGACAAGAAAAAGATGAATCGGATGGTAAAAGATTATGCTCTTAAGGCAAGGAGGGATGTTTTTATTCAAAAAAATGAATTGTTAAGGTATAGGGTAGTATGTTTTGGAAGCAATCCACCACTACTTGGTCATGTAAAAAATAAAGGAATCACACACTGCCACTCAAGGTGCACCAGTTTACAATCTTGATGAGTGATGGATGGTTTGTAAGTTTAGACAATGTTTGTTAGGTTTGTCAACTTTGTTCAAGATAATGTTTGGTTGGTTTGTAACTTTATGTTTGGTTTGGTCAAGACAATGCTAGGTTTGTCAACTATGTTCAAGACAATGTTTCGTTTGGTTTGTACCTTTATGTTTGGTTTGGTCAATACAATGTTATGTTTATATTAAAATGACCATTTTGGTCAATTGCAGCAGGTTCGAGTTGTTTATAAGGTCAAAATGACCAAATCATCCATTTGCAGCACTTAGGACTTAATTATAAGGTCAAAATAACCATATGATACATTTGCAGCAGGTTTGACTTGTTTATAAGGTCAAAATAACCATATGATACATTTGCAGCAGGTTTGACTTGTTTATAAGGTCAAAATGACCATATGATCCATTTTCAGCAGGTTTGACTAGTTTATATGGTCAAAATGACCATATGATCCATTTGCAGCAGGTTTGACTAGTTTATATGGTCAAAATGACCATATGATCCATTTGCAGCAGGTTTTGAGTTCTTTATAACTGGCATGGTACATTTGCAGCAGGTTTTGACCATATTGGTACAATTAAGAGGCGGAAAGTGATTCGATTACATTACATTGCAACATTTAGTACAAATAAGATGTCCAACATACAAACTTAAAACCAAACAAAATCTAGCCTATTTCCAGTGACAATCATCCAAACAAGACCAATCCGAATCAGAACCATGCTCCCCTTCATATGGGTCAAAGTACCAATCATCATCTTCATCCCAATATGTGTAATCCCATGCATGTTCAAGCACTTCAGGGTCATAATCCTTTGTCGGATCTCCGAATAACTTTTCATAATCTGTTTCTTGCTCCATGTAACGTCTGAGTATCTCAGACTCTTGATCCTCAAAGTAGACATAACTGTCTGGTTGTTCGGCTGCAACGACGTCTTCATCCTTACCAACCTCTTTGTCTTCATCCTTACCAACATCTGTGTCTTCATCCTTACCAACATCTTTCTCATTCTCAACATCCTTACCTACAGAATTACAAGAAGGCTACCAACACAAACATATAATAAGAACTTGAAAAAGACCATTGCATCAAAAAGTATAGAACTCAAAAGTATAATTACAAGCAGTCAAGATACACAACCAAATCCAATTTGTCAACATTATACTACTTAACCAAAAACAGTAGAACAATCAACACCCAAGTAATCACAAAGTACATCTTCAGTTTCAACACATCTCCATTCTTATACCGACCCAACTGTTCTTTGCAGTTAGCCAAGTCAATGATTAAACCAGGCATTACCTCTCCACAAACCGGACATCCCTGTTCTTCACCTTTGTCAGCCCATCTTAGGAATCCACATCCTCCAACCTATTATCGGACAACATAAGCAACACTATCCAACAAAGTTAAGATTCAATAAGCATAAAACAGAAGAAACTTACACATCGAATATACCAACGACCAGGATTAGCTGTTGATGCTGATTGTTTCACCACTGTTTTCGCACCGCATGGACATATGATGTCTGAATGTTGACTCTTGCCCTTGAATCGAAGCACAGACGACGAAGATGAAGGCATTTTCAAGGCAGTGATTAGAGGGCAGAGAATTGAGGGATTGAGGGCTTGAGGTCGATTGAAGAGCAATTGAAGAACAAGATCAATTAGGGCTTATTAATGGAGAAGATGAAGGGTAGTTTGGACTTTTCAACCTAATTAACGGTAACATCTAACGTTGAAATGGTCAGGGGGGTAAACATGCGACATAACCCCAAACAGTGGGGGGTAAAACTGCAATTACTTCCTTAGGGGGGGGGGGGAGACCTGCCAATGCCCCCTAACCTCAGGGGGTAAAATTGCAGTTTACTCTTATTATTATAAATAGTGTCAAATGCCTTTCATTTGACGGCCATTAGCAATTCATGGCCAACAACATTAATTCTTTTGTAATATTTTAAGTAGTGTTTCCTTTATTATTCAATTGAATCAATTAAAAAAAAATTAAATAAGGTCCTTTTTAAGCGAAGTTGTATTAAAAAAACAAAATATTTTTTTCATAGTAAACTATATGAGTACCGATACCGTAAGGATATCGCACCATACCGATATCAACATTTCGATAGGTATTAGTCTTTATGGTCTTCGATAGATAAAAACCATGTATTGATATTCATTTGTACATATGGGTTTTCTCTTACTATTGTTTTAGCAAGTGCCAATATTGTAACAAACTAAACCGATATTGACCGAGTTCCCGTCGCATAGCACGGGAAAACCCAACTAGTTTCTTTTAAAGTCCTACTAGAAGTGACCCGTCACGGCACATGACGAAGGACACACCAATTTTGAATGAAATATTAATGAGATTTTGATTGAAATATATAAATGGAACTAGGTTTTACTCCGCCGCGTTGCGGCCGGCGTTTACAATTTAAGGTCCAACGTATGCAAACGCTAGATGGAAGGCCCACGCGTTACGGCGGTGAAGGTTAAATGACATCAAGCATCAACCATGTAAAGCCTTTGACAACACAAAACTTAAAAAACATCATAAGCTTGAATTACACAAAACATGTTTTGTAAGGAAAACAACATTAAAGTGTAAAATGTTAATGATTTGTGGTGATAAATCAATATTGTGCAGTGTGGCAAATACATCGACTGAGACGAAGACCCTCCTTTCATCTTTTTAATTCAAAGATGCCGAACTTGCTATTAGTAACCAGCACTCGCCTTTCTGCATAAAGTAGAAATATGTATGTCAGTTTAAAAAAAAAAGATGGCAACCATTATAGTTACTATTATCAGATGTAGAAAGTATACTATTGAGCGGAAGGGAGAGGCTGTACAAAATTACCTTCATAGTTATGAAATACAAAGTTTAGAAGATATTCACAGCTTTGAATCCGCCCCTCCAGTTACCACGCTAACTCCGTTCCACCAATCAGCACATAGTACCTATGAATATCAAGAAAGACCACACTTTTACCAAACTTGACATATATAAATACTGACAACTTGTGACAACTGGCCCAAAACCGGTAATTTCCATACTATTTTAATTAATATTTATTTCCTGCATTTATGTGATTACACGTCAACATTATGTGCTTATTTGATATGCAATTGAATTCATGCATGTTTCATATATTAACTATCACATTATGCTAAAATGTAAGCGTCGCGTCAATTTGATTAGTAAGCTCACCGGTTAGACAAGCTGCGTCAGCATGTTTGTAGAAAACAATCAGACAATAGATTTAGGACTTAGAAGTACGTCCAACATCAAAAATACATTGGAAACTAAGTAGGTGAACAAAAGTTAACCTAAACACTTTCCGGAAGCTAAAACTGACACTAAAAAGCACCCGAAACGCACTTTTAATGCAGATTTCTGTAGAAATTCAGCAAAAACATCAATTTAACATCAAAATATTATGCAGAACTAAGGTTTAAATGTCCAGAATAACTTGTAAAGTGTTGGGAATGAAAACTGTCATAAAATGTATCTCATAACTTACAAAACTGCGCAATTTAGCACTTTAACGAACCGATAACCGAACGAATAACCGAACACTACCCAAAACACAAAAAATAGACTAGAAGCATGTTTTAGTGATATAAAGCTAGTTATGATGCTAGAACACATTAAAATTCATAAAAACACATAAACACACTTAACCTTCCATTTAACACCTAAACTTACATAAATAACCTTCATCTTCCAAAAACTTACACTTTACCCCCTCCCCTTCACCTTGCCCGGCCCCATACAGGACCCACAACACTTTCCCATTAAAATATTAAACATGATGGCTAGATATTGGACATAACAACTATTGGACATTAGATGATTGGAGAATTATAAGAACTAACCCAAAGACCCTTACTTCTGACTTTCACTTTCAAAATTTTCAACATCTTTCTCCTTCTCTTCTCCCTTACCTACGGCCACAATACAACCACCACACATCATCCATTTTATTCATAAATCAAGCCACTCCAAGGTGATCACAAGGTGTAAGGAGGCTATCTAAGATGGCTTGAAGTGCTAGAAGTTCAAGAACCACATTGAGGAGCTTTTATCCACTTGATTTCTTCATTCTTCATCTTCATCTTGTTCTTGCCACTTCCCTAGCCATTAGAGCTAGTAGTAAGCTTCAAAAACTCTATTCTACTTCACGTTAGTGTTATGTACAAGTTACACTTTCAAAGAAACTAGACTTTAAAGTATGAAAACATGAAGATCTAACATAATCTAAAGAAAAACAAGTGATTTTGGTGAAGTTTGATGTATGTGATGAAGTTGATGTTGTTGAATATTGTGTGCATACGTAGATCTATGATGTTAAAGCTTGTTAGAAGCTTAGATCTAACAAGTTTAAGCATGGATCTTGAAAGATCTATGGTTAAACTTGAAGATGAACTTGGAAAACCTTTATGTAAACTTGAAAAATGATTTTTAAGTATGTTCTTGTGTTCTTAAAGAAACTAAGACTATGTAAAACTAACTTATGAGACTAAACATCCTAAAAAGTTTGTAAAAAATTCACCAAGAAACTTATTTTTGAAAGATTCAAGTATGTTAAGCATGGATCTTGAAAGATCCATGGTAAAACTTGATGATGAACATAAAGATGGTTTTAGAATATGTTTTTTTTCATGATTTTAAAACTCTATAACTTATGGATGGTTTACTTAGTAAAATAAAATTTCACACAAAGTTTGTAGAAATTGAACAAGAGCACTTATTTTTGAAGGACCATTGTATGTAAAGTGTAGATCTAAAAGACTACACATTTTAACAAGAATCAAGTTCATCATAAGGTTTTTCATGATGATTTTAGTGTATGTTGTTTGTGAAACTTGTTGGAAATTGATTTTCATGATGAAAAGAAAATAAACATGTGTTTTGAAAACATGGGAAACCTCCATTTTTAGGGGAAACCATGTCAAAATTTTTATAAAACTTTGACACTTAGAAAAATATAAGTTTTGGTGAAACTTATTACTCAAAAATTCATCTAAAAATATTTACAAAGGTTTCCTAATTTTATTACAAAAATTTCAAGTAAGAAATAAGGATTTCTTCAACTATAAAAAAAATATAAAGTATGTATATTTTTAGGAAAAAATATATCTATTTAGTGGTCACAAGATTATGTGCTAAGTGTATATTATAGGTATTAGTGATTTTAGGAACTTGAAAAATACATTAAATACTCCCAAGGAGTATACTACAAAAATACACATACAAATACTTAAGAAATACACAATGATACAAGTATACAAAATTACATATAAAAAGATACATGGACAAATACACAAATATATATCAATATACATATATCTCTTAAAAAATTAAGGATTTGGAAAAGTATTGGACTTATTCGATATTCTATATATATTTGGACTTATACAAAAATTACTACAAGTAATGGAATAACTACAAAATTGTGATAAAATATTTATAACCCATAACCCATAAAAATATTATTATTTTTAAGAAATGAAAATTCCAGAAAGTAACAAAATCAAAGAATTGAGTTTTGGGTAATTAATACAAATATACAAATATTTAAACTTGAAATACAAGTATACTTTCCTAAGTATACTTACACTAAAAATAATATTGGAAATATTATTTAACAAATTACTTATATTAATTTTTGATAAATAATATAAGTGACATATATTTTGTAAAAGTTAAAAATTATATTATTTTTAACATATAACATTCTCAAAATCCTACTTATACATACATGCATACATACATATATATATATATATATATGGGATAAAATATGTAACAAATACAATATTAAATACAATGTGACATACATATACAAATGATACAAGAATCAATACAAGTAAGACACCTTAATTCCAAATAGTAACTTGTACTTAGATGTTTACAAGTTAGGTGATTAACATACATAGAACGTCTATAGGTCACGACACTCGAGTAGCAAAAGTCGGTGTAGCTAGATGCTCAAGACGCAAAACATTGAGTTCATGTCCCAACTTTTAAACGATTTTACTGTTTTCTAAACTTGGGGAAAATACATGTACAATTTGGTATGTTTAAAACAAAGGAATCATACATAGATCTTGTTACGAATAGGGGATACGTAAGCACCATCAATCTAGTTTAGACCGAAAGAACAAGGGTTAGTTCTAACAGGTTCGGGCAGCCTCACTCTCTTGACAACACATAGTCATGGAGTGTCTTGGGTCATAGTCGTAGGGTAAACGATGTAAAAAATCGCCTAGGTTTGGATGTTTCCTATGTCGTAACATATGTTAATGTCCTAGCTAAACATTAGCGATCTCGATTCCATTTCGTTACAACTTACAAAATTACATTTTACAAATACATACCATGCTTTTATACAATTACAAATGTTACGTTTTTTAATCTGCATGAATTCACACCAACTTTTGTTGATGATTTTTAAACTTACATGTATTTCAGGAAATTATTGGATGATGTTCGCGGGCTCCTTTTCAAGATGTTTAGTGTCTAGTCTCTATTGCCATCTTTTGTGGATTTGTTTACTATATCTCACATTCTGTGGTGATATAGGAAACAAAACCTTGATCTTTGTTTTTGAAATTGTGATGTGAACTTTCAAACAATTATCTTTTGTTTCTGATGTAAACTTTAAACTAATGTCTGTATTTTGGGATAACTAAACTTGAATGGCAATATGGAGTTTGTTTTATATCATGTAGTACGTTTACGTATCGTATGCAATGAGAACCACTCATATCACACCTCGTGCTTCTGCCTTTGAAAGGGGTGTGATAGATTGGTATCAGAGCCAGGTTGTAGTTCCTTCTCGAATCTAGTCTACAATCCTTAGGATCCTCTCACGAAAATAATTTTCAAAAGTTTTTCATTGCATAAAAACATTCCGCGACATCCACTACGTAAACTTGTTTTTCAAAAATCAAGCAAGGACACTACGAGACTTAGGGTGCACAGGGTGGCACTTATCTTCAACTAGGAACTAATTGCTTATTTGTGTGTAACTATATATATTGATTAAGTAGTAATAATTAATATATGTACATATACCATGATTTTATATTACAGGTACTCATGTCATCTTGTCATCTTCTGAGAGCAGCGGTCTGTCTGATGAGCACAATCCTATGGCTCTTGTCTTTGATGATGAGGTAGCACATGCCCCCGAGATCTTCACGTCTGACTCCGAGACCAACCCGGAGATGATGTCTGATGACGACGATCTCGACGATTTTCAGCCTTTCGCCCTATCAGATTTCGGTGACGACGTCCCTTTCATTGATGATGTCCTAGCCTTACCTTTACCCATCCATGACCAGCTTATCATCGGACATCCCGATGGTGAGCATCTTGTTGACCCTATTCCGATTCATGCTATTCCACTTACTGCCATCCCTGCTGAGTATTGGCCTTTCGTTGTTGATCTGGATGATGATGTTGATGTCCCCGTGTTTGTGGTGGAGCACCCTAACGATGATCTTGGTGATGGAGAGGTATTCGACATCGCTATCCTGGACGTAGCATCTCCGATTGTGTCTGTCATCGATATTTCTTCTGATTCTGACCTTGATTCTGACGCTGATTCCTTCGAGTCAGTGACCTCTTCTACCTTTCGAGCCGCAGGATTAGAGGCTTACCCTACCAACGATGATGATACTATATCGGTTGCACCAGCTATACCTACTCATATCCCCACTCCTACTGATACACCTCCTCATACTCCGGCTCATGTTGCAAGTGACAACTCGTCATAGCCACCTGTCCCAGTGGACCATTCTAGCTGGACACGTAACATCCGTTATGCTTCAGCTTTTCCACACACGCCTCCTACTCAACGGGGAGAGCCTTCAGGTCACCCACATATACCCCCACCCGAGTCGAGTCCATGTCATCAGTCACTTTGGTTATTCCCTCCATATACTATGCCATTCTCTGATCCGTATCATCCTTCTTATCACTCTGGTTACACCAGAGATGATCTCCTGCTATCACTCCAGCTTCAGGTAGAGATCCTCTTCCGCAGAGTCTATGAGCTGGAGAACAAGGCTGATGCTAGACGACCATAAGTTGAGACCATACGACGTCGTAAGCTACGCCCCTGGCCGTAGATTACGGCGGCCATGAAGTCAAAGGCGGTCAACAGCTCGTCGTAACCTACGGCGCCAGCCGTAGGCTACGGCACCAACAAAAGTCCTACGGTGAACAGAGACTGGACTACGGCGGAGACAAATGGACCATCTGAGCGCCGTAACCTACGGCAAGAGCCGTAGGCTAAGATGGCGACTGATTTAACTTGCTTTGTTTCCTTGTGAAATCTTTTATGCTTCTGTTTTTTTTCCACAAGTTCCAATTTCCAATCCAAGCATCATAAGTTCCTTCTCTTATGCTCTTCATCACCTACAAATACAAATGCACCATAGTTACCATGTTCCAATATTTAACCGTATAAAATATGGGATATGCACGTATTTAGCTCATTTAAAAGTTGTCCTATGGACCACCCATCACCCGCAACAACAAGAACTCCAATAACAACAAGAAGCGCGATTCAAATCCGCCCCGTGAGGCGAAGACGTTTGCTGCTGCAAACGAAATGGAGTTAAGAAATATCTGGGCAACCTGCCCAAGTGTGATAAGTGCAAGTATCACCATCTGGGTGCTTATCGTGGGCTGAAGTGTGAAAAGTGTGGTAAACTAGGTCATCGTACTGAAGATTGTTGGGGAAGAGGTAATGGAGGAGGAAATGATACTGGTAATGGAAACCGCAATGGAAACAACGCTGGTGATAGAAATGGGCATGGAAACAGGAGTGGTAATGGCACGGGTAATCGGAATGGAAACGGAAATGGACGTAATCAAGGATGTTTTGGATGTGGTAGTAAGGAGCACTACAAGAAAGATTGCCCTAAGGAGAACAACGCCTTGGCACGAGCATTTGTCATTGGAGTAAGGAACGCCCGCGAAGACCTTAATATGGTCACCGGTACGTTTCTCATTAATAATCACTTTGCATCCATACACTTTGACACTGGTGCCGATTATAGTTTCATGTCCGTGGAATTTAAATGTATGCTTGGAGTTGAATCTAGTAGATTAGATATTCCTTATTCCATAGAATTAGCCGATGGTAAACTAGTAGAATCCAGCGAAGTAGTTAGATGGTGTACTTGGAACTTGGTGAACGGGAATTTAGCATTGATCTTCTACCTGTCCAGTTGGGAAGTTTTGATTTTGTAATCGGCATGGATTGGTTATCCAAGAATCGAGACGAAGTCGTTTGTCATGAGAACCTCTTGCGAATGATGAAACTCTCATAGTGCATGGAGAGAAACGAGACACGCCCCTGCGAATCATCAACTATATGAAAGCGCAGAAATGCCTATGAAAAGGATGCGTTGCCTTCCTAGCACACGTGGTAGATAAGAAAGTTGAGGAGCCGAAGCTTGAAGACATTCCTGTGGTAAAGGATTTCCCTGAAGTCTTCCCCGAAAACTTGCCAGGATTACCTCCGCAGAGACAAGTTGAGTTTCATATTAACTTTGTTCTAGGCGCCGCTCCTGTAGCCAAGGCACCATATCGACTTGCACCATCCGAAATGCAAGAGTTATCTACACAACTCCAGGAGTTGTTGGATAAAGTATTCATAAGGCCGAGCTTCTCGCCCTGGGGAGCTCCAGTGTTGTTTGTGAAGAAGAAGGATGGAACCTGCGGATGTGCATTGATTACAGAGAGTTGAATAAGCTCACCATTAAGAATCGGTATCCGCTACCGAGGATTGACGACTTATTCGACCAGTTGCAAGGATCGAGCTATTACTCCAAGAGCGACCTTCGATCTAGATATCATCAGTTGAGGATTCAGGAGGAGAGCATACCGAAGACAACATTCAGGAGTCGTTATGGACACTACGAGTTTCTAGTGATGCCATTTGGATTGACGAACGTGCCAGCAGTCTTTATGGATTTGATGAATCGCGTATGCAAGCCATATCTCGAAAAAATTGTGATTGTATTTATCGATGATATCTTGATATACTCACGGACGAAGGAGGAGCATGAGTAACATCTAAGAACCATTCTGGAACTGCTGAAAAGGAGAAGCTCTACGCGAAGTTTTCAAAATGCCATTGGATTCGTGAGGTACAGTTCCTTGGTCATGTTGTGAACGAGAAAGTTGTTCACGTAGACCCGTCAAAGATCGAAGCAATCAAGAATTGAGAAGCTCCCAAAACTCCGACTGGAGTACGTTAGTTTTTGGGATTAGCGGGCTACTATTGAAGGTTTCTCGAGAATTTTTCAAGATTGCTCAACCGCTAACTTCCCTTACTCAGAAGGACAAGAAGTTTGATTGGGGAGACAAACAAGAAGGAGCCTTTCAACTTCTAAAAGATAAGCTATGTGATGCACCGATTCTGTCGCTGCTCGAAGGTACTGAAGATTTTGTGGTGTACTGTGATGCTTCACGTCAAGGTTTGGGCTGTGTGTTTATGCAACGACAGAAGGTCATTGCATATGCATCGCGACAGTTGGAGGTTCATGAAAAGAATTATACCACCCACGACTTGGAATTGGGCGCAGGGGTATTTGCCTTAAAGATTTGGTGACATTATTTGTATGGTACTCGATGTACTATCTTCACAGATCACAAGAGTTTGCAGCACATATTTGATCAGAAAGAATTAAATATGCGTCAATGACGATGGGTTGAGTTGCTGAACGATTACGAATGTGAAATTAAGTACCACCCTGGAAAGGCGAATGTGGTAGCAGATGCCTTGAGTCGAAAGGAAAGAGTTAAAACCTTGAGAGTTCGAGCTTTGGAGAAGATGATCCGAACGAATCTCACTTCGCGCATTCATGATGCACAACAAGAAGCCCTCAAGAAGGAAAACCTTAAAGCTGAATATCTCCGGGGTATGGAGAAGAAATTGGTGCCAAATGAAGAGGGAACCTTGTACTTCATGGGACGCATTTGGGTTCCGTTAATTGGAGGTGTTAGCGAGATTACCTTTGATGAGGCTCCTAAGTCAAGATACTCGATCCACCCAGGATCAGACAAAATGTATCAAGACTTGAAAGAGTACTATTGGTGGCCAAAACTCAAAAGCGACATTGCTGCTTACGTTGGAAAATGCTTGACCTGCGCTAAGGTTAAGGCAGAGTATCAAAAGCCATCAGGTATGTTACAACAACCAGTGATACCCGTTTGGAAATGGGAACAGATATCAATGGATGTTATAACTAAATTACCCAAGACTCCTAGAGGCCATGATGTGATATGGGTAATAGTTGATCGATTGACCAAGTCTACACACTTCCTGCCGATAAAGGAAAAGGATAGCACTGGAAAGCTTGCTGAATTGTATCTGAAGGAAATTGTGGCACGTCATGGAGTGCGTACTTTGATTATTTCTGATAGAGATGGACGCTTCGTATCGAGAATTTGGCAGTCTTTTCAAGAGGCCTTTGGATCTCAACTGGATATAAGCAAGGCCTTCCATCCGCAAATAGATAGTAAGAGCGAACAGACTATACAAACCCTGGAAGACATGCTCCGTGCGTGTGTTATGGATTTAGGCGGTAGCTGGGATACTCACCTAACCTTGGTGGAGTTCTCCTATAATAACAGCTAACACACAAGAATTAAAGCCGCTTCGTTTGAAGCGTTGTATGGCCACAAATGTCGCTCACCCTTGTGTTGGGTAGACGTTGGTGATAGACAACAAATTGGTCCCGAACTAGTCCAAGAAACGACTGACAAGATCTTTCAGATCAGAGACCGGATCAAAGAGGCTCGTGATCGACAGAAAAGCTACGCCGACCGAAGATGAAACTGTTAGCTTTCGAGGTTGGAGACATGGTTCTGTTGAAAGTCTCACCTTGGAAGGGTGTAGCAAGGTTCGGGAAACATGGAAGGTTGAATCCACGATATATTGGTCCATTCAAAATTCTGGAGAAAATTGGTACCGTGGCATACAAATTGGAATTTGACGTGACCGTGTCGTCCCGATCAGTCAAAAAACCCAATTAACCTAAGTAGCTAGGGAAGTCGGGTATCGTATCCACGAAGAACATGTGGTCAGTATTGCACGACCTATTCGATTAGTTAGACTATTTGCAAAAATGTACAAAGTAATTATGAAGCTTGCTAATTTTCTTTGTTTGTTTGATTTAAAAAGACTCGGGGTGAACCGAAAAATTGCTATTATTCAAAAAAACGGTTTATTAGCTAAAATTGCAAAACTGGATTGATTAGTTAAAAATTCTATATGAGAAAACGAATCACGTCTGGGTTTCGGATTAATAAGTATCTAGAGTTATTTAACATGAATGGTTTGATTATTTTATGAACACCAATGATTTTTTGAGTTTGTTAATTTGAAATCCTAACCTTAGATATCAACACTCGTATATCATACGCAACCGGTGCAAGATAACCATCACAATATGAGACAATAGTATGCTTTATTAATCAAGAACAAAAACCAAACCCTAGCATAAATCACAACTTAATGGTAGCAATCATCTCTCAACGTCAATGTTGCAAGAAAACTTAACAATTTCGAGTTCAAAGCAATACCAACAATGATTCACACAATTTCAATCAAAGATTAACAAATGTTTGTATCAAACCAAAACATGAAAAACAAACCCTTGAAACTCACAATCTTTCACCCGGGGATGATCTTGTGGAAATTAGCCACTCATGGTTTATGATTGATCTTCAAAACATGATGGAATGTGATAGTAGATCAAATGGAACCTTCAAAAATCTCTCCAAATCGCCTCTGGAAGTCTAAAATGGAGTCCCCCGAAGCTTGATATTCAAAATGGGTTCTTAGTCAAAGTTTTTCCCAAAATTCACGCTGGGTCTGGGCGTCTGGGACGCCGGTCTGGGCGTCTGGGACACCGGTCTCTGAAGTCTTTTTCCATTTTTTTCCGTTTAGCTCCCGGTTGACCCGTTTTCTGTCCCGATGCTCCATATAGCTCCCGAATAGCTCCTTAAACTCCGTTAGACCTGCAAAACACAATTCCAATCAAAAGTAGGCTATTTAAAACTAAAAGTTATGTAAAAAAATCAACTTAAACATACTAAAACACCGGTTTTTGACCACGTATCACATCCCCACACTTGTCGTTTGCTTGCCCTCAAGCAAATCTGTTTTTCACTTTCACGTGGGTCGAACAAAAAACACACTTCCCATTCTCAAGACATAAGTTACGGTCTAATGTCATACTCGGTTCATGATTTTTACAATATTCAAAACACTTAGCGGTAAAGTGAATAATCACATAAAAATAGTTACCCAAGATTAACCCGCCCTTGAAACTAATAAATCATGCACATCCCTCACAATGTTCTCTCTACTCGGTTTAAAATTGGCTAATAATTGATGCATTAGCGCTTTTGAAATAATCACTCAAACCGATTAGAACACGTACCCGTATAGGCTTGCAACTGAATCATTTTCCACCACCGAACACAAATACTAAGCACAAGTCAAAAGGGCTTTGAAGGGTTGTAACGGGGCTAGGTTGAGGTTAGGAAATATGATATTTTTAAAGTGGCTAAGGTGATGAAAAATTGATTTTTATTACAAAACGACTACTCTAAACATAACTAACTATAAACATCAAACTAGGAGGCAACAATTTTGGCCTTTTATTCAACAAACTATAAGAACATATTTTTTGTATTTTTCTCAACAAATTTTTTTCTTTTTTTCACGATGTTTTCTGCATTTTCATTTTTTAATATACTTCTTTTTCTTTGTTTTTTTTTAAACACAACTTTACAAACAAACTAATACTAAGATCGAATTTTCATCACATGGGTTAAAAATAAAAGGTTCAACGGATATGGGCTAAATGGGTTGGTCAAACGAAAGGTTTAGGCTCAAAGTGGGCGACTAGGGGATTTATTTGGGTAAGGATGGATAAATGGTTTTAAAGGAAAAGGTTCACCTAATGCCTTAATCATTCTCGTGCTTGTATTCGGTCTATGGCCTCAAACGTATCAAAAGATGCAGGTTCTACGTTACATGACTAATGGTCCACTCAAACAAAGAAACATAAATATGTAATTCTATGATGTAAAAGTGGCTCAAAACCTCACATATATAAAGGGTATGGTATGTGATATGCATAATGTATTAGTTTCTTAGGCGGATTATTCCCAAATGACCACCCGCTAAATACCCGTCATGTTACTAACTTGAACTTGACCATGACAAAAGACCAAATGAGTTGTGTCATCCCTCATTGACTTAGTTACTTGTGCTTTTTAGATTGCTTCAAACAAAGAAATTTTTGAATTTTTTTTTAAATTTTCCCCCATCCCCACACTTGAGGTCAACATTGTCCTCAATGTAGTGTTTAAATGAAAGGGTCAAAACCGAAAAACTTTTTCTCCCCATCCCCACACTTGAGGTCAACATTGTCCTCAATGTGTAAGAATGGAACTTTTAAAACGCACAAGGGATGTGACACGGCTAACCTCCCCAAAATTTCACCCCGGAAAATAAAATACAAATTACATTCTACTTATTTGCTAACTAAAAATCAAAGATAAAAAGAAACGTATGCACCTGGTTTTCGCTAGTTCCTCGTGTGCTCTTCATCTTTTCAACAAAGCGGTCGTCTCACGAACATAATGTACCTACAAATCTCAACCCTTGTGTAGAAGCATGCTTCTCGCAACCATTAAAACTTGTTAGTTACCTAGTTCTACCACTTTTATGAAAATATTACCGAGTCATACGTTAATTTACTTTGATTTATGTGGAAAAATAGTTTACAATAACAACAAACCTAACTCACTTTCGTAGGAATCACGATTGCATTTAGCTTATGCAACAAGCCCTTTTAAACCTCTCGATAGCTCGGGAGGACGAGTAGGTCTTGTGAGGGTTATATAGGGAACACACCCACAATGTTCATTTAGCTACTAAAATAAAATAAAACGAATAATAATACAAACTTTACAACAATCAGACCTGATTTGCCTCTCATGGTGGTCGAAGTGCACATTTGCCTACCGAGTTTCCAACATACGCTCGGTAGTTGGCATGACGGATCCATTCTCTTTTTATTTTACGCGGCATGCGTATTAAGCTACTTTGGGGTCGTTTCTTGACGAATTATCCAATGTCTTGCAAGGCTACCCTTCGAATCCTTATGCCCGAACCCGCATCCCCAACTTTGTTGGTTGGGCTGATAAGTATGGGAGAAGGAGAGATATGACTTTGAGCTTCTTTTGGCTCTGACCCGTCTTGCGGTGTTACATCTTCCGGTCGGTTCAAACATTCAATTACTTGCTCCGGAAGTTCCATAACCTCTTCCACCACATCACCATCCACCATTGTATCACTAGCCAACACTTCTTGGTCTCGTCTAAGTTGCGCCAATTCTTCGGTGATTTGGCCCACTTTCTTTGCCAAGGCTTCATGAGCTTTATCTCTCGCCTCAAGTTCCTTCTTCAGTTCCATATTAATCTCTTGATTTGAAGTGGTGATGGCATTCATGATGGCATCGAGCTTGGAACTTATTGAATCTTGAGGTTCCTCGGATGCCGGTTGAGGGTATTCATTATAATAATCATCATACTCCTCTCTGTAATTTGAGAAATTTGGCAATTCGGGTTCATAGTTGTTATAACCCCGCTCTTGCTCATAATGGTAATCCATCTCTGAATAGTAATAATCTTGATAATTTGGTGGTGGTGGTGGTCTAGCATATGGATAATGAGAGGATGGACCATTGAAATCTTCATGATTCGCCCTCCCATATCCGTACAACCCGCTGAGGTAGTCTTCCCGATCCTTGTAAGCTTGAACTTTTTCGTAGAAAACAGAGCAATCCTCTAAATAATGCTCTCCGCTTCCGCAACACTCATAGGGATCATCATCCACCCAATTCATATTAAAAAGTAATTCCTGCAAAACATGTACCTGCACACACAAGCTCGACCACAAAAAGTAAAATCACGAATATACAAGAAAGAAAAAAAAAACTAAACTAAAATCGAACAAGCAATGAAATACTAAGCGCACTAGCTCCCCGGCAACGACGCCATTTTGACGTGACCGTGTCGTCCCGATCAGTCAAAAATCCAATTAACCTAGGTAGCTAGGGTAAGTCGGGTATCGTATCCACGAAGAGCATCTGGTCAGTATTGCACGACCTGTTCGATTAGTTAGACTATTTACAAAAATGTACAAAGTAATTATGAAGCTTGCTAATTTTCTTTTTTTGTTTGATTTAAAAAGACTCGGGGTGAACCGACAAATTGCTATTATCCAAAACGACGGTTTATTAACTAAAATTGCAAAACTTGATTGATTAGTTAAAAATACTATATGAGAAAACGAATCACGCCCGGGGTTCGGATTAATAAGTATCTAGAGTTATTTAACATGAATGGTTTGATTATTTTATGAACACCAACGATTTCTTGAGTTTGTTAATTTGAAATCCTAATCTTAGACATCAACACTCGTCTATCATACGCAACCGGTGCAAGATAACCATCACAATATGAGACAATAGTATGCTTTATTAATCAAGAACAAAAACCAAACCCTAGCATAAATCACAACTTAATGGTAGCAATCATCTCTCAACGTCAATGTTGCAAGAAAACTTAACAATTTCGAGTTCAAAGCAATACCAACAAATGATTCACACAATTTCAATCAAAGATTAACAAATGTTTGTATCAAACCAAAACATGAAAAACAAACCCTTGAAACTCACAATCTTTCACCCGGGGATGATCTTGGGGAAATTAGCCACCCATGGTTTATGATTGATCTTCAAAACATGATGGAATATGATAGTAGATCAAATGGAACCTTCAAAAATCTCTCCAAATCGCCTCTGGAAGTCCAGAATGGAGGCCCCCGTAGCTTGATATTCGAAATGGGTTCTTAGTCAAAGTTTTTACGAAAATTCACGCTGGGACCAGCGTCTGGGACGCTGGTCTGGGACGCCGGTCTTTGAAGTCTTTTTCCGGTTTTTGCTGTTTAGCTCCCGGTTGACCCGTTTTCTATCCCGATGCTCCGTATAGCTCCCGAATAGCTCCTTAAACTCCGTTAGACCTGCAAAACACAATTCATATCAAAAGTAGGCTATTCAAAACTAAAAGTTATGTAAAAACATCAACTTAAACATACTAAAACACCGGTTTTGGACCACGTATCATAATTACCGGAGGAATTAAATGGTGTACACGATACGTGTGACAACCCGAACTTTCAAGGTTGTAACATTAAATCTTGTGACCGTAACTCCTCGTTATTTCTTTCCAACGTGTTACACGTTCCATGCTTATGTGATTCGGTTAACCGTATGTGATAAACAAGTATGCTAGTGTATTGGGCCGCGATTTTTTTGGGCCGCACCTCACACCCGTGTAGTTATTAAAATACTAGCTAGACTTGAAACAACCTCACCTCCTTATGATTTTTGATAGCCCACTTACATGGGCTTGAGCCCATTTCGGTCAACAGGAACCGCCCCCAATGTTTATTACGTATGGCATGCTTAAGTTTACTTGTTTAACACAAACTTTAAATCAATAACAAACCCTATTCTCCTCCATCTTTTATGAACGGCCGAAGAGGACACCCCCCCATCAAGGCGATCTTGTAGTTTCGAGACATCAGTCTATTTGTTCGAGCCCTGCTTGGTTAGTAGATTTATATTATGCTAAACTTTAGATTATTTGATTTTGTTATGATGGTATGATCGTTCTGATTAGTACATATGAGTGCATGATGGTAGGATGTCAAATGTATCAACTGATTATCGAAGAGTATGTTAGTGGGTAATGATATATGATTTATGTGTGTCATGATTTGATAACATGCTAACTGATCACCGAAACAGATTGATTGTTCATGTGTAATGTGCGAACGGATTGATGATTGATCATGTTACCACCTGTGATTAATTGCATGAATGTTATCTAATAACTTGTGGGTGGAATAATGTGTGATTACTGATGATAAATTGTTGTCATGAATATTTGAAACACGCATAATGATGAACCGATGGACTAGGGCTCTATGACGTGATATTTTGGTGACCATGAACTCGATGGTATGTGCTACATACTGAATAAATAACAGTGTGATGACTAAGATTATAATGATGCGAGTAGTATGTGCAAATGTGTTGCTATGGTGTGTAAGATTGTTGATGGAAAGATATTGTTTAATTGTCACATGTATTCATGAATAATAGGACTGGATTTAATGGATTGTAATGATGACTGATGATGAATTGTAACATGCCACACGTGCTTATCTATTTGATTGACATATGTTTTATTGGAAGATGAGTCGATTTCTTAGTATATGTGCAACTGCTAAATGATAAGCAAACTGATTGTGGTCTGACATAACATGGGTTAACATTACACAAAATTGCTATGTATCGAATGATGGCTGATAATCTTGGTATATAATTAATGGTTGTGGTGTGTATGGTGAACTAGATTATGAAATTGTATGTGAGTAGGATGCGAGTATTTACAATATGTTGAGTAATGCTAGTGATTTAATGCATGTAACGGTTTAAATGACATGATTTGATAAATGCTTTTGTGAGACGTGGACATTGTTGATTGACTGATATAACTTGCACGACTTGTTTAATACTAGTGCACTGTTTGTGTAGCGTGTGAAAAGAACGTATGATATAAGTGAACTTGATTACTAAACTGAGTGTTCTGGTAAACCGTGATAGGACGTATTTGATCAACTGTTAAACAAGTAAATAATCTTACCGAGCAAACCGAAGGTGAGTTAATCTCTCTTGAGCATGTGTCCCTGTGGTTGGGACAGTCAGTGGGTATCTCGGGGAGGGATAAGTCGGTTGGGTAAAACTGGGATGTTGGATAATAATCTCACCTTATCATTCTTAAGTCCCATCTTTTGTGTTACCGGGGAGATAACGGGTATTAGTTGGTAGCGCTACTTAGGTTTGGCACCCTCACACCGTACCGGGGAGGACGGTTGTGAACTAATGACCCAGTCATGCCCAGTGTTATGATAGGAGCACTGGGGAACGGGCAAAACATACATCAGGAGCCGTCTTGTTCAGTATCGAGATATTATCAACATTACTTTCGGAATTAAATTCAATGGATTAAACTAAACACTTGGTAACCAACGTTTTCGTAAAACTATGAACTCACCAGCGTTGTTTGATACACTTGTTGCATGCTCGCAGGTCGTTAGATATCTTGGATTTGGGAACTTGCTGTTTGGATTAGCTAGAGTGGTCATGGGTCGACTGGAGGGACTCATATGATTGATTATTGCTATTATACATTGGTTTTGAACAATTTAACTTTGGTTTACTATTTGCTTCCGCTGAACATGTTGGTTTTCATTTAAACTTATTGATGAAATTTTTCATTAATAATTGGGGATTTTATTTATAAACTTGAATGGGTTAAATATAATTAGTGGCTCGATGTTGGTACGTCACACGCCTAACAGGGACATTCCCCAGGTGGTATTTTGGGGGTGTGTGTCACGGCCCCCGTCCCGGTTTAACCCGTTTCAGGAGCCGCGGGACAAAAAATCCCGTGGTATTTATTTAACAGCGGAAGTTTCTTCAGGATCATTTTAAAAACTGAAATATTTCCCGATTATTTTATTTCACAACTCGGGATAAAACCCGGTAATTTACAATCGTTTGATTTCACGAAGAAATCTTTTATTTTTACAAAACATGTTTCTTTATTTTATACTGAGCCACTTCCTTGAGCTTGTAGTGCTTTATGGCACTTTTCCTAGATCATAACAGATCACCTGAAACATGTTTGAAAAAGGTTTTGTCAGCGGGAAATACTGAGTGAATCATTCTATTTTGCATAATGATGCATAGTTATTAATTACAGCATAAGAGCGATTACAATGGCTTCTATCTTATTTTTATCTGGCGCTCTGTCACAATGGTGACAAATCACAATGATGACGATGGTCATACCACTATTAGGTCAATGAACCTCAATAGTGATGATTATCCCTAGTAGGTCAATGAACCTAACTGGGAGAAAATTAGTAATGTGCACAATACCCCACTAGCCAGTGATTCAAGATATCCACGACTTAGTCCCTGTAATTATAACCTTTGAAAATAATTTGAGGTATTGTAAAATAGTTGATAAAAAGAGAATGACTCACATTGCAGATTTAATTTGAGCAGAGTTTAGCCTACTGATTAGCCTTTTCAACCTAATTTAATAACAGGCACACAATTCTGGGTTAGTAATCAATACAGCATTTACGATAACTCATGAGATCAAACACTCACAACGAATGACAAAGTGCGATACTTAAACATCCATCGAATTAACGACGAATGACAAAGCATAAACCCGAATGTGGGCAGCACTTAAACATCCATTGAGTACATTGATCGATCGAAAAACGAATCGTAATAGCGATCGAGTTATTACCCTGATTGTGGCGTCGATTATGGATCCGTGTGTGTTAATTGTGATAAACAGAGCATAACTCAGTGTATATTTCGAAGTTTTACGTCGTTCTGAAGCCAGGAATCAAGTCCCAAGCCCCTGTATTTATACCCAAATTTGACATCCCCCGCGTGTCGCGACAGAAACACCTGCATATGTCGCGTATCGCCTGAGGTGACATTTTTAGGGTAGGGTAGGTACGTGTCCAACTAGCTCAGATGAGTCGACGTTTCGTTAAAATTCAATTTCCACGTAAATCTGTAAAGATAATATCAACTAGGTTTTACCCCCCCTGAGTTTTAGGGGCCCTGATTCTAATTCAGATGGTTCTGAAAAAATTTTTCAGGGTTTGTTCAGAATCACTTGGGTTTCTCAATTAGGGTTTCCTATTGGTCAATTAAAATAATAATTAGTACTTTTTAATGAGAGTTGTTACATTCTCCCTACCTTAATAAAAATCTCGTCCTCGAGATTTACTGGAATACTTGAGGATACTTTTGCTTCATTTCTGATTCCAGTTCCCAAGTGTATTAGGGTCCTATCTTTGGAATCTCACTTTACTTGAACTAACACTAATCATTTGTGTTTTGAGAATTTTGATTTTTCTATCTTCTATCTGAAGAGGTTTCTCTATAACTTTTAACTTTTCGTTTATCTCTATATCTTGAAGAGGTAATACCAAAGATTTGTCTGATAGACATTTCTTGGGAGTGGATACATGAAATACATCATGTACTCCAACTAACTCTTCCTGGTAGTTGTAAACGATAAGCAACTGGTCTTATACGTTGGATCACTGGAAATGGTCCTACGTACCTTGGACTTAGTTTTTTTCTTTTCTTACCGAATCTAACAACTTCTTTCCAAGAAGATACCTTCAATAACATTTTGTCTCCAACTCGAACTCCAACGGCTTTCATCTATTATCTGTATAAATCTTCTGGCGGTCTCTAGCCGTCTTTAGCCTTTCCTTCGTGATACTGAATATCACAGTTGTAGTCATTTAGGATTTTCATCCATCTCTTTTGCCTCATGTTTAATTCTTTTTGCCCAAATATATCTTAAATTCTTATGATCCATATAGATAGTAAACTTACTTTCATACAGATAATGTTTCCAAATCTTAAGGGCAAAATTTATGGTTTCTAATTTTAAGTCATGAGTCATAAAATTTTCTTCGTGCTTTTTCAATTGCCTTGATGCATACGCAATTACCTTTTTGCGTTACATTAACACACATCCAAATCCTAGCTTTGAAGCATCACCATATACTTTAAAATCTTCTGTTCCTTCTGGTAAGGCTAGAATTGAGGCATTTGTTAATTTATGCTTTAAGATCCTAAAAGCTTCTTCTTATTTAGGTCCTCATTTAACTTAACTGTTTTACAGATTAACTTAATTAATGGTATAACTATCTTAGAAAAATCCTTAATAAACTGTCTGTAGTATCCAGCTAAGCCTACAAAACTCCTAATTTCCTTTGCGGATTGCGGAACCTTTCATTTGGTAATATCTTATCAGGATTTACGTGAATACCTTCATGATTCACCATATGACCCAGAATTGCACTTCTGGCAGCCAAAATTCATACTTCAAGAATTTGGCGTAAAGCTTCTCTTTGCTTAACAAAGTTAAGAGTAAATGCAAGTGCTGACAATGTTTGTCCTGACTTTTGGAATAAATAAGTATATCGTCGATGAAGACAATTACAAATTTATCCAAATATGTTTTACAGATCCTATTCATCATGTCCATGAATGCTGCAGGTGCATTCTTTTATCCGATGGGCATGACTGTAAACTCGCAATGACCATACCTAGTTCTGAAAACAGTCTTAGGTATGTCTTCCTATTGTACTTTCAATTGATGATATTCGGAACGTAAGTCGATTTTAGAAAAATATCTAGCTCCTTGAAATTGATCGAAAAGATCATCAATCCTAAGTAATGGGTATCGATTCTTAATTGTAACTTTATTGAATTCTCTATAATCAATACACATTCTCATTGAACCATCCTTTTTCTTAACAACCAATACTGGTACCCCCCTCACGGGATAAACTAGGTTATATGAAACCTTTACTTAATAATTCATCTAAAATATTTCTGTGGGTGTTAACCGATAAGGTGCCTTAGCTATCGGTATAGTTCCTGGAATTAGATGAATCCTAAATTCCACCTCCCTATCTGGTGGTAACCCTGGTAACTCTTCTGGGAATACATCTGGGTATTCTGAAACTACAGAAATTTCCTTAAGTTCTTTATCTTTAGTATTAATGATTACTGAAATCATATATACTATTCCTTGCTTTTGTTCATAATTAGTAACTTTTATTACTGATATGAACTTTATGTAATCATTATTACTCCTCCAGTGGGTGCACAAATTTATATGGAATTCCTATCGCAGATAATTCGAGCATAGTTGTTTACTAATCAATTCATTCCTAACATAACATCGAATTCAACCAATATGGTTGCAGAAAATTTATGACTTAAAAGTTCTATTTCCACGTTTTGCAGAACCTTATTTATTTTAACTGAATTCCCATCTGCCGTTTCTACTGTAGGAATTTATCTAATGCTGGTTAACGGTAAGTTAAGAGTTTGGCAGAATAAAGTATTTATAAAACTTTGGTTTGCACCAGAGTCAAATAATACTTTGGCATAAATGTTGTGAACTAGAAACGTACCAGCTATCACATCTGGAATCATCTCAGCTTCTTGAGTAGTCAGCTGGAAGGCTTTTACATTCCTTTTTGCTCCTTCTGCAGGTTTGGCTTTATTGTCAGATGGTTTGTTCAATTTTGGACAATCTGCCCTAAGATGTCCAGCTTCTCCACAGTTGTAGCAGACTGAAAATTTCTTCCTCCTGCAATCTTCTTCTTGATGCCCCGGAATTTTACAAAAATTGCAATATCCTTTGCATCTTCCAAAATGCTTCCTTTTGCAAAAATTGCAAAATGGGCTAGTGGAAGATTGTCCATTCCTTCCTCTCTTGAAATTGTTATGGTTACCCGGACGGAATTCTTGGGTAATCTTTTGGGCTACTTCCTTCCTTCTATTTTCTTCTCTTGTCCGTACTAGTTCATCAGTCAGAGTATTGGCTAAATCCACCGCATCATCAATCGTGCGAGGTTTCGCAGCCTTGACGATATTACGGATTTCGGAAATCAATCCCCAAATATAACGAGAAATAAGTACCGGCTCTGGCGAAGGCAGGGTTGGTACCACTCGAGCATACTCGAAGAATGTCGAAGTATACCCTCGACAATCTACATCCACCATCCGGTGGGTTAGAAACTTATTTGTCATTTGTTCCTTTTCATACTCGGGACAGAATTTTCTTTCTACAAGGCTCTTAAATTCTTCCCAGTTCATTGCATACGCCATCCTTCTTCCTTTTGCTTGTAACACCGTGTTCCACCATTCTAGCGCCCCTTCTTTGAAAAGGTTTGACGCATACATGACCTGATCATCCTGAGCACATTTACTTATGGCAATTACTGCCTCGGTTTTCTCTAACCAACGCAGTGCCGCAGTCGCTCCTTCATTGCCTGCAAACTCAGTGGGTTTACAAGCAAGAAATTCTTTGTAAGTGCAACCAGGCGTTGCAGCTTTCATTTTCTTAGGAGGAGGAGCTTGCCGTGGTTCATTATCATGATTAACATGATTACCGCCTCCATTTACGCTATTACTGAAGTTATCTTCAGAAATGCGTTTGCTAGGAATGATTTGTTGCGGTTCGATTGGATTTTTAATAGCAGCAACAATTGCTGGAATAGCGTTGGCTATCCCTTTAGTAACTATTGCTGGAATAGCATTGGCTATCCCTTGAGCAACGATATTTTCTATATCCTGCCTAGTTACATATTGATCCCCCGGTTGTTGCTCAGATTGATTAACCTCATTAACTGGTTCATTATTAGCGTTTTCCATCTGATATCTAATTTATACATAAATAATTAGTATAAAAGAAATAATCCAATGTCACAATTAATTGCACATAATCACGTAAACGAATATACAAACAAAACTGTAACTTTCTAAAATTTCATTTGTTTTATAGATTATGCTTCTATATACACCCGTTTTATTATTTATTTTACACATACTGATTTTACTATTACTATTACATAACCACAATTCCATAAATCCCCTATCCTTTGTCAGATGATATTCTAGTAACGGCGTTCCCTCTCATCTTATTTCCAGAAGATCTGTCCCCCAATCTCTTGGATCCTGTTCTCAGTATCCATTAGTTCTTCACCAAAGTGGTGGAGTTCAACCATATTCTCGTTACTTATTGGTAAATTTGGTAAAGGTTCTAGATTGTACTGCGGAAAAAAACTTATAGGGATGGTTTTGTAACTGTATTTCATTAGTCAACCATTCGTCTATTTGCGAGTGGATTGAAGGGTTTGGAATAGCTGGTTCTAAATTCAGTGGTAGTGGTGTTTCAAGAGAACATTTTCATTAACAGGCTTAATAGTATTATAGCTTGCCATTATAAAATCTAACTCTTCCTGAGATGGTAATCCCTCAATTTGACTAGAGTTTTCCCCAATTTCCATTTTCTTAGGCTTAGGTTTCTCGAGAGGTAAAACGTTGAATTCTATAGGTTCTTCTATGTCTGGAATATACCTATTGAAATATCTGGAAACCTCTATTCTTACCGGATAGAGATTTAAATTCTGGAGGGCGTCAGACAAGTCACTCATGCTGTTTAGCAAAATACCTCAAAATTACTAAGTTTTAAAAATTATAATAAAATTTCATAGAAAACCTTTAAATATTATTTTATATTGGGTAACTATGAAACAACCAAATATGAAAACATACTAGGTTTTATTTGTAAATTTATTTATTTACTGAATAAGGTTTCTAGACTGTAGATAATAAAGGTGCTAAAACTTTGAGTCATATTATTTTAAAGATTTATACTTACTGCTACAGTGGTTAGTATATAAAAATCTGCTCATACTATACATAATTAATCAGATAATAATACACATAATTGCAAAATAGCAATTAATAAAAATTAAGTATTTTCAAAATACTTAATTGGCTTAAATCAGTGGCTCGATCAGTGGCTCTGATACCACCTTTTTCTGTCACGGCCCCCGACCCGGTTTAACCCGTTTCAGGAGCCGCGGGACAGAAAATCCCGTGGTATTTATTTAACAGCGGAAGTTTCTTCAGGATCATTTTAAAAACTGAAATATTTCCCGATTATTTTATTTCACAACTCGGGATAAAACCCGGTAATTTACAATCGTTTGATTTCACGAAGAAATCTTTTATTTTTACAAAACATGTTTCTTTATTTTATACCGAGCCACTTCCTTGAGCTTGTAGTGCTTTATGGCACTTTTCCTAGATCATAACAGATCACCTGAAACATGTTTGAAAAAGGTTTTGTCAGCGGGAAATACTGAGTGAATCATTCTATTTTGCATAATGATGCATAGTTATTAATTACAGCATAAGAGCGATTACAATGGCTTCTATCTTATTTTTATCTGGCGCTCTGTCACAATGGTGACAAATCACAATGATGACGATGGTCATACCACTATTAGGTCAATGAACCTCAATAGTGATGATTATCCCTAGTAGGTCAATGAACCTAACTGGGAGAAAATTAGTAATGTGCACAATACCCCACTAGCCAGCGATTCAAGATATCCACGACTTAGTCCCTGTAATTATAACCTTTGAAAATAATTTGAGGTATTGTAAAATAGTTGATAAAAAGAGAATGACTCACATTGCAGATTTAATTTGAGCAGAGTTTAGCCTACTGATTAGCCTTTTCAACCTAATTTAATAACAGGCACACAATTCTGGGTTAGTAATCAATACAACATTTACGATAACTCACGAGATCAAACACTCACAACGAATGATAAAGTGCGATACTTAAACATCCATCGAATTAACGACGAATGACAAAGCATAAACCCGAATGTGGGCAGCACTTAAACATCCATTGAGTACATTGATCGATCGGAAAATGAATCGTAATAGCGATCGAGTTATTACCCTGATTGTGGCGTCGATTATTGATCCGTGTGTGTTAATTGTGATAAACAGAGCATAACTCAGTGTATATTTCGAAGTTTTACGTCGTTCTGAAGCCAGGAATCAAGTCCCAAGCCCCTGTATTTATACCCAAATTTGACATCCCCCGCGTTTCGCGACAGAAACACCTGCATCTGTCGCGTATCGCCTGAGGTGACATTTTTAGGGTAGGGTAGGTACGTGTCCAACTAGCTCAGATGAGTCGACGTTTCGTTAAAATTCAATTTCCACGTAAATCTGTAAAGATAATATCAACTAGGTTTTACCCCCCCTGAGTTTTAGGGGCCCTGATTCTAATTCCGATGGTTCTGAAAATTTTTTAGGGTTTGTTCAGAATCACTTGGGTTTCTCAATTAGGGTTTCCTATTGGTCAATTAAAATAATAATTAGTACTTTTTAATGAGAGTTGTTACAGTGTGATAGTTTGGTATCAGAGCCACTGGTTATAGTGAACTTGGTTTTAAAAAGTTTTTGTAAAACCAGACTATAACCGAACAATTCTGAATACGTGAATACGACCATGACACTCAGCTCCAGATTGCAAGGTTCGTCTTTCTCACTTGTTGCATACATTACATGGCTAGTACACATTTTTTATGACGTAGCATACGGACACACACTTGTCACTATAGTATGATTATATGAATTGCTTGCTTACATTATGATGCATTGATAGTATGTCATAGTCTTGGGATTTCTGTGATCTTATCGTTTTGATAACCTCTGTTTGGCATTCGAGTTTGGGGAACCATTTGACATGAGTTAGGAGGAACTGAGATGAGCATGCAAATCGCAATATTATTGTGGATGCACACATAATAATAATGTGGGGTGCATGTGAGTCCCAGTGAGGATTAACAAGTGAAAAAGGGGTTCCGTTCCGTTATTTGGTTGATGTGAAACACAACAGTCTATAGGAGTCATATCAGTGATTGTCTCCTACTTGAATGTGATCTTTTCATTTCCCTCTGAAACCTTTTGAATCTCGATGCTATCGAGTATTACCTGAACACCCACCTAAACGCCTAGCAAACTATGTAGAATGTTAGGTGCTTGTACGAACGTCCCCGAGTTAGATGTTGCAGCATTAATGATTGGTCTGTGCCCTTCTCACTCCTCTTCTTTGGTTGGAACTCAGCATATTGGCGCCTTAGATCCCGAAGTGCGATCACTTCTGCAACACTCACGCAACATACCGCGTATCACTCAATCAACCTGCTAGATCGATGGAGAAGAGGATGAGTGTAGTACTTTACCGACTTCAGTATTTGGACGACCCTGATTACCAACAACGAACATCAGCAATTTGACGCCAATTGGATCTTTAACCCTAGTCAGCGACTTATGGGAGTTAACTCTTACAAATCAATCTGGACATAAGCGATGACAACAGATTATAGTGTGGGATGTGTGACTACCAGCACGATGAGTAACGCCTTAGGACGTGACGCGGAATGTGAAAAGATGGACCTTCTCGGTGAAAGATCGTAGGGCTCCGTTACAAGCAATGACATTAGAGGTAACAGTCACGGCAACATCAAGATACTCGTAATGGTAACCAAAAGTATGGAAATGGAGGTGCCAACGACATGGATTGGCCATGGTTAAATTAAGACGACAACAACCAAGGAAACGATGTCAGTACTGGAAATCCTCATAAAGATAACAACAACACTGAAAATGATACCCACTGAAGGGCATATAGGATTGGTGTGAGCGACGCCAGGCATAACAGCAACATGGTAGCTAGTATGAGTAGCTAATCGTTTCGTCTCTGTTCTGTTTAACCCTGACGCTTCTTGAAGCCGAACCTGTTGTTGAATTGACTGAGGGCAAGACAATCGAAACCTCATAGGTTTGTTGGGATGCAAACTCGACCTTGTGGGACAAGTGTTTAACATCGGCCTTCCTTCTACTACCCCTGGTGGTTACAATGTAGTAGTTAGTGTGGATTGGTTATTCAGAAATCGCGCAGACATACCTTGTGAGGAGAAAATTTTGTGTGGAGAATCGTTATTTGTTCTAAAGCAACAGAGTGGTACAAGGGTTAGCGCCATTCCAGCTATGTAGGCCCAGAAGTGTCTACGGAAGGATTATTCCGCTATGTTAGCACTCGTTACTGATGTTAAGGCTAAGGAAAAGAGGATCGAGGATCCACCAATTGTTCGTGATTTCTTCCTAAGTGCTACCAGAAGAACTATCAGGTTTACCTTCACATCATCAGGTGGAATATCAGATCGGTATCATGTCAGAAGCAGCCCTTGTTACTAGTATTCCTTATTGTCTTACACCAGGAAGGATGCAGGAACTGTCTAATTAACTGCAGGAACTGTTGAACAGGAGTTTTTTCGGGCCAAGCTTTTCGCTTTGGGGAGCCCCAGTTATATCCGTAAAGATAAGCCTTATCGTTGGACATGTGTACTGATTATCTAGAACTCAGTAAGGTGGCAGTCAAGAACCGTTTGCCTCGACCATGTATTGACGACCTGTTGACCAGCTACGAGGGTCAAGCTCCCACTCGAGGGTTGGCTAACGAACGAACTATCATCAGAGGGAAGTCCAAGGGGATAATGCTCTTAGAACGGCATATCGAACGCAATGCGGCCATTGCGACTTTGTACACCATGATCATCGAGTTAATCAACACACCAGCAGCTTCATGGACCACAAGAATCGACCGTGTTTGTTGATGACGTTTTGAATCATGACCAGGAGAAAGGAACACCATGGGTGGCATATGTATCCTATTTTAGCGCTCCTGTGGGAGGAGTCATTACGTGCGAAGTCTTGTTAAATGTCACATCTAGATTCGAGAGATGCATTTTGATTATGTAACCAACGGAGTGGGAATACACGTGGATCTTGCTAAGATGCATCTTGTTAGAAACCGATTGACACCAAAGATTCCTTCGAGGATACGAAAATTTCTTGGTCTCACTAGATACTATCACAGATTCATCGCAGGATTTTTCAAAGATCGCGCAGCTCTAACCTCTTTAACACAGCAGTGTGTTGTGCATCCGTGGGAGACAGAACAGGAGAACGTTTCTGCAACTTCTGAAACTTAACTCTACAATGTACTGAGTATTGTCTTCACCCGAGGGTACGGGTGATCTGGTGGTATACCATGATGGTTCGAATCAGAGTCCCAGTTATACGCCGACACAACACGAGAAGGTGATGGCTTACGTGGTGGACTTACAGGAAGAACTGCACGAGTCACGACCTGCGGTAGAAGCCGTAGTCTTTGGATTTAAATTGGAGGCATTACTTGGACGGTACCGAATGCACCACTTAGACCGATCACAAGGGCCTCCCGTGTACCCTTGTTCAAGAGAGCTAAACATGTGATGGCAAGGCTGGATGGAGCTTTTGAATGAATACGACCGTGAAACCTGGACGTGCACGAGCTTGGCAGCTCGCTATCGACTCTAACATACCTGATCAGACTCGCCTTGTTCAAACTGAGGAACTGAAGGTAGAGAGTTCTCAAGATTGACCCATGCGGGGCATGGGGAAGCAACCTTTGACAGGTCGGACGATATTTGCTACTTCATGGAACAAATATGGACCTCACTATACAGCAACCTTAGGGAAGTGGTACAGGCGGAGCACACGGGCCTCGATATCCTATTCATCCGAGTTTTGATAGGATGTATTAAACCTGAAGACCATGTACGGGTGACCGGGCCTGAGGGCCCACATAGCAACGCATGAGAACGATGTTTGACATGTGGGAAAGTCAAGGTGTGATATTAGCAACCAGAAACTCATATATGAAAATGGGAACAGACTGCCATGGATTTTATCACTGGTCTACTTACAACTCGAAACGGAAACATTATCACCTGGATGATCGTTGATGGACACACGTTACCAACGCACTTTCTTGCCATCAAGAGAACTGATGAGTCTTCACAGCTATGAATGCTCCTTGGAGAGAGGCGGCTTTTAGGTACGAGGTACCAACTCCTATTACCTCCGATTTTGAGCTATACATGATTTATGACAGGCGATACACAACACCCTTGGCTCACGTCAGGACCAGAGCATTGCTTATTGCCGTTGGGCAAACGATCAGAGAAAACGAACTCTCCTAGCACTCGAAGACATGCTGCAAGCATGTGTGTGACTGGATTTGGTGCAAATTGGAAGGACTCTTACCTATGGTTGAGTACTACTGCGACAGCTATCATTCTGGTAACCAGACAGCTCTATTGAGGCAATACATAGACGATAATGCCAACCTTCTTGTCAGACTGAGATGGTTGATAACTTAACTACTGGTCCAGGACTGGTACTCGAAACTCTTGGGAAGGTTGTTTGGATCGGGAGTCGATTGGCGGCAACGCGTGACCGTCAGGAAAGCTGATAAACTTGGGAAACGCTGGAAGATCGCTGTAGGCGATCGTATCGTGTTGAAAATCTCACCCTGGGAGGGTGTGGAATGCTTGGGAAGCATGGCGAGCTTAACTGACGTCACGATGGACCATTCAACAGCCTGGGAAGAATCGGTAGTGTAACCTACAAACTCGAGTTACCCGACGAATCGGGTAACGTACGCGATGTCATTTATGTTTCGGATCTAAGGTAGTGGTTGTCGGATGAAACACGTGCGATACCTTTACTGGAGGAATTTATCGAACACATGGACCAGGAAGGCAAGGTTCGTTAACTTAGTCGAATTCCAATCGTGAGTGTTCGTTGGAATTCAAGACGTGGACCGGAGTTCACATGGGAGCGCGAGGATTAGATGAAACTCGAGTATCCTCAACTTTTTTTTTCTGATGGCCAATCTAATTTTGGTACTAGTGGTGAATTTCGGGATGAAATTCCTCTTCAAGTTGGGGATGATGTGGCACCTGAGGAAAATTCGCAACAATCTTGATTTACCACTTCACTTCACTGTGCTTACTTGTCAAATTTCGAGACGAAATTTCTTTCAAGTTGGTGATGATGTGACAACCCGAACTTTCATGGTTGTAACGTTAAATCTTGTGACCGTAACTCCTCGTTATATCTTTCCAACGTGTTAAACGTTCCATGCTTGTGTGATTCGGTTAACCGTATATGATAAACAAGTATGCTAGTGTATTGGGCTGCGATTGTTTTGGGCCGCACCTCACACCCGTGTAGTTATTAAAATACTAGCTAGACTTGAAACAACCTCACCTCCTTATGATTTTTAATAGCCCACTTACATGGGCTTGAGCCCATTTTAGTCAAGAGGAACCGCCCCCAATGTTTATTACGTATGGCATGCTTAAGTTTAGTTGTTTAACATAAACTTTAAATCAATAACAAACCCTATTCTCCTCCATCTTTTACGTACGGCCGAAGAGGATACCCCCCCCCCATCAAGGCGATCTTGTAGTTTCGAGACATCAGTCTATTTGTTCGAGCCCTGCTTGGTTAGTAGATTTATATTATGCTAAACTTTAGATTATTTGATTTTGTTATGATGGTATGATCGTTCTGATTAGTACATATGAGTGCATGATGGTAGGATCTCATATGTATCAACTGATTATCGAAGAGTATGTTAGTGGGTAATGATATAGGATTTATGTGTGTCATGATTTGATAACATGCTAATTGATCACCGAAATAGATTGATTGTTCATGTGTAATATGCGGATGGATTGATGATTGATCATTTTACCACCTGTGATTAATTGCATGAATGTTATCTAATAACTTGTGGGTGGAATAATGTGTGATTACTGATGATAAATTGTTGTTATGAATATTTGAAACACGCATAATGATGAACTGATGGACTAGGGCTGTATGACGTGATATTTTGGTGACCATGAACTCGATGGTATGTGCTACATACTGAATGAATAACTGTGTGATGACTAAGATTATAATGATGCGAGTAGTATGTGCTAATGCGTTGCTATGGTGTGTAAGATTGTTGATGGAAAGATATTGTTTAATTGTCACATGTATGCATGAATAATAGGACTGGATTTAATGGATTGTAATGATGACTGATGATGAATTGTAACATGCCACACGTGCTTATCTATTTGATTGACATATGTTTTATTGGAAGATGAGTCGATTTCTTAGTATATGTGCAACTGCTAAATGATAAGCAAACTGATTGTGGTCTGACATAACATGGGTTAACATTACACAAAATTGCTATGTATCGAATGATGGCTGATAATCTTGGTATATAATTAATGGTTGTGGTGTGTATGGTGAACTAGATTATGAAATTGTATGTGAGTAGGATGCGAGTATTTACAATATGTTGAGTAATGCTAGTGATTTAATGCATGTAACGGTTTAAATGACATGATTTGATAAATGCTTTTGTGAGACGTGGACATTGTTGATTGACTGATATAACTTGCACGACTTGTTTAATACTAGTGCACTGTTTGTGTAGCGTGTGAAAAGAACGTATGATATAAGTGAACTTGATTACTAAACTGAGTGTTTTGGTAAACCGTGATAGGACGTATTTGATCAACTGTTAAACAAGTAAATAATCTTACCGAGCAAACCGAAGGTGAGTTAATCTCTCTTGAGCATGCGCCCCGGTGGTTGGGACAGTCAATGGGTATCCCGGGGAGGGATAAGTCTGTTGGGTAAAACTGGGATGTTGGATAATAATCTCACCCTATCATTCTTAAGTCCCATCTTTTGTGTTACCGGGGAGGTAACGGGTATTAGTTGGTAGCGCTACTTAGGTTTGACACCCTCACACCGTCCCGGGGAGGATGTTGTGAACTAATGACCCAGTCATGCCCAATGTTGTGATAAGAGCACTGGGGAACGGGCAAAACATACATCAGGAGCCGCCTTGTTCAGTATCGAGATATTATCAACATTACTTTCGGAATTAAATTCAATGGATTAAACTAAACACTTGGTAACCAACGTTTTCGTAAAACTATGAACTCACCAGCGTTGTCTGATACACTTGTTGCATGCTCGCAGGTCGTTAGATATCTTGGATTTGGAAACTTGCTGTCTGGATTAGCTGGAGCGATCATGGGTCGACTGGAGGGACTCATATGATTGATTATTGCTATTATACATTGGTTTTGAACAATTTAACTTTGGTTTACTATTTGCTTCCGCTGAACATGTTGGTTTTCATTTAAACTTGTTGATGACATTTGTCATTAATAATTGGGGATTTTATTTATAAACTTGAATGGGTTCAATGTAATTAGTGTATTGATGTTGGTACGTCCCACGCCTAACATGGACATTCCCTAGGTGGTATTTTGGGGGTGTGACAATACGTTCAACGTATCAAACCTCAAAAAGAGTCCAACTTATGAAATCGTTGTCATCCCTGCGGATGAGGTTCATATTGACGACAAACTCTAATTCACAGAAGAACCTGATGAGGTAATGGACTGGAAGGTCCAGAAGACGAGGAGAAGTCGCATTAAGCTGGTTAAAGTACGTTGAAACTCTAAACACGGGCCCGAGTATACTTGGGAACGTGTGGACCAGTTCAATGCCAAGTATCCCCACTTGTTCGAGAAAGCCCCTATGAGAGATGACTCAGCCTGAATTTCGGGACGAAATTCTTTTAACGAGGGGAGAATGTGTCAACTTTTTTAACAAGAATCAAATTCGTCATAAGATTTTTCCTGATGATTTTTGTATATGTTGTTTGTGAAACTTGTTGGAAATTGATTTTGATGATGAAAAAAAAATAAACACATGTTTTGAAGACATGGGAAACCTCCATTTTTAGGGGAAACTATGTCAAAATTTTTATAAAATTTTGACACTTAGAAAAATATAAGTTTTGGTGAAAGTTATTCCCCAAAAATTCATCTAAAAATATTTACAAAGGTTTTCTAATTTTATTACAAAAATTTCAAGTAAGAAATAAGGATTTCTTCAAGTATAAAAACAATATTAAGTATGTATATTTTTAGGAAAAAATATATCTATTTAGTGGTCACAAGATTATGTGCTAAGTGTATATTATGTGTATTATATGTATTAGTGATGTAAGGAACTTGAAAAATACATTAAATACTCCCAAGGAGTATACTACAAAAAATACACATACAAATACTTAAGAAATACACAATGATACAAGTATGCAAAATTACATATAAAAAGATACATGGACAAATACACAAATATATATATCAATATACATATATCTCTTACAAAATTAAGGATTTGGAAAAGTATTGGACTTATTGGACTATCCTATATATATTTGGACTTATACAAAAATTACTACAAGTAATGGAAGAACTACAAAATTGTGATAAAGTATTTCTAACCCATAAACCTTAAAAATATTATTATTTTTAAGAAATGAAAATTCCGGAAAGTAATAAAATCAAAGAATTGATTTTTAGTTAATTAATACAAATATACAAGTATTTAAACTTAAAATACAAGTATACTTTCCTAAGTATACTTACACTAAAAATAATATTAGAAATATTATTTAACAAATTACTTATATTTATTTTTGACAAATAATATAAGTGACATATATTTTGTAAAAGTTAAAAATTATATTATTTTTAACATTCTCAAAGTCCTACTTATACATACATATATACATATATACATACATACATACATACATATATATATATATATATATATATATATATATATAGACCTATATAAAGCATTTCCCACGTCTAGAATTGTAATTTTCCCCATAATTTTTAAGACGCCATATGAAAAGTCAGACTAATTTCCCCAATTTTCATCCTCTGCTCCGATATTTACCCCCATTCAATAAGGTTCCAATGATTCTTACAATTCAGCCATTTTCTATTAAATGCCATCATCAGTTTATGCAATCCAATCGTTTGTGGATCAGTTTATTGTATAATAAATTCTTATATACGAAATCTGTTACAAAAGAAGCCCATTTATATGCATCTCGTCACCACCACTTGAACCAATCTTCGATCTGAATGAGCGGCAGCGAGGGAAGCTCGGGACATTCTGTCAGAGATCCACCACCTCCGGCCGCCATGAAGAAGAAGGACAAGGCGAAAGTCAGCCGGACGTCTTTAATCCTGTGGCACGCGCACCAGAATGATCCAGCGGCGGTGCGAAAACTGCTGGAGCATAGATCTTGAGTAAGTAAATGCCACGACAGTTGAGCGGGTGGGTAAAGATTGCACTTGATCAGGTGATTATTTTTGAATTTGGGTTGTCGAAGTTAATGTAGAGTTAGATTATCCATGAGTTTTGACGTATGCGTATGCGAATTTGATCAATTACTGATTTTTGGTGTATTTGTTTCTTCTATAGAAGACAGAGTTGTTTCAAGATTTGGCTCAATTGGTACTATTGCAGCCCCCTTACAGGTTTGTTTTTATGCTATTGAAACGACACTTCACTTCTCCTTTATGTGCGTTGTAGACATCAATGATTAGCACTATGTCTTTCCCATGATACTTCTTAGATTGTGTCGTTTTTCTGTAATGCACAACAAGTAAACGTGCCCTGCCTTCTTATAATATCTAACAAAGAAAACGACACATGTAGTATGATCTAAAAAATTGCAGGAAATAGAGGTGGATAGGAAGAAGAGTGTAAAGAAATTGGACCATAACTGTTTTGTGATGAATTTATTTTCAACTCATTTCACACACATTTGAGTCGATTTATTGTGTTTCCCCTTCGATTATTCACATTCTTGGTTAATCTGGTTATTGTGCATTAAAATGATGTCACTTTTTTTATTGTGTATTGATTTTGTAAAATAGGGCAAAAGACGGGAAATATATTGGATTTATATACAACATTTGCGTTTGATATAAGTATTTTGCTTTTAGGTCACCATATTGTATTATAATTGCTTTTATGTTATATTTGTTCTAGAACTGAAGCTCAGTTTTAGTAGATGTATAGAGAGATGGATTGTATATTAGCTATAGAAGAAAATGGGTGTGATTGAATTGGTCAAATTTAATTTCGACATGATCATTCTATTTCATAGCCGGCAATAATGCTATCTATTTTAACCTTTAATTTGATGGCGAATGATATCAAATATCAACATACAGGTAAATCCGGTGGTAGTTGCTTGTGTTTTTGTGTGAAAAAAGTGTTTTAGGTCAACCTAATCCACATAACCTGCATTAAAATATGTAAAATATTACATTTTGTGTGAAAAAAAAGTGTTTTGGGTCAACCCAACCCACATGACCCGCATTAAAATATGTATAAATTATTTCACATGAAAGATATGCACAACTGAAAGAAGGTATGCATACATGGAAGTGCCTCTCACTTTTTCATAGTCATAGTTACAAAACAACTTAGGTGGGTTGATACAAGCATTAGTAGAAACTGGCGTGAGCTAGGTTGGCATGCATGCTCAGAGGTGTCAAATGGACGAGACAATAAAACAAGTGGACGGATACATCATGTGTGTTGTTTCATCCTCAGAGGTTCCAAATAGATGGATAAAAGGAGATTGTTTAAATGATGATGTTACAAGGAGTTCAGAACGAGTCTTCAGGTTAATGAACTAGAAAGAACAAAGAAGTAAGGAAATGAATAATATGTCCTTTGCTTAATCTCTGAAATTCAGTTATTGATCATGTATCTTAATTTTAGTGACTAATGCTTTTTCTTTCTTTCCTTTTAATATCTTACTATTGGAAAAAGTGACAACATGAACTACAATACTCATAGGACAGTATCTCAGGTAATTACTACTCTACATCATTTATTTTAGAGGTGGTAACTTCACCTGTTCAGTTAAGAAGCAAGTCAAATGAAAATATATTTTATCTCTTAACCGGTCATATAGCAAATACGTAAAAAAACAAGATAAAGTTGGCTAAGCAGTCTAAACTCAACCCAACCGTGTAATCTTATAGAAATGTTGACACTAATTATTTACAGAAACTTGCCTTTGCTTAATGTCTTTATTCATTTTATTGATCATGTTTCATATTTTTCATTACTAATGCTTTTGTTTCTTTTTATTTCAAAATCTTACAGATGGAAAAAAGTGACAGCATGAATAAGATGGTATCTCAGATTTAGATTTCTTATTTTAGAGGAGGTCTTATCTTAAGATCTGAGTTAAATGAAGTAATAATTTATCTTTTAACCAGACATTTTTGAGGTGGCCATTATCTTAAGAAATGAGTCAAATGAAGTAATATTTTATCTTTTAACCGGACAGATGGAAATCTTCTAAAAAGACAAGGTCAAACGGGCTGAGGTGGTCGAAACCTCATTTGTATGCATATCCATGTCCTTTTATATAGTAAAATGGCAGAAGTTGTGTAAGGTCATAATTTAAAGCTCAAATTGAGAAAGTGATTATAGTTCAAGAGGTAATTAGTACTTTTGTTAATGTGTGATAACTTTTTCATTGTAGATTTGATTGAAGCACATTGTTAATTTTTTCCTTACATGTTTGCTTTTTAATTGCATTATTTTATAATTACCTCTTGAATTTGCTATGTGAGCCTTTTTAGGGGTGGTGTTTGATCTTAAATGTGGTCAAATGGGATTAAAAATTATTTGGTAAAAGTTATCCGGGTCAATGGGATTGAAGTACCCGACCATCGGATACACATGTACTGGGGGTAAATGCACCATCTCTTTAAGCTGGCATTGAAGCCATTAACCCTTCCCCAACCCCTTGCTTCCCTGCACCGTCGTATTTCAAACATTTTATTGTGGCATAAATTTATTTAGAAGGTAGCATGCTGTTATTTAATTGTTTCCTGTGGCCGTTAAAAACTTAACGTTTAATGTTTGAATTTTTTTCTCGCCTCAGATTGTCGACCCCGCTGCAACGCGCGGGCTTCCCACTAGTATATATATACATATATATATATATATATATATATATACATATATATATATATATATATATATATATATATATATATATAGGGGAAGGTTCATTGAGGAACACTAAAAAAGTGGGGAACAGCGGGGAACCGGCTCAAACGAACTCCGATTGGAGTCATTCCAGCGGCGTTGGAACCGTCTCGTCGAACCCTAACTAAGATCTCTTAACCCTAAATCCTAACTCCTAAACTCTAAACCCTAAAACTAAAAAATAAGGCTAAAACCTAAGCTAAACCGTAAAATCTAAACTATAAACCCTAAAAGCTAAACCCTAAAGGATAAACCCTAAAGGCTAAACCTAAAGCTAAACCTTATAGCTAAACCCTAAAGCTAAACCCTAAACCCTAAAGCTAAAGCTAAACCCTAAAGCTAAACCCTAAGGCTAAACCCTAAGCTAAACCCTAAAAGTCAAACCCTAATATATTTAGGGTTTAGGGGTTATGATTTAGGGTTTAGGTTAAGAGATCCTAGTTAGGGTTCGACGAGACGGTTCCAACGCCGCTATAATGAGTCCAATCGGAGTTCGTTTGAGTTGGTTCCCCACTGTTCCCCACTTTTTTTAGTGTTCCCCAATGAACCTCACACTAAATATATATATATGATAATGCTAGGTAGAAAACCCTCCATTTTGAGAAAACCCTAGAAAACCCAACCTCCCGACATTTTATTTTTTGAAAAAAAATAACACATGTAATATACATGTTTTTAAGAGTTTTGGGCCAAAAAAAACAAAAGAGCGCCGAAGGAATGTTTAAAAAAAAACAAATTTCAGCAAGTTTCTGCCTTTTGTGCCTAACACATGTTAGTCACCCGAAGTTTGCTGAAATTTGTTTATTTTTTTTTTAAAAACATCCCTTCGGAGCTTTTTTGTTTTTTTTTGCCCAAAACACTTTAAAACATTTATATTACATGTGTTATTTTTTTCAAAAAAAAATGTCGGGAGATTGGGTAAAAATGGGGGGAGATTTGAGTTTCCAGAGTTTTCTAAAAACTTAAGGGTTTTCTATATAGTCCTCCCCTATATATATATATATATATATATATATGGGAAGGTTCAAATGAAAACCACTAGTTAACGCGAAAACTCAAAAACTAACTAAAACATCCTACAAAACATACCAATTTTTTTTGCATACCAATTTTCGCTATTTTAGGTATATAAAAAATAACTTTTTTCAAAAAAAAAAAAATTGTAGTGCACATGTGTAATAGTTCACATATGAACTTTTACACATGTGCACTACAATTTTTTTTTTAAATTTTTTTATATACAAAAATTAGCGATTTCTAATAAAAAAATTTGTGTGGTTTTTAGGCTTTTTTATTTAGTTTTCGAGTTTTCGCGTTAAAAGTGGTTTTCATTTGAATCATACCACATTTACATATATCCCCCTTATTAGCAGGTCTTATAACATATTTACCTAACTCTTTAAATCAATTACATATTTCCTTTTTCTAAACCATAAATTACCTATTTATCTATTTAATTAAATTTATTATTTTTAAATTACTATTTTACTAGAGATTGGGCATATTTTAATTTTAATGTAGCAATCTAATTGTTGTTAGAGATTGGGCAGATTTCAATTTTAATGTAGCAATCTAATTGTTGTTTTTGTCTCTTTGTTTCGTTGTACGGCGGCTTGTAGCTTATTCCTGAGTCGGTCATTTTGTAGTTTCGTTTGTTTTTCTATAAAATGCCTAGTCGTTCTAAAAACACTTATCGGTCATTTTGTAGTTTCGTTTGTTTTTCTATAAAATGCCTAGTCGTTCTAAAAACACTTATTGAATGAGTATTTACATATTTCCCTTACACGTTCATCTATCAAGCTAGTTGGCATTTAATCAAACCTTAATTACCAAATAAAGATAAATAACAAAAAGAACAATAAACCAACAGACACTATATTATAAACCAACTCCAACTCTTGACCCATTTTTCATCGATCCAAAGTAAGCCAACGCCTATTATTTAAATTTTATTGTTTTCATTTACCAACAACCCCTATTATTTAAATTTTATTGTTTTGACTTACGAACAGAAGGAACTCCAAAATTAACTTTTTACGTAACAAACAAACAAACAGGTTAGCATTGAACATAATGCATATATTTCTAAAAGTTCTAAAGATTTAACGGTGGCTTTTCGAATATAGAGGCTGCTCAACTTGAAGCTAAAAGGACTATTAAGCTGTTTTAAGACAGCGTGGAGTGGGGGACTTGGGTTGGGGGCTTTGCTTAACACATGACGATTGTGGGCTCCACAAGCTTATGGTGAAAAATGAGGGTGTGATGTGGCGTGGCTTAGCTTGGCGTGACCAGCCATGTGAATTTTTTTAGTTAAAGTAGCCAACCAAAGAAGGCCATACTAAACCAGCCAACCAGAACCAGCCAAGTCACCCTGCCCCCCCCCCCCCCCCCCCCCCGGGGCCCCCGCCAGGCTTAATACCCACGCCTAAGGGGCAACGCCATGCCCAACTATCACCCGGAGTGTAGCAGCTGGCGTTGAAGGGCTTCCCCCGCCCAACCAACGCCCTCACTCCCTGCAGTCTAATAGAAGTTTACGTTTGACAGGTACAAATATTTTAGAGTTAATGTCAACTATATGTAAATGACCCTTAACTATAAGTTAGATAGAGTTAGTGCGGTTGACCAAAACCGCAAAAAATAGAAACTTTGGTATGAAAATCGCAAGATATTTAGATTTTGTAAAATATAGCAATAATCACTATACCATAGGGACCAAAACCGCAATTTACTCTACTTATTAGGAAGAAAAGATGTATGTATGTGTATGTGAGATGTTTGTGTATTTGTGTTTATATATATATGTGTATCTGTATTTCGGAAATAAAGACCAAATTATTGTGTCGCTAATTTGTTGGAATGTCTACGGAAAAGCAGTGGCGGACCCAGGAATTTTTTCCTGGGGGTGCGAAATATTTTCAAAGATTTTAGGCCTCTAGCTGTATAAAGATATCGGTTCATAGCTGGTCGGGTCGGACCATGTAAGACAAAAGAACATCAAACTAAAATTTATAAATCATTAAAAACTCATCCAACGTAATTACAAATTACAAACGTATTTAAAATTGTGCCCTACAGGTTTTTTTTTTTTTTTTTGAAACATATCCAAAATATCATCTAATGATACTAAACACGCCATAAGTTCATTACATTCTTACTCATTGTTCCTAACACATATAATTTGCTCCATAAGTTTATAAAACAACACTAAACACTTAAACAAAACAAACAATCATGTTCAACCATAGCCCATAACTTTCAATTATATTTTTAAACAATCAAGCCCTAATATTAAATGTTGATTACTTGTAACTAATCATTTAAACTAACAAAGCTATAAATAAAACAACAAAATCATTTAATTACAAGTCTAGAACAACAAAAAAATTAAAAAGATTAAACCCTTACAAATCTATATTTTCTTCTAATCATCACATAAAACAAAATAAATAAATAAACCATACTAGTTCTATATTGGAATTCTGACGTAATATTGGTCGGTCCAATTGGAATTTTGGTTTTTCCGGTAAAAAAAGCTACCTGGTCGTGAGTAGTGGCGTCAAGTCGCTGGGAGTTTTTTTGGGGACGGGATTTGGAAATGGAATGGGTGGATGGGTTTGGGTTATTTTATTTAGTTCAAATTTCTTTAGGTTGGGTTTGGGCATGTATTAATAAAAATTAATTGCAGATTGGGCTTTGATTGGATTAAATAATTAAGTGAATAAGTGGTTAGTAATTATTTTTTTTTCTAAGTGGGGCGGTTGAAAATTTTCAAGGGGTGCGGGTGAAAAATTCCAAGAGGTGCAGTCGGGATTTCCGGCGAAAAATAACACTAAAAAATATTTTTTCATGGGGTGCGCCCGCCCACCCTTGGCATAGGGTGGGTACGCCCCTGCGGAAAAGTTTTGTTCCCAACAAGGTTTTTCCGACATCTCGTCGGAAATGTGTCGTTATAGTTTGTTTTCAACAATTTTCCATGAAAAGTGACGTCATAAAATAGCCAATATTTTGGTAGTGCAGCTTGGGTTTAAAGTAGACATCCATATCCTGCATTTTTGCCAAAGTCTATTTCCACGACTCAAACTTGTGCCCAGAGGTCATATAATAACAACTTTACCGTTACTTTAAGGTTCACATGTTAATTCAATTGCAATAGTAAGTCAACTAAGTAAAAGTGGTCTGATTTTAATCTTATCTGTACTATGTTATAACACATATAAATAGGAAAAAAAAATGGTAATTTTATATAAGAGTAAATTACAAGTTTTGTCCTTTATGTTTACACCATTTTACAGGCGCTGTCCTTTAGTGCAAAACTTTGCAAGTTTTGTACTTTATGTTTCAAAATATTGCACGTTTTAACCTTTAGTCCAAACCCAGTTAGATTTTTTGGTTAAGTACGGTCATGTGCTAGGGTATTCTTGTCATTTCATTATCTAGGAGCTATTGTGCAAATACCATATGTCTAAGGATTGATGTGTACAAAAATTAAAAACATTAAAATAAAACAATTTGTCAACCCTTCCCTTTCCCTCTGCATCATCATATTCCCCAATTCTCACCAAAATCAACCTAAATACAAAACTTGCAAAAGCAGTCATAACTCGCATTTAAATTCGTACTTGTCCACATCGAGGAGACTCGCGGCAGTTAGGAGATTTAAAAGACAGTAAAATTATGTTTGAGATAAGGAAATACATACATTGTTCGAATACCGTTTCTTTAGGATTGAACTAAGTGATACAAAATTTTGCTAACCTTCACCAATTGAAAAAAAAAAAAAACTATTTACAAATAATATTCTACTAAAAACTTAACAAATCAGTTATCCAACTACCCTTTTTTCGGTTTTCTTTGATCATAACTCTGATGCAATGTCTCATTTAAATTTGTAACATGTATGTTTAACCTCAGTTATCTCTGTTCCTCTTCACCTTAAAACCTCTAACAAAATTGATTGTTCCAATTGTCATAAAGCCCGTGTTGAATGCGTTCCTGCATCAAAAGATTCCTTTCCTGCATCGAGAGGTTCTGTTCGAGCTGACTCAAATCTGAAGAACTGAGTCCAGGTGAGTTAACTCGGTGAAACCAGTTAGAACCTACGGATGTTGGCGAAAACAGAGGGTTTGTGAAATTAGGGTATAGGTTGATTTTGGTGAGAATTGAGGAAGATGATGATGCAGAGGGAAAGGGAATGTTTTTAATTTTTATACACATCAATCCTTAGACATATGGTATTTGCACAATAGCCCCTGGATAATGAAATGACAAGAATACCCTTATGTGCAAGGCACATGACCATACTTAACCAAAAAATTTAACTGGGTTTGGGCTAAAGGTTAAAATGTGCAATATTTTGAAACATAAAGTACAAAACTTGCAAAGTTTTGTGCTAAAGGACAGCGCCTACAAAATGGTGTAAACGTAAAGGACAAAACTTGTAACTTACTCTTTATATAATTTTAAGAGTTCATATAATACAACTTTTAAAACATATGATACAATTCTTTAAAACATGTTATTAATTTTTAACGAGTAAAATGCACGGATAGTCCCCGTGGTTTGGTAAAATTTCACCTTTAGTCCTCAACTTTTCAAAATTACACTCTTAGTCCCTGTGGTTTGACAAGTTGTTACTCGGATAGTCCCCAAAGCGGATGGAGGTTAGTTTTTCTGGTTAAGTGGGTGTGAAATGACAAGGACTATCCGAGTAACAACTTGTCAAACCACATGGACTATCCGAGTAACAACTTGAAACCACAGGGACTATCCGAGTAACCTTCATCCGCTTTAGGGACTATCCAAGTAATAACTTGTCAAACCACAGGGACTAAGAGTGTAATTCTGAAAAGTTGGGGACTAAAGGTGAAATTTCACCAAACCACAGGGACTATCCGTGCATTTTACTCTTTTTTAACCAACTACCTTCACAACTTTTAAACGGTCATAACTTTCATACAATTATATGTAAACAAAATACACCATAAAACAAGTATTTTATTTATAAGTATAATGTTGCTATAGTTTTTTTAACTTAGAAAATGAATTAACATGTTAAGCAAGTGATTACTAATGTCTATGTTCTCTTCCACATCACGCGGGCACTACCAGGGGCGGATGTACCATATGAGAAGGGGTAGCCTCCGCTACCCCTTGGCGCTCCGGCGGTAGTGTAAATTTTGGAAAAATTTGACATTTTTTTAACGTTTTTTCGATTTCGTTACCCCTTTCTTTTAAGACGTTACCCCTACGAAGGTTTTCTAGATCCGCCACTGGGCACTACTATCTACAAGTAGAAGTAGATATGTACAATACATAATTTTAATAATCTTATATGCTTGCTGTAATGTGTTATAATAGTATGAACACTTGATTCCCTCATTCTGATTTATGAAAGGTCAAATAAGTACAACCTTTAAAAGCCAAACGCCAAATAACTGAAAGAAAACATGCATACACGATATTCTAGTTCCATCGTTAGGTGCCTCTTGTGAGTCACCTTGACTGACAAATCAATATGTCGTACGAAATGACAATATATATATATATAGTTAAGATATCTATCAACTTCAAGTTGTAAGACAGTGAATGGTGGTGCTGTCATCGTCTTAGGAGACTGTCTTATCACAAAATCGGAGTGAGAACGAAAAGGTTCCATTGTGTTGTGTTATACAAGATTAGTGGTCTATTAAGTTAGGATTCATCATTGGTCACTAGTAGGCCGACAATATAAAACTGGAACAAAGCAATATCTTTTAAGAAAAGTTATCTAACAATATTAAATTTATGTCAATGTTAAAAGGTGGGAATTTTGTGATTTTTATTTTGAATTAGCTCTATATTAACTCAAGTTTAACATGTTTAATCTTTATAACTAAACACATATATTTTGGAAGTAGAAGTTGCTATTTGTAAAGTTACTTTATACGGATGCTCCTACCTCACAAGTAACTATTTAAGCCTTTGCTAGGGAGTTTTAAGTTTTGTGTATTTGTTTATAAGACCACCAGAATGGGCATTATATGGGCATGAAGTAGCTTGATAACGTCACTAATATCACCTCTATTGATTTTATAAGGGAATGAAGAGAGAGAGAGAGAGAGAGAGACATTTTTAGTATAATGTCAAATGAGAAAAACAAAATTGGAAAATCATGATGGAATGGGGATATTAATGGGCGTTAACCATTACACAATTTGTTTAGGGGGCGTTATGATACTGATGTGGCAGAAAATACCTCTTAGGGGCACTAACCATTACAAATGGCCTAACTAGTGTTATCAAACTCACATGTTGCGGCAGCTGGAAACTTGATCGATCAAAGAGAATAGTCAATTAAAACCTAACACGCGGACCAATGGTATACCTGTATAGTTGAACCTTCTTTTGCTTAGAGATATAAGAGCATTCACATCCAATCCACTAAAAATATACATACATTCCACTAAAAAACACCTCCTATATCAATATATTTCCACTAAAAACAAATACTTTTTCTCTTTCCTTTTCAATATATATTACATTTTTCTCTCTCCTTCACTCACAATCACTTTCAAATACATATTAAAAAATTATAGTGGGTGAACAGTGTCCCCCCAAATATACAGATGAACAGTAATATTTTCTCTCTCCTCCACTCACAACCACTTTTTATACTCTTTACATTTTAAAAACCCCACATTCACAATATGATGCCTTGGATGTGAATGCTCTAAGAGCATTCACATTTGACCCTCCATAATTATGTGAGTGTGTCCAATATATTATATAGAGGGGTTGTGAGTGAATGAAACAGAAAATGCTATTGTCATCAGTAAATTTAGAGAAAATGTCTATCACCCTCTATAATTTTTTAATATTTTTTAAAGTGGTTGTGAGTGAAGAAGAGAGAAATTAAAATGATAAAAGTATAAAAATATTTAACTAAAAATGAGAGAGAAAAGATAGTGATTTTTAATATAATTATAGAGATGGAGATAAAGGATTAATTGTGAATGCTCAAATAGCATGAGAAAAATAGAAATAAATGTAATAAATATTGTGTTGTAATCGTTAATTAGAGTAAAATGCCAAAATTGTTCCTGACGTTTGGGTAGATTTGTTTGTTCCATCTAAAATCATTATTATTTATTTATTTATCATTTTTTTTTTTTGCAAATGAATCTCTCAGGTTTGTAATTTATTTCCATCCAAATCGACACCTTCGTTTGTTTATTCTGTTATTTTTTTTCATTCTCGTTTTATATTTAAATAAAAAACGATAAAACCAATTATATATTTGTTTTTTTTTCGAATTATTTTTACTTTTATATAAGAAAACATTAATTTTTTTTTATAAAACCCACCATCTAACATTGTTTTATTCTCTAAGGGTGCGTCCCTCTTTTCATAGTCAACTTCTTCAAACCTGATCACATATATCATGTGTAAAAGTAGTTTTTGGATCAACATAAGTTGACGAGTAAATCTAATGTTTTAACAAAAAACTTTTATTTCGATTAAAAAGGGTTAACATGCAATTCACCGGTAATTAAATGGTAAACAAAACTCATACTAACAAGTAAATCCAACACAAACAATACGATTATGTGAATCTAAAATAAACATAACAATTAAACTGAAACTGTAAATTAGAGACTCAAGCCCACCGACGACCGAATCTAAATGTGGTGGCGATACTAGGCTACAACCTTGGTTTGTAAGGCATGGAGTGTATGTCAAGATTTACCCCTGCCTCACTCGTATTGGTGCATGCTTGGACATTTGGTTGAGCTTGTGCTTGTGGCCCAACCTGGGTGGCTTGCCACATTTTGTTTCCAGCGAGCTGATGGCTTAGCTGGGACAGGAGAGCAGCTACCTGGGGATACTGAGCACCATATATAGGGAAACCCTGCTGGAGCTGGAAGGTGGGGTGACAAGCTTGCAGCTACAGCTCTGCTGGCTAACGGCAACGATCGAAAGGCTTCTTCGAAGGTCATTTGTGGAGGTGGGGTAGCCGCTTGAGCCTGTTGTAGGAGCTGCTCGATAGTATGTTCTAGGCTTCTTGGAAGTAAAAGAGGGGAGCTGGAAGGATAGCTCTCGGGACATAGTGAACTATTAGGCATGAGATATGGGTTTGAGTCAGGACTAGGTTCTGCTCGGGTAACACTTGGAGACGTAGTAGTGCACAACGGAGGGGGCATAGGGGAGAGTGTAACCTCCGGTAAATCATATGACAAACGTACCCTGACCCCTATTGTTCTTTCTTCCCGAACGTACCCATTCAAGAGTTCTCTCAACTGTATGAAGTTGCTTCTTACTCCCTCCGGGGTTATTTCCATGGTTTCAACCGGGAAGAGAAACTCACTCGGTGAAGATGGATTAACTCGTGTAAAGGGAGGAGTTTGGAACTGTTGTGCATCTTGTGTTATCGGTGCGACGTGAAGTCCGTTCGGGTTGGTGGAGCAGTTGTCTACTCTAGGTGTAGCCGGAGGGCTAGATTGGGGCATATAACTGCTTGAAACTTCCTTTGGATGAGGATCCTTTCCGGCCATAACAGATGGTAACTTTGGAACAGGGCTGTACTACCGGAGAAACTGTTCTAAGTAGCGTAGCCCCACGGTGGGTGCCACTTGTTAAAGCAACAAGGGTATGGCAGGGTGGAAGGTCCAGGATCAACTCCAAAAGGTAGCTACTTGATCGGAATTTGCAACCAAAGAACACCATTAGCCTTAACGCGAGAGGTGGCCTCCCACGTTTGGACTCCGGCGTGAGAATCAGTAGGATGGTCTTAAGAGTCTTAGCAAAGTGAAAGGATAAGAGTTTTAGAGTGAGAGTGAGAGAGACTGACTTACTTTAGGCTGGAACAAGACCCTCCTTTTACAGGCAGATTGCTCTGCCCAAGGGAGCCTTATGCCAGCTTTGCACCTTCTAATTTGGGTAAGCTTATTCTTCCCCGATGTTGCTTGCAGGATTAGCCTTGCCTCTTTGGGTATGTTTCAGGTTTTTGTGTCTCGAGGACATCTTTATGCATTGTAGAGAGATGTCTAATCAGTTTGACCTACTTAGTTCAAGTCCCAAGGTTGTACAGTAACCTTAGCTTCCCGTCACCAGCTGTTGGTGTATCAGCTTTTCTGACTTTCAGCTTCTTTCTTCTAGTTTATGTTTAGCGCTCTTTATTTTATTTTTCCGATTGTCGCTGACTTTGACTTTGCTGACTGGGATCTCCGAGTACCCACGTCATCAGTTAGTAACACGAACAATGAATAAATAATAACTACTACATAATCACACAATTGAACTTGTATGTATTTGAATATTGAATACTTGAAGTAATAAATAAATGTGTTATGACACACAATACATCCCAAAACATTTAATTGTAAACAGGAGAAATAGGAAAGATCTACTCACCTTTAGGTGCAAGCAAACCAAACAACTACAAATGTGTAAGATGTTAGAAAAATCCCAAAGTACTACACTATTATAATCATATAATAAGGTTTAACTGGAAAGGACTAATGCTAAGGTTTAAGGCATGATAGATCTATAGAAAATTAGGAACTTCTATACTAATTTAGGAATAACTAGTGCTTTTGATTTAAAACGGGATTAAGCGAGTTAGGGGCTGTTTGTTTACCTCTTAATGAGGCTCTTAATGGTTCAGACCTCTTACTGTTTCAGGACTTAATGGTTCAGTCTGTTTGTTTCACGAGCAGATGTCTGAATGGTTCAGACATTTGCATCCGAATGGTTAAGCATTAGACAGAGTCTGAATGGTTAAGACCTCCAATCTGAATTGGTCAGACATTTGCCTCTGAACGGTTAAACATTATACAAGCTCTTAATGGTTCAAATCCTCTTACTGGTTCAGCACTTAATGGTTAGACCTCATACTGATTCAGCACTTAACCATTCAGATGTTGCAAAACAGGCCCTTACATATAAAATACAACGGTTGATTATTTGTTTTTAAATGATTAGAACGTGTGAGGAAATGAGTTCAGATTTAAAGAAGAGGAATAATTAATTTAATATTAATTTAATAGATCATATAATTTGATTGAATTAATTATTTAAGGCTAGGATTTTATGTGATTTGGATAAATAGATAAAATAATTTTAACAAATAAAATGTATAAATTTAACCCTGAATAACCGAATAATCATGTTAAACAATAATTGATAAGCCTTTCGTAAAATACTAAATGTAGAACAACATAAGGGATTAGATAAAAGACTTTCGTAAAATACTAAGGGGCTGTTTGGTAGCCTCTTAATGACCATTCAAATCCTATCTCTTAATGGTTTAAAACCTTTGAATGAATAAGAGGTAACCTCAAGTCTGAATGGTTAAGAGGTTACCTCTGATGGTAAATCATCACATGTCAAATTCTTCTACCTTCTCATTAGTAAAATTCTTAATGGTTCCATTAAGAGGTAGCCTCTTAATGACCATTCAGAGGCTACCAAACAGCCCCTAAATGTAGAACAACTTAAAGATTAGATAAAATTTTGTTTTCAAAACATTATATTATGTATCAAGAGATTAATATAATAAAAAGAACTTGTTTGTTATTTTTTTTTTGTTATATTCCTTCAAAACAACCCCCCCCCCCCCCAGTTAAATTAAATAACAGAAACAAGGTTTCCATAGTTATCTGCAAAGATGAGTACTATCTTTCTCTTAATTTTTCCATTGATGCTCTACATCATTCTCTGTTTGTGCAACTATCTGAAACTTATGGTTTGTTTATGTTGGAAATTTTTAAATAATATTATATTATGACTTAATATAATGATTATTAATAATTAAGCCAAGATGAATGAGAGATTTTGTGCATTAAGTTTGTGTGTTGGAACCATAAACATGTGGGAAATTGAGTTTGTCCCACATAGGTGGATAGATAAATCTTTTGTGGATTTATAATTAGAATTCTCTACACGAATATATTCTTGTATGATAACTCACACCCAGTGGTAGCCAGTAGGGTGCGAAGCATCCGACACGCGCACGCGCCAGGAGCCGGGCGCGGGACCAGGACGAGGGCGATGGACGCAATGTGGCGCTTTGATGGCGCACACTTTGCACTTGAATTCTAAATTTATTTTTATAGGTTTTAGATTGTGCTATTAAATTTGAGAATTGATTTTATTGAATGGTGCATTCAATATTCAGTTATCATTTTCGAATCCTAATCAGTATAAATACAAAGCTTTGTGCTTTGTTTTAGACACAACACTGAAAATCGTATGGTTCTTACAACACACGCAGCTTCAAACGAATTCCCTAATTTTGAATCTCTACGCACTCTTGTTTCATGTATTTTTTCAGGTGCTAGGTAATCCCGACAGTACAATCTGCTTAGGCTGTTGTACCGTAGGAAACAGACGGGTTCACCTGGGTGGCCCGAAATCTGTTTTAAGGGAAACGTGAACTTCACGTGCCTCAGTCACCATTGTTTATGGTTTTTCTTATGTTTCCATTGTAATCTATTTTTAGTTTAGTTTACTTTTCTTGTACTGTATCCTCTTAAGTTTGCTTCAGTTCTTCCTTTGAGTTGTAATTATAAAATTGATTAATAAAATCATTAGTTTGTTTATTTTGTAAACGGATGTCCTACAAGCTTAAAACAGATTTTAAAACTCGTTCACTGTTTTGGTTTAAAAAAAATTTACAAACAGTTTCTTTTGTTTATTAGCAAACTTGTGTAGTTTGCATGGGTTTTCTGTAAACCAATATGTTTCTGCCATAAACTGACTGTATTTTATTCTTGTTTCAGAAATGGCTACTGTTTCAGCAACCACTGTTGGATCCACATCCACTACCATGGGACCATTGGTTGGTACCCAAGCTGCTCAAGCAGTTGCTAACCATGCTGAAAAACCAGAGAAGTTCACTGGTTTGAATTTTAAGAGATGGCAACAAAAGATGTTGTTCTATCTGACCACTCTAAACCTTGCGAGGTTTTTGACAGAGTCCCCTCCTGTTCTCGCAGAAGGGACAACTGATGTCCAATCTGTGAGTACTGTTGAGGCTTGGAAACATTTTGAGTACCTATGCCGCAACTATGTGTTGAATGGCCTCTCAGATGCCTTGTATAACGTGTATCTCAAGCTTCCAACTGCCAAAGAATTATGGGAGTCATTGGAACGGAAATACAGGACTGAGGATGCGGGTACTAAAAAGTATGTCGTGGCTAGGTTTTTGGACTATAAAATGATTTATTCAAAAACTGTGATGAGTCAAGTCCAAGAACTGCAGATTATTCTTAGTGACATTCTGTCGGAAGGAATGAATCTGAGTGAAACATTCCAAGTGGCAGCAATTGTTGAAAAGTTGCCTCCTAGTTGGGTGGACTTCAAGAATTACCTTAAGCATAAGCGAAAGGAAATGACTATTGAAGACCTTGTGGTTCGTCTTCGTATTGAGGATGACAACAGACTGTCACACAAAGGACGTCAAGTTGAAGCTTCTGCAAAAGCGAACCTTGTAGAACACGCTCAATCCTCAAGGGGTTACAAGGGTAACAAAGGCCACAAGTTCAAAGGCAAAGGTAAAAACAAAGTTGCTGACCTTGGGCAAAGAAAGGTGGTGTGAAAAAGAAGGTTGGCCCTTTCAAAGGGAAATGTTACAACTGTGGACAAGCTGGTCACATTGCTAACCAGTGCAAAGATCCTAAACATGACACGGCTCTTATGGTTGATGATGATGATGATGGTATGCCCTTAGTGGCCATGATTTCAGACCTCACTTCCATGACGGAGGAGGTAAATTTGGTGGCTAATGAGTCAAAAGGGTGGTGGGTTGATACTGGGGCAACCCGCTGTCACACCCCAACCGATGGCGGAGTCATCGGGGCACCGCACTGAGCAAAACAGATTGTCCAGAAGTTTCCATAACAACTATCATTACCATTCAATTTAATTTAACATGTCCCATACCATGTCTCAAACAGTAAACAAATTATTACAGATAAACATCAAGACAAATATTCTGTTCCGACGACTCAGATTCAAACACAAATAATTTATTTATTGGTTTCTAGGACCCCATTTCCTAGCTTCGATTTCATCACAGCGCAGAGAGCATCCTAGACCTTTCCTAGCCTCAAGTTCACAGCATGCTAAGCATGTAAATTTCCTAAGCACCTGTCACAACGTTAAAATAAAAGTCAATACATATAATGTAAAGGTGAGCATACAAGTTTGATAATAGCATATAGAGTTGAATTCGTTTACGCATAACCAGCACATACACATAGTGAAATGAAGCACGTTAGTTATCGACATAGATCCATCGATACCAATGACTGCGGGTTGACTGCCTGAGGCAGTTCACAATACATGATTACCACCGTAATCCATGCAAGTAAAAGATCCTTCACAACCCCCGTGAGAACGGGTGCTGAGTCCAAACTATAGTACTATCGTTGCTAAGGCAGGTAGACAACATTCCATGTGTAAACATAACAAACAAGCATTCATAAGCCACGTATATCATGCATTAACGGTTAGCGTTCAAATAGTTTGAATAGTGTGATAGTTGTAGTTTGAATATTCGTAACGTATGTAACACCCAAAAGTGCTTAAAGCAAAAAGGGATCGAGTATACTCCCAGTGATTTATGGATTGAAGGGAGCGCTTAGCGAATACAGTTAGCCTGAATAGATTCGATAGCATAATGATAAGAGAAACGTAAAGCAGGAAACAAGTGCTGGGGAGTCGGACAGCTGGTCGATCGGACAGCAATTCGATCGGACGGCTGACCGTTCGACTGACAGTCCGTACGGTCTGCTGTTCGGTCGGTCGGTAGGCCGATCGGATGGCCGTACGAGTGGATTGTTCCTTCCTTTGAGAAGGATGTGTTTGTGTATGATGGCTTGACCTTTGAAGTTTTCGTTGTAGTATTTTGAAAACATTGAAGTACCCTTGCCTTTCAGGTCGGTCGATCGGACGGCTGTTCGATCGGCCGGCAGCCCGATTGGTTAGGCATTCAACACAATTTCAAAGTTTAGCCCTTGGATCGGACAGGTGTTCGATCGGTTGGCAAGTCAACAAGTCAAAGACTTTAATGAATGTAAAGTGTGATATAATGGATCGGATGGTTGATCGATCGAATAGCACAACTGCTGTTCGATCGGACAACAGGGTGTCACCTGATCGGACGGCTGTTCGATCGGGTGGCACTTCTGGTGCATTGAGCATGTTGAAAATTGATTAAGTATTGAAGCATAGTATCTCATGATTCGAAGAGTAATCCGATCGAACAGTAGTTCGATCGAACAACAGTTCGTTCAATACCATTCTTCAAAACAAGTCGATTACGTGGGACCATGTGCTAGCCGATCGGCTGGCAAGTCGATCGGCTGGTTTATCCGATCGGTTGGCTGTCCGTTCGGACAGTAGTCCGATCGGTCAGCAGTCCGATCGGTCAGCATCCTGACCTGATCAGCCTTGCGTCTAACACTTTGGTTGTTCTGTTTGTTTGTCGTTTTATCGAGGTACTTTGACAGCGAGTAAAACCATAGGTACCTCGTCCTTACTTGGTTTCCCGGGTCGGACAGGAATCACCCAAATCCGGTCGGTGGTCTGTTCGGAACGAAGTTTAACATTTAACCCGAAGTCGGTTAACCTCGTGGATAGAATCCAGATCTTGAGCCGTATAACTACTGAAGTGCTTTGTAAACCGGCTCAGGTTCCGTTTCCACTGGTTTGAGTGAAAAGAGTTGAAGAAAGTTGGGAAAATCCATCCTTCAATCCTTTTCACCAAGTATATGTTCAGATCTTTAAAAGATCCTTGTTTGTTTATGTGGAAATCGGCTAGATTCAAGTCATTCTTGGTTGGTTGAGGCCAAAACATGAAGTTCTTCAAGAACTGATGATGACATCATCCTAGAACACTTGATTCTTGATGATTTCACGGTTAAAAGTTTAGATTCGAAAGATAGAAAGGTGTAGGAGTGTGTATAGATCAAGAAAGTACAAGATTTAGGACGAAAACTTACCGGAATCCAGAGAAATCTGAGAAATGGCAAGTTGAGCGTGCTGGTCGAACAAGGGTTTCCACAAGTGGAAAGAATGACAATGACAGGGGTATTTATAGGATGGCAAAAGAGGAAAGGGCTAGCCGATCGGCTGGCAGCTTGATCGGACAGCCTGTCCGATCGGACAGCAGTCCGTTCGGCTGGCTGTTCGATCGGCTGGGAAGCCTGATCGATCGGTTGCACCTTTCGAGTGTTTCGCGCGACGATTTCAGATATTTCGATTTCGATTGCGAGCGGTTCGATATGATAGGGTTTCCTAGTCAAATTACTTTCAGTCCCAACTACTTCGTGTCTCGCGTAATCTATTTTCCACCATCTATCATAGTTCGATTGTGATTCGAGTTCGAGTTCGATTACATTTGAGTTAGATTTCGAGTTCGATTAGGTTCGCTTGATTACCACAACATAACATAAATAAACATGCACAGGTAACACGTAAGGCACACACACGTATAAACAATAAGTAAAATTACGTAGTTCGAGTTACGATTTGATGTCGATTCAATTAGCATAGCTTGATTAACTTTATCGCATTGTTACTTCCTATAGTTCACAGTCGTAGGTCGATCGAGTAATGATTAACACAATTCGATTATTGCAATGAACGACACTTATTCCACATAATACAAATAAAACAAAGACATTTCTACAAGTCAAGTTGAGCGATTCGGTCGTTGACTTTGACTTTCACTTATGAAAACACGGGGTGTTACAGCCTCCTCTTGTTTAGGGAATTTCGTTCCGAAATTAAGCTGGAAGCTGCTACAACCGCCATGAATCACGTGAGGACTTTCTCTATCTAGACTTTCTCCTGGAACAACTGCGGGTACTTTGCCTTCATGTCGCTTTCGAGTTCCCAAGTGAACTCCGCGCCTCGTTTGCCTTCCCATCGGACCTTCACAATGGGAATGCGTGAGCGCCTGAGCTGCTTGGTTTGGCGATCCATGATTTCGACAGGCTTTTCCACGAAGTGTAATGTTTCGTTCAGTTGTAGATCGTCTAGAGAGACATGTAAATCGTGGTCGGCGATGCACTTTTGGAGGTTTGACACGTGGAAAGTCGGGTGGACGTTGCTAAGTTCCTCCGGTAATTCGAGTCTGTAGGAGACTTTTCCGATCCTTTCCAGAATCTTAAAAGGTCCAACATATCGAGGCGCGAGTTTCCCTTTCTTGCCGAATCGGACTACACCCTTCCAAGGTGATACCTTTAGGAGTACGTAGTCACCAACGCCAAATTCACGGGGCTTGCGCTTTTTATCGGCGTAAACCTTCTGTCGATCCCGAGCCTTCACCAGGTTGTCTCTGATTTGGAAAATTTTGTCTATCGTTTCTTGTAATAGCTCAGGACCGGTTAGTTGCGAATGACCGATCTCGTGCCACACAATAGGCGACCGACATCTTCTTCCGTATAATGCCTCGAAAGGTGCCATCTCGATGCTAGAATGATAGCTGTTGTTATACGAGAATTCGACTAACGGCAGGTGTTTATCCCAATTACCACCGAAGTCTAGAACACACGCACGGAGCATGTCCTCAAGAGTACGGATCATTCTTTCAGTCTGGCCTTCGGTTTCAGGGTGGAAAGCAGTACTTAGATTAAGCGTTGTACCGAGTGCCGTTTGAAACGTTTCCCACAATCGTGAAGTAAACCGAGCATCACGGTCAGAGATGATGTCACGAGGCGTCCCATGATTACAAATGATCTCGTCGGTGTAGATTCGGGCTAATCGTTCCACCTTGTAGTCTTCTCGTATAGGCAGAAAGTGAGCTGATTTAGTCAATCGGTCGACCACAACCCATATGCTGTCGTCACCTGATGACGTGGGTGGAAGCTTGGTTACGGAATCCATAGCTATGCTCTCCCACTTCCACATGGGAATTCGTGGTTGTTCGAGCAAGCCAAAGGGTCTTTGATGTTCAGCCTTGACCCTAGCACAAGTTAGGCATTTTCCGACGTAGAGAGCGATATCCCTTTTCATACCCGGCCACCAGTACTTGTAACGAAGATCCTGGTACATTTTGTCAGCACCGGGGTGAACTGAGTAGCGGGATTTATGGGCTTCGTCCATGATAATCTGTCGCAAATTGGTTCGCTTGGGAATCCAAATTCGGTTTAAGAAGTGGAATATCCCATTCGATTTGCTCACAAGCTGGGCTCCATCGTGGTAGATTCTTTCTTTCTTCAAGGTGTGTTCGTTGAAACATGCGTGTTGAGCGTCGCGGATGAGAGTTTCGAGGTTGTGCTGGGCTTGAACATTACGAGTGCTAAGCAGGTAGCTCCGTCTGCTAAGTGTGTCGGCAACAACATTTGCTTTGCCTGGGTGATAACGAATCTCACAGTCGTAATCATTGAGAAGTTCTACCCATCGGCGTTGACGCATATTAAGTTCCTTCTGATTAAAGATATGCTGTAGGCTCCTATGATCGGTGAAGATCGTACACTTAGTACCATACAGGTAGTGTCGCTAAATCTTTAATGCAAAAACAATCGCGCCTAGCTCGAGATCATGTGTTGTATAGTTCTTCTCGTGGATTTTGAGCTGACGAGATGCGTAAGCTATGACCTTGTCCCATTGCATAAGAACGCAACCAAGACCAAGGGTGGAAGCATCACAGTAGACAATGAAATCATTGTTTCCGTCGGGCAATGTGAGAACAGGAGCATTGCAAAGCATGTGTTTGAGGGTTCGAAAGGCAGACTCTTGTTTGGTTCCCCAAACAAAAGGCTGGTCTTTATGTGTAAGAGAGGTAAGTGGTACAGCAATCTTCGAGAATCCTTCGATAAATCGGCGATAATAGCCCGCTAGTCCGAGAAAGGAGCGGACTTCGGACGGATTCTTAGGTGTAACCCAACTCTTGACTGCTTCAATCTTCGCAGGATCAACGTGGATACCCTGACTATTTACAATGTGACCCAGAAATTGAACTTCCCCTAACCAGAATTCGCACTTGGAGAACTTGGCATAGAGTTGGTTCCCCTGGAGTAATTCGAGAACCAAACGTAGATGTTGCGCGTGTTCGGCTTTTGATTTGGAATAGATCAAGACATCGTCGATGAATACGATGACGAAACGGTCGAGATATGGTTTACACACGCGATTCATCAGATCCATGAAAACCGCTGGTGCGTTTGTTAGACCAAAAGGCATGAAAACGAATTCGTAATGGCCGTAACGAGTTCGAAATGCGGTTTTGGGTATATCCTCCTCTTGAATGCGTAGCTGGTGGTAACCTGAACGTAGATCGATCTTCGAGAAACACGTAGCGCCTTGTAGTTGATCAAACAAATCGTCGATACGAGGCAGAGGGTAGCGGTTCTTGATAGTTAACTTATTCAATTCCCGGTAGTCGATGCACATCCGGAACGACCCATCCTTCTTTTTGACGAAAAGGACTGGCGCGCCCCAAGGAGAGGTGCTCGGGCGAATGAAGCCTTTTTCAAGTAATTCCTGGAGTTGGGTTGAGAGTTCGCGCATTTCTGACGGTGCGAGTCGGTAAGGAGCTTTGGCAATAGGATTTGCTCCAGGAATGAGGTCAATACGAAAGTCGATATCACGACTTGGAGGTAATCCGGGAAGATCCTCTGGAAAAACATTAGGAAATTCTCGAACCACTGGAACGTCTTTTACTTCCTTCTTCTCTTTCTTTTCCTTCTCTGCTACTACAATGTTTGCCAAGAAAGCCATGTATTCCTTACGGGGATACTTACTGGCTTGGATACATGACATAAGCTTGAGCCCCTTTGAGGTAGTATCGCCATATACACACAATAAGTCACCATTTGCGAGCGAAAAACGAATCATCTTGTCGAAGCACACAACTTCAGCATGGTTTTCTCGAAGAAAGTCCATGCCTACTATGACGTCAAAGCTTCCGAGTTGCATCGGAATAAGGTCGATTGGGAAGATGTGATTGTTGAGCTCAAGAGTACAATCACGGATAACAGAATTAACAGCGACGGTTCTTCCGGTAGCGACTTCTACCTCGAACTTCGAGGAGAGTTGGGAACGTTTACGACTAAGGAGTTTCTCAAATTCGAACGACACAAAGCAATTATCGGCTCCAGTATCAAACAAACATGAAGCATAAATACCATTCACAAGGAACGTACCATTGACCACGTTGTTGTCGGCCTGGGCTTGACGCACGTTGAGATTGAAAGTTCTGGCGCGTGCGGCCTGTTGTTGCTGTTGTTGATGTTGTTGCTGTTGTGGCTGCTGTTGCTGAGGCTCTTGTTTCACAACCCTGTTTGGGCACACGTTGGCGAAATGGTTCGGGTCGCCACACGCGAAGCAGGCTCTGGCTTTGACTGCGGGTTCCGGAGGAGCTTGTTGACCCTGTGGGGTAGTGAGTAGAGCTTGGTTGGCAGGAGCTTGACGAATACGGCAGTTGGCAGTAAAGTGGCCGTACACATTGCAATGAGCACAGAAGCGGCATTGAATAGCAGTCGGGTTGTGGTAGGTGCAAGTAGGGCAGAGCGGATGTGGCCCAGTATATGCACGCTTTGCAGGCGGTGCATTGGCCACAGGCGCCGCTACTTGACGCTGTTGGGCAGGTACAGCTTGAATCGGTGCAGCAGTAATCGCACAGTTCTTGTTGGTGGAGCTGTTCTTTCTCTTGTTCTTTCTCTTGTTGTTTGATGAAGTGGGTTTGGCAGTGGGTGCGGTAGCGGTAGCTTGATGTAGATGCTTCGAAGTCTTATCCCAAACACCAGCCTTGACCCTTTTGTCGTTGATTTCAGCGGCCAACAGATAAGTTTCCTCGACCGTCGTAGTCTTAGCCGCTTGCACGAAATCAGCAACGCAGTCGGGCAAAGCTCGGATGTACTTCTTGATCGTCATGTCGGGAGTCTTGACTTGATCGGGACAGATAATGCTGAGCTGTTTGAAACGAGCAGTGAGACCAGCATTGTCACCATCCTTCTGCTGTATGTGCCAAAATTCATCTTCCAGCTTTTGACGTTCGTGAGGAGGGCAGAATTCCTCTAGCATAACTTCCTTGAGCTCGTCCCACGACAGACTGTAGGCTGCATCGTTCCCTCGCTTGTTCCTCTTGGCCGTCCACCAGTCTAGTGCACGGGACTGAAAGACGCCGGTAGCATTCAGAGTTCGAAGGTCATCAGGGCAACCACTCTGTTGCAGACTAACCTCGATAGAGTCAAACCAGTGGAATAGTGCAGTGGGACCTCCTTCGCTAGTGAATTCTTTTGGCCCACACGACTTGAATTGCTTGAAACTGAAGGGCCTTGCGGCAGTCTTAGGAGCTTCGGTCCTCGATTCCTCGGATGATTTGCTGGCATTCTCATAGACATCACTCACGGCCTTTGCTACACTTTTCGCGATGATGGAAGTGAGGCGTTTGTCCCTCTTTTCCTGACGAGAGAGTGCATGACGGGATCCAGACGACATGGTCTGCAACAGACATCGTCACAGGACTCATCACATTGTATTCGAATCTCACCTCACACGTCTATTACTAATAAAGCTCAGGAACACGTATAGTTACGTAATTACTTCACACGAAATCGCATAATCACATAAGCACATAGTCATTAAATTCCTAAGCACGTAAAGCACGGAAGCAAGAAAACACATACACACTTAATCACTAGAGGCAATCAGAAAACAGAAACCTATCATTCCAAGTCTGCGATAGTTCGAAAGGAGCGTAATGTAAGCTAGGGAGAGAAACTAGAGTGAAAAGCAAAAGGCGATTCACGTTTCTTGTATGTTTTCAGATCTATCATAGAATCACAGTTATAATTACGTCTCGTGTGTTCGATCTCGTTCGTGTACGGATTCCGCACGTCACACGTTCGGTTTGCAATCGTTTCGGAGTCAAAACCGGGACCTAACAAGAATCACGGTAAATTGTACATCTAGTGTGTTTGGTCACGCACGTTCATGGATCTCGCATGTTGAACGTGTCGTTACGCAATCGTTTGGGAGTCAAAATAAGTACATAAATGAGAAATGACGCATAAAACACATATAAAATCGGCAACCTATCTTTGAAACGCTTAGAAATCGAGAGGTAGATCGTCTGCGGCTAGTGGACTTCGACTACCCAAGGTGGTTCAACTATTCACAAGGACTTGTTGTTCACGTTTGACCCCCGTAATTAAGCCCTTGCCTCGATTCTTGGGCGTTTGGCGCATGTTCCGTTAGTCATGTCGTGACCTCAGATCGTTGGAGTCCGTCGATACCTTGGTGGGAGTTTTGTAAAAGATGCGAAACAAATCGTCAAGGTTAGGGTTTCACCCCTGGCTTAACAACTTCGTTCCTGTTTTGGTAAGTCTGAGGAGATTATTCATCAAAATATGGATTTCACTCCTAATTTGACATAATTCTCCTCGCTTGTAGCTAAAATGAGAGTTGAGTAAGCAACTTTAGTCTAGAGTTTGCGGTTTTCACACCTATTCTCGGCCTTATTGTCCACTCATAGTTGAAAATTCGAGTGCAGTGAGAGTGTAGAACAAGCGAAAATAACGAGAAGTAAGCTCGTACATAACCCCTACCGGTTATGCACAAGTCGGTCTTGCTGGTTCTTAACTATAGTCTAGGTATCTAAGACTTCGACCCGGACTAGGTCGAGTCTTGCCTAATTCCCTATAGTTATGGCTCTGATACCAATCTGTCACACCCCAACCGATGGCGGAGTCATCGGGACGCAGCACTGAGCGAAATAGATTGTCCAGAAGTTTCCATAACAACTATCATTACCATTCAATTTAATTTAACATGTCCCATACCATGTCTCAAACAGTAAACAAATTATTACAGATAAACATCAAGACAAATATTCTGTTCCGACGACTCAGATTCAAACACAAATAGTTTATTTATTGGTTTCTAGGACCCCATTTCCCAGCTTCGATTTCATCATAGCGCAGAGAGCATCCTAGACCTTTCCTAGCCTCAAGTTCACAGCATGCTAAGCATGTAAACTTCCTAAGCACCTGTCACATACGTTAAAATAAAAGTCAATACATATAATGTAAAGGTGAGTATACAAGTTTGATAATAGCATATAGAGTTGAATTCGTTTACGCATAACCAGCACGTACACATAGTGAAATGAAGCACGTTAGTTATCGACATAGATCCATCGATACCAATGACTGCGGGTTGACTGCCTGAGGCAGTTCGCAATACATGATTACCACCATAATCCATGCAAGTAAACGATCCTTAACAACCCCCGTGAGAACGGGTGCTGAGTCCAAACTATAGTACTATCGTTGCTAAGGCAGGTAGACAACATTCCATGTGTAAACATAACAAACAAGCATTCATAAGCCACATATATCATGCATTAACGGTTAGCGTTCAAATAGTTTGAATAGTGTGATAGTTGTAGTTTGAATATTCGTAACGTATGTAACACCCAAAAGTGCTTAAAGCAAAAAGAGATAGAGTATACTCACAGTGATTTATGGATTGAAGGGAGCGCTTAGCGAATACGATTAGCCTGAATAGATTCGATAACATAATGATAAGAGAAACGTAAAACAGGAAACAAGTGCTGGGGAGTCGGACAGCTGGTCGATCGGACAGCAGTCCGATCGGACGGCTGACCGTTCGACTGACAGTCCGTACGGTCTGCTGTTCGGTCGGTCGGTAGGCCGATCGGATGGCCGTACGAGTGGATTGTTCCTTCCTTTGAGAAGGATGTGTGTGTGTATGATGGCTTGACCTTTGAAGTTTTCGTTGTAGTATTTTGAAAACATTGAAGTACCCTTGCCTTTCAGGTCGGTCGATCGGACGGCTGTTCGATCGGCCAGCAACCCGATTGGTTAGGCATTCAACATAATTTCAAAGTTTAGCCCTTGGATCGGACAAGTGTTCGATCGTACAGGTGTTCGATCGGACAGGTGTTCGATCGGTTGGCAAGTCAACAAGTCAAAGACTTTAATGAATGTAAAGTGTGATATAATGGATTGGATGGTTGATCGATCGAATAGCACAACTGCTGTTCGATCGGACAACAGGGTGTCACCTGATCGGACGGCTGTTCGATCGGGTGGCACTTCTGGTGCATTGAGCATGTTGAAAATTGATTAAGTATTGAAGCATAGTATCTCATGATTCGAAGAGTAATCCGATCGAACAGTAGTTCGATCGAACAACAGTTCGTTCAATACCATTCTTCAAAACAAGTCGATTACGTGGGACCATGTGCTAGCCGATCGGCTGGCAAGTCGATCGGCTGGTTTATCCGATCGGTTGGCTGTCCGTTCGGACAGCAGTCCGATCGGTCAGCAGTCCGATCGGTCAGCATCCTGAGCTGATCAGCCTTGCGTCTAACACTTTGGTTGTTCTGTTTGTTTGTCGTTTTATCGAGGTACTTTGACAGCGAGTAAAACCATAGGTACCTCGTCCTTACTTGGTTTCCCGGGTCGGACAGGAATCACCCAAATCCGGTCGGTGGTCTGTTCGGAACGAAGTTTAACATTTAACCCGAAGTCGGTTAACCTCGTGGATAGAATCCAGATCTTGAGCCGTATAACTACTGAAGTGCTTTGTAAACCGGCTCAGGTTCCGTTTCCACTGGTTTGAGTGAAAAGAGTTGAAGAAAGTTGGGAAAATCCATCCTTCAATCCTTTTCACCAAGTATATGTTCAGATCTTTAAAAGATCCTTGTTTGTTTATGTGGAAATCGGCTAGATTCAAGTCATTCTTGGTGGGTTGAGGCCAAAACATGAAGTTCGTCAAGAACTCATGATGACATCATCCTAGAACACTTGATTCTTGATGATTTCACGGTTAAAAGTTTAGATTCGAAAGATAGAAAGGTGTAGGAGTGTGTATAGATCAAGAAAGTACAAGATTTAGGACGAAAACTTACCGGAATCGAGAGAAATCAGAGAAAAGGCAAGTTGAGCGTGCTGGTCGAACAAGGGTTTCCAGAAGTGGAAAGAATGACAATGACAGGGGTATTTATAGGATGACAAAAGAGGAAAGGGCTAGCCGATCGGCTGGCAGCTTGATCGGACAGCCTGTCCGATCGGACAGCAGTCCGTTCGACTGGCTGTTCGATCGGCGGGGAAGCCTGATCGATACGTTGCACCTTTCGAGTGTTTCGCGCGACGATTTCAGATATTTTGATTTCGATTACGAGCGGTTCGATATGATAGGGTTTCCTAGTCAAATTACTTTCAGTCCCAACTACTTCGTGTCTCGCGTAATCTATTTTCCACCATCTATCATAGTTCGATTGTGATTCGAGTTCGAGTTCAATTACATTCGAGTTAGATTTCGAGTTCGATTGAGTTCGCTTGATTCCCACAACATAACATAAATAAACATGCACAGGTAACACGTAAGGCACACACACATATAAACAATAAGTAAAATTACGTAGTTCGAGTTACGATTTGATGTCGATTCAATTAGCATAGCTTGATTAACTTTATCGCATTGTTACTTCCTATAGTTCACAGTCGTAGGTCGATCGAGTAATGATTAACACAATTCGATTATTGCAATGAATGACACTTACTCCACATAATACAAATAAAACAAAGACATTTCTACAAGTCAAGTTACGCGATTCGGTCGTTGACTTTGACCTTGACTTTGACTTTCACTTATGAAAACTCGGGGTGTTACACCCGCCATGTGTGCCCAGATAGGACCCTCTTTAATACGTTTAAAGAGGTGGTGGGAGAAAAGTTATACATTGTTAATGCTGCTACAGCTGATATCAAGGGAGAAGGTGATGTGATCTTGAAGGGGACTTCTGGGAAAGAGCTCACTTTGAAGAATGTGCTTTATGTTCCAGACCTGCGCAAGAGTCTTGTGTCGGGTTGGATGCTTAATAAGCATGGCTTTCGTTTGGTTTTTGAAAGTGATAGTTTTGTTTCAACTAAGCGTGGTATGTTTGTTGGAAAGGGCTATGCCCAAAATGGCATGTTTAAACTTAATGTAATGGCTGTCAAGAAAAACATGAATAAAAGTGTTAGTACTTCTGCTTACTTGGTTGAGTCTCCTAATGTTTGGCATGGACGTCTTGGTCATGTAAATTTTAATTCAATGCGTCGTTTAATTAAATTAGATTACATACCAACTTTTTCCATTGACTCTAAAACAAAATGTAAAACTTGTGTTGAAGCCAAACAAACAAGATCATCCTTCAAATCAGTTGAAAGAATAACTGAACCCCTTGATTTGATTCACACTGATGTGTGTGACTTAAAATCAATTCCCACCAGAGGTGGTAATAAATATTTTATTACCTTTATCGATGACAATACAAGATATTGTTATGTTTACTTACTTAAGAGTAAGGATGAAGGAATTGACAAGTTTATCTTGTATAAAGCTGAAGTTGAGAATCAACTTAACAAGAAAATAAAACGTGTAAGAAGTGATAGAGGAGGTGAATATGTTTCACCATTTGGGGAAGTATGTGCAAAAAGTGGCATAATACACGAGTGTACCCCTCCTTATACACCCCAATCAAATGGCATCGCGGAGCGAAAGAATCGTACACTAAAAGAAATGATGAATGCAATGTTGATAAGTTCTGGGATGAGCCAGTACATGTGGGGGGAGGCTATTTTGTCGGCCAATTTTTTGTTAAATAAAATACCTTTCAAGAATAAGGATGTAACACCTCATGAGTTGCGGTGGGGATATAAATCATCCTATAAATACTTGAAAGTGTGGGGGTGCCAGGCCAAGGTGATTGTTACACCCCCTAAGGCACTTAAAATAGGGCCAAAAACTGTTGATTGCATTTTCATTGGATATGCCAAAAACGGTAGCTCACATCGTTTTCTTGTATATGAATCCAAGAATCCCGATGTGCACAAGGACTCTATCATAGAAACAAGGCCAGGAAATGTGACGTACTTTGAAGAAGAGTTTCCAATGTTAGTACAAACTCATACGAGTTCTTCAACAACCAATCATACAAGTTCATCAACAATGGTTGATGAGACTGTTCGAGAGGAAACTCAAGAACAATTAGAGGTTGAAGAGGGTGAGCCAAGAAGAAATAAAAGGCAAAGGACTGAGAAATCCTTTGGGCCTGACTTTCTTACATTCATGGTTGAGAGTGAGCCTCAAACCTATCGAGAAGCAGTCACCTCTTCAGATGGACCTCAATGGAAAGAAGCCATCAAGAGTGAAATTGATTCTATCTTGCAGAATCATAATTGGGAGCTAGTAGATCTTCCACCAGGGTGCAAGCCACTTGGATATCGATGGATATTCAAGAAAAATATGAAAGCCGATGGCACTGTCGACAAGTATAAGGCAAGGCTTGTGATCAAAGGGTTTAGACAAAAGGAAGGTCTTGACTATTTTGACACATACTCGCCCTGTGACCAGAATAACCTCTATTAGATTGGTGCTTGCAATTGCAGCTTTGAGAAATTTGGAAATACATCAAATGGATGTAAAAACTACATTTCTCAATGGGGAATTAGAGCAAGAGATTTACATGGAGCAACCAGAGGGTTTCTCTGCTCCTGGCCAAGAGAGCAAAGTGTGTAAACTCGTCAAGTCAATATATGGCTTGAAGCAAGCTCCAAAACAATGGCATCAAAAGTTTCACCAAGTTACGCTTAACAGTGGTTTCAAAATAAATGAATGCGACAAATGTGTCTATGTGAAAGACACTTCTAAAGTTTATGTGATCTTATGCCTTTATGTAGATGATATGCTTATCATTGGGAGTGATGATAAGATGATCAGATCTACTAAAGACATGTTGAAAGCGAGATTTGACATGAAAGATATGGGTCTAGCTGATGTGATTCTTGGAGTGAAGATCATTAGAACCCAAACTGGTTTGGTGCTAAGTCAATCTCATTATGTGGATAAGATCCTTGAGAAGTTCAATCCTAGGGACACGAGTGTGGCTCAAACTCCAATTGATATCTCTCAACATTTGTCAAAGAATAGAGGCGATAGTGTTGTTCAATTGGAGTACTCAAGGATCATTGTCTTATGTATCTCATGTCATGTACTCGACCAGACTTAGCATATGCTGTGAGTAGGCTAAGTAGATATACTAGTAATCCTAGTTCAGAGCACTAGAAGGGCATGACAAGATTGTTAAGGTATTTGAGATACACGAGAAATTATGGACTGCATTATGGCCAAAATCTAGCTGTTGTGGAAGGATTCAGTGATGCTAACTGGATATTCGATACGAAAGATTCTAGATCTACAAGTGGTTATGTGTTTACCCTTGGAGGAGCAGCTATATCTTGGAAGTCATCCAAACAAACTCTTATAGCTAGATCCACGATGGAATCTGAGTTTATCACGTAAGATAAAGCTGGAGAAGAGGCAGAATGGTTGCGTCAATTCTTGGAATATGTTCCAAGATGGCCTAAGCCTGTGACTGCTATTTGTATACATTGTAATTGCCAATCAGCTATTAGTAGAGCTCAAAGTGCAATGTATAATGGCAGATCAAGGCACATGCGACGTCGGCATAACACGATACAACAACTACTCTCAACTGGAGTTATCACGATTGACTATGTGAGGTCAAAGGATAACATTGCAGATCCTCTTACAAAAGGCTTAATCAGAGAGGTAGTACATAAGTCGTCGATGGGAATGATCTAGGCTCAATAGGACCACCTAACTGTACAATGGAAAACCTATCCTAGAAGATTGGAGATCCCATGATCTAGGCTCAATAGGACCACCTAACTGTACGAACTGAGATCACTATGGGGGAGTACCTCAACATACAAAGGGAGTTGCAAACTTCCTAGTCCATTCCTACTTAAAATCAGTGATATCAAGAGAGGTTAAGCATATAGCTTTTAATGATTTGTAAATCACCCATGTTAGAGATAAACGGGGTCGCTTCAAATGGAATTGGGGGCACAATTCCTAGAGCTCTCACAGAACCAGGATGGTGCTCCATGACCATAACGGACACAACTATGAGGGGTTAGCCAGACCAGGAAGAGTAATGTGTGATGTGTAATAACGTCTACGTAAAAAGGGGTTGGTTCAAGGACATCACGTCTACTAACCGCTAGGAGACTAAGTAAATGTCACAAAGGAGGGTTCAAAGGGAAACCTACCTATCCTGCATTACTTAACCGCTGAAATTTTATCATAACACTTGAGTGTATGGGACGATCTCCATTCATGTGGGGGATTGTTGGAAATTTTTAAATAATATTATATTATGAGTTAATATAATGATTATTAATAATTAAGCCAAGATGAATGAGAGATGGGCGCGCACTTTGCACTTCGCACGCTCGCATCGCCACTTGGAGCCGCCTTTAGTATTTTTTTTATATGTGTCTTGGCCGGGTGTTGTCAACACGAGACTGTTCAAATTCCACCAGTCAAATGATTAAGTTACAGATTTAATTGTGCCATTGAATTCTAAATTTATTTTTATAGGTTTCAGAATTCATTTTGCTATTAAATTCGAGAATTGATTTTATTGAATGGTGCATTCAATATTCAGTTATCATTTTATTGAATGGTGCATTCAATATTCAGTTATCATTTTCGAGTGTGGCTGTTGTACCCTGGGAACAGACGGGTTCACCTGGGTGGCCCGAAATCTGTTTTAAGGGAAGCGTGAACTTCACATGCCTCAGTCACCATTGTTTATGGTTTTTCTTATATTTCCATTGTAATCTATTCTTAGTTTAGTTTACTTTTCTTGTACTGTATTCTCTTAAGTTTGCTTCAGTTCTTCCTTTGAGTTGTAATTATAAAATTGATTAATAAAATCGTTATTTTATTTATTTTGTGAACGGATGTCCTACAGTTTATATTTTCATCTTTTTACAAGTTTTTGTTTTCTTCTTCTACCTTTGAATTCGCAAGGCATATTTCCACTTTTTAGAAACCTTATGTTTTACGATACCTGTGCATGATTTTCTGATTTGAACGACAAATTTGGTATGTTAATAAGGTGGTGTTTGGCTTTTACTATCATGGTTATGACATCAAGATTTCTCAACAAACTCTCATGCAGTTTTTTAGACCTTTACCGTTTACATACAAGTTAATTGTGCTCCTCATGTTGTGCCTTCAAAACTATTTATATTAAGTCTTTTTATAAGTTTAACTGTTTTTTATAAGTTAATTATGTTTTCAAAAAGAGTTAAATGCCCGGATAGTCCCTGTGGTTTAGCCTTTTTTCACCTTTAGTCCCTAACTTTCTAAAATTATCTCTATAGTCCCCAATTTTTCAATTTTCGTTCCCGGATAGTCCATGGCGCAGATGTAGGTTAGTTTTTGGTGTTAAGTTAGTGCAAAATGACTAAAATACCCTTTATATTAAGATAATAAATTAATTAGTTATAAAAATTCATATGGGCTCCGCCTTTGTTATAAAATAAAATAATTTAACCCCACTCATCTTCTTCTACAAGTCAACAACCCATCACCACCACCATCAACTAATCACCGGTGACCACCACCATCTCCGACCAAATCTGCCATCACCATCACCATCATACACCACCCCTAACCTTTGTCATGATTATTTCTTCATCATGGTCATGCTTTTACCACCAATTGTCATGAAACGAGGTTCTTCCACCATCACAAAAAAATCCGATATTTAGTAGTCTCACTTCACCATAGGTTCATAACAACAACACGTTTCAACAATGGTGACTATGAATGCTACACAGCCCAACACTCCGGTTACAGGAAGAACAAACAACAAACAGTAATCGAAAAAAAAAAACCCAAAATTGGTGTGCTCGCCCTTTGCCATCCTCTGTCCTCACTCGCAGATCTAGGTTTTCATTAGATTTTTTCTACTTAACTGTAAACTAATAAACCAACACAATCAATCTGAACTCGCCACCAATATCTTCAAAGTTCCTCGGTGACAGAACCGCTTTGTTTGTTTAGTTTCCAAGGCTGCAACCACCGCTGCAACTCACCTCCACCATCCACCACACCCACCCCTTATTCCAGTAACACCATCCATCCACCACACCCACCCATTTATAACTACAGAAATTTGGGTGTTGCCACGATCTGCCACTAAAAACCACCACCACCGTCACCTCCACTCCACAGCCGCCATCATCACTCCCCACCGCCGACGCCACCCTCAACCACCCATCCCTAAATCAACAACCACCATCATCCATAGTGGCGACGACCGTCGGTTTAGAATCATCAGGAGTCCATGGAGTTAAGCAGACTACCAAACGTTCTAAAACCGTAAATCAAACCAAATCTACTTCAACAATTCAACCAACCTTCAAACCTGCATGTAAGCTCCACCTGAAGGTCCAGATCGAAACAAACAGGTTCCATCAAACACCAGCAACAGCAACCAACCTTCATACGATCGCCGATTTCGCAGTCGAGAACGACTAACGGAGTATCTCTGGCGACGAGGAGGTAGATCCAGGTAGCGATGAGGATGAGGAAGATGATTGCAGTGATTGAGCAGAAAATTAGGGTTAAGATGAAGATGAGGAGAGAGAGGATGGTGTAATTGGCACAGAAGGTGTAGAGGTTGTTGTTGAAGCGGAGAGAGGGGTCGGGGAGAGAGAGAGGGAGAGAGGAGGATATGTTGTTTCTACCAGAAGATGAATGAAGAGGTGGGGGTTGGGTGGGGTGGGATAGGTTTATAAGTGATTTTCCTTTTCAAGTTTGAATTTGTTCATTTAGAATCTGAGTTCTTCTACTTCATTTTTATTTACTTATTTTATTGATTTTGATTTATTTAATATGAATATCTCTATGGAACTTGTGAGGCGTCTATTTGTGTCAGGGGCCCAGAATATGTAACTGCTAATAGGGTTCTTCCTCCACTAGTTGATACTTTAAGGAGGTTTGACCAGGAATGAAAGAACAAAAATGGATTATTAGAAATTGATAGAAAAGCAAGGATATGGGTTCGTGTGAGTAGGCAACAAAACTATCTATTCTAGTTCTATTATGTCGAGCAGGGACGAAAGTCGGCCTTAGTGATCCGACGGTGCCGAGTGGAAGGGCAGGTTACTCTAGGGATAGCAGGCTGATCTTCCCCAAGAGCTCACATCGACGGGAAGGTTTGGCACCTCGATGTCGGCTGAACTTTATGTTAGATAAGAGAACAACAGAAGTATACACTTTAGGTCAACATATATCTATTGTCACGGCCCCCGTCCCGTTTTTACCCGGTCCAGGAGCCGCGGGGCAGAAACCCGTGGTATTTATTATGTTGGCAGCGGAATTTTTAACAGGATCTTTAAACTTGAAAATGCCCAAATATTTTATTTCATAATTTGGGATGAACCCCGTAATTTACAATAGAGGAATTTCACGAGGAAAATTCCTATTTTACAAAACATGTTTATTTATTTAACTAAGCCACCACTTCAAGCTTGATTAGTGCTCTGTAGCACTTTTCCTTGAGTCACAGTAGGTCACCTGAAACATGTTTTAAAAAGGTTTTATCAGCAGAGAAATACTGGCGAGTCACTCAAGTTGCACAAAATGACACATTGTTATAATATACAGTATTAAGGGTGATTACATTGTTTTTATCAACCAATTACCCCAAATCGGTATTTGTCACTCGATTGTATCTGTGACTATGGTCAGATCACCCATTGGCTAACTCGTTGTCCAATGGTGACGGGTATCAAGTAATGTATACAAAACCCCACATACCGGCAGTAATTGAAGATTACAAAGACTTAATCCCTGTAATTATAACCTTGAAAATAAATAGGGTTTTGGAAAGCATTTTGATAAAAAGAGAATGACTCACATTGCAAATTTAGACGGGCAGAGTTTAGCCTACTGATTTAGCCTTGTTAACCTAATTCAAATAACAATGTACACGAAAACTATGTCAGTAACTTAATACAACTTTTACGATAACTCACGAGATCGAAACCCTCACGATGAATGACAAAGTGCAATACTTAAACATCCATCGAATTCATGACGAATGACAAAGTATAGCCCGAGTTTGAGCAGCACTTAAACATCCATCGGATTGGTTTCTATCGATCGGACATTAAATCGTAGCAGTGGTCGAGTTATTACCCTGTTATCGCGGCAGAATTTCATGTTGTGTGTGTGTTTTGAAGTAAACAGACGATATCTCAGTGTACATAATGAGTTTTTACGTCGAACCAATGCCAAAATTCAAGTGCCTATGCCCTGAATTTATACTGAAAAACCGGCCCCCTCACGTGGCGCGAGGGCCTGTCACGTGGCGCGAGGTCACCCCCTCTAGCATAGGGTAGCCTCGTGTCTTACTAGCTTAGCTGAGTCGACGGTTTGATAAAATTCGATTTCTACAGCAAACTGTTTAGATAATACCAATTAGGGAATACCCCCCGTGAGTTTTAGGGGCCCTGATCCTAGTTCCGATTGTTCTGAAAATTTTAGGGTTCATGCAGTATCACTTGGGGGTCTCAATTAGGGTTTCCTATTGGACAAAATAAAATAAGAAATAGTAATTTTAATGAGAGGGTCCTCGAGATTTACTGGAATAAGTAGGGATATTTTCGCTTCATTTCTGATTCTAGCTCCTAAGTGTACTCTGGTCCTCTCTTTGAATCCACTTGACTTTGACCAGTACTAGTCTTTTGTGTTTGAGAAACTTGACCTTTCTATCTTCTATCTGAAGTGGCTTCTCTATGAATTTTAACTTTTCATTTACCAGGGATTCGTCAGATAGACATTTCTTGAGGTTGGATACATGAAACACGTCATGTAACCCGGCTAGCTCTTCTGGTAGTTGTAAACGATAGGCAACTGGTCCTATTTGCTGGATTACTGGGAATGGTCCTACGTACCTTGGACTTAACTTTCCCTTTTTACCGAACCAAACTACTCCTTTCCAAGGAGAAACTTTTAAGAGTACCTTATCTCCGACTTGAAATTCCAGTGGCTTGCGTCTATTGTCTGCATAACTCTTCTGGCGATCTTGAGCCATTTTTTAGTCTTTCCTTGATTTGAGTGATCTTGTCAGTGGTTTCTTGTACAATTTCGGGACCTGATAATTGACTTTCTCCTATTTCTGCCCAACAAACTGGAGTTCTGCACTTTCGTCCATACAGTGCTTCGAATGGGGCAGCTTCAATGCTTGCATGATAACTATTATTATAGGAGAATTCAATTAAGGGTAGATGGTCATCCCAGTTTCCACCAAAATCTATTACACATGCCCTGAGCATGTCTTCTAGGGTTTGGATCGTCCTTTCACTTTGTCCGTCTGTTTGAGGATGGTAAGCTGTACTTAAATTTAATCGCGTCCCCATGGATTCTTGGAAACTTGTCCAGAAATGTGAAGTGAAACGACTATCTCTATCCGATACAATGGAGAGTGGAACTCCATGTAAGGATACTACTTCTTCTACGTATAATTTGGCTAACCTTTCCATGCTAAAGGTTTCCTTCATGGGTAGAAAATGAGCTGATTTGGTTAATCGATCCACAATTACCCAAATCGCATCATTACCTTTTCTGGTTTTGGGCAACTTAGTAACAAAATCCATGGTTATTAGTTCCCACTTCCAAACAGGCATTTCTAATTGTTGAAGTAACCCTGAAGGTTTCTGGTGTTCTGCCTTAACTTGTGAACAAGTTAGACACTTAGAAACGTATCTAGCTATGTCCTTTTTCATACCAATCCACCAGAAATTATTCCTTAGATCTTGGTACATTTTATTATTTACCGGGTGCATGATATACCTAGATTTATGGGCTTCCTCTAAGATCTTATTTCTTAATTCTCCTTGCTTAGGTACCCAAATTCTTCTTTTATGGAATCTCTAAATTCCATCAGCTCCTTGCTCTAATTCCTTTATTCTTCCTTTCATTCCTTCAGCATCATCCTTGATTGCTGTTTCTTGAATATTTTTCAATTGTTCCATTAAATCTAACTGTAGATTTAATCTAAGAGCACGAACTCGCTTTTGCTTTTCATGATACTTACGACTTAAGGCATCTGCAACTACATTTGCTTTTCCTTCGTGATATTGGATATCACAGTCGTAATCACTCAAAATTTCCATCCATCTTCTTTGCCTCATGTTCAATTCTTTTTGCCCAAATATGTATCTTAAGCTTTTATGATCTGTATAGACTGTAAATTTACTTCCATACAGATAATGTCTCTAAATCTTAAGGGCAAAAATTATGGCTCCTAATTCTAAGTCATGAGTCGTATAGTTTTCTTCATGCTTCTTCAATTGCCTTGAAGCGTATGCAATTACCTTTTTGCGTTGCATTAACACACATCCTAATCCTAGCTTAGAAGCATCACAATAAACTTCAAAATCTTCTGTTCCTTCTGGTAAGGCTAGAATTGGGGTGTTTGTTAACCTTTGCTTTAAAATCCTAAAAGCCTCTTCTTGCTTAGGTCCCCATTCAAACTTAACTGTTTTACAGGTTAGCTTAGTTAATAGCACAGCTATCTTAGAGAAATCCTTAATAAAGCACCTATAGTATCCAGCTAATCCTAGGAAACTTCTAACTTCTGTAGCTGATTGTGGGACCTTCCATTTGGTGATTGCTTCTACTTTAGCAGGATCTACATGAATACCTTCGTGATTCACCATATGTCCTAAAAATTGTACCTCCTGTAGCCAAAATTCACACTTCGAGAATTTGGCGTAAAGCTTCTCCTTTCTTAACAAAGTTAAGAGTGCATGCAGGTGCTGACAATGCTCGTCTTGACTTTTGGAATAAATAAGTATATCGTCGATGAAGACAATTACGAATTTATCCAAATATGGTTTACAGATCCTATTCATCATATCCATAAATGTTGCAGGAACATTTGTTAGTCCAAAGGGCATGACTGTAAACTCATAGTGACCATACCTAGTTCTGAAAGCAGTTTTAGGTATGTCTTCTTCTTGTACTTTCAACTGATGATATCCGGAGCGTAAGTCTACCTTAGAAAAATATCTAGCCCCCTGAAGTTGATCAAAAAGATCATCAATCCTAGGTAATGAACTAGGTTGTCTAAATCCCCTATAATCGATACACATTCGCATCGAACCATCTTTTCTTTTTCACAAACAACACTGGTGTTCCCCTAGGGAATGAACTAGGTTGTATAAATCCTTTGCTTAATAATTTATCTAACTGCTTTTTCAGTTCTAACATTTCGGTGGGTGCTAACCGATAGGGTGCCTTGGCTATCAGTGTAGTTCCAGGAATTAGATTAATTCTAAATTCTACTTTCCTATCGGGTAGTAATCCAGGTAGTTCTTCTGGGAATATATCCAGGTATTCTGATACTACTGGAATGTCTTTAAGTTCCTTAATTTTGGTATTAATAACTATCGAAACCATATATGCTATTCCTTGATTTCTTGAATAACTGGCCACTTTCATTACTGAAATGAATTTCATTGACTTTCGTGGCTTATCTCCTGTAACCATAATTATTCTTCCTGTGGGTGTATGAATTTCTATGGAATTCTTATCACAGAGGATTCGAGCATGGTTGGTTACTAACCAAATCCATTCCTAACACAATATCGAATCCAGCTAAATTCATAGGTAACAGGTTGGCAGAAAATTTATGACCTAAAAGTTCTATCTTACCTTTCTGCAAGACTTTATCTATGTTAACAGAATTCCCATCTGCCGTTTCTATCGTAAAAATTTGTTTAAGGTTGGTATAAAACTTTGGTTTGACCAGAGTCGAATAATACTTTCGCATAAACATTGTGAACTAAGAACGTACCAGCGATTATGTCAAGAATCAGTTCGGCTTCCTGCGTAGTCAACTGGAAGGTTGTTGGGATTGAACCCTATCAAAGGAACAGATAATTAAAGCCAAAACCGGATCAGAGCAGTGGATCCAGAATAAGCAGATGTTGCATACAAGTCTCTCCCCTTGAAAGTGGTTTCAACATCTGCTGACCTCCTATCTACTGACCGTACAAACTGCTGACCTACAACTGCTGATCAAGTAAAGACCTGATGAAAGACTAAAGCACTGCTGTTCAATCTACTGCCTTGAGTCAAGCACTGCTGATCCGGACAAGTACTGCTGGGTTCACATCAGTGGAAGGATGCAGCAGTTGTTTATTAGTCTTTATGTAATGAAATGTAATAGCAGTAGTTTAGCATAGCAGAGGTTTGTATAGATCAGAGGTTAGAGTTTGTTAGGAGGTTAGATGTCACTTTCATGGTGACGTCAGCTTAGATGCTCAGTGGTTTTCTAGTGCCTATAAATAGAACAGTACTCTGTACTGTTCTATTAGCTCTTTGCAAAATCTTCTTCCTGCACGAACAAACATTGAGCTCTGGCTGAGGGGGAGTTTGCATTCAATCATTGCATTGTAATCGTTGTTGAAATAAATTCAATCTTTTGGTTCTGTGTGAAAATGTTTGATTAAAGCATTTCTCTCGTTTGATTGTGTGCAAAATTTGTTTCCATTTTAATTCCGCTACACAACTCATCCATCTTCATCTTATTTCAAACGTAAAACACAATCAAAACCAAACTCAGATCCAACAATTGGTATCAGAGCTAGGACAGTCAAATTTGATTTAACAATCATTTTGACGTAAATAGTTCAGCTCATAAAAGTTGATACTGATAGTTTGTTCGTTTGTGTTGAAAAACAGAGCAAGGTTTAATCACCATCAAAGTTGATTGATCAGTGCCTGTAAAAAACAACCAGGATGACGTCACAATCTCAAAATGATAAGAATAACATTGGCTCGCTTTTTAAACCACCCATGCTTAAACGTAATGAATACAACATCTGGGAGAGAAGGATGGGTCACATCCTTGCTCAACAGAACACTGGATGTTGGAGGTCTGTTGTTTTTGGTCCCCTTGTTCCTATGGTGCCAAGTGCTGAGGATGCAAAGAAGTTCGTTCCTAAACCAACTGAAAACTATATTGAAACTGATTTTCAAAAGTTTGAACTCGATGCCAAAGCATTTAGCATCATAGCATCTGCATTACCCAATGAGATCTATGCTGGACTGTTACATTGTAACAGTGCCAAAGAGCTATGGGATGCGCTAAAGGAACAGTTTGGGGGAACAGAAGAAGTCATTGAAAACAATAGGGAAATTCTGAATCAGCAGTATGAAACATTTTGTCACATCAAGGGTGAATCATTGACTCAGCAATTTGAGCGGTTCAGTTGTCTCATTAGTGAACTAAGGCTTGTTAAAGTAACATTTCCAAATTCAACTCAAAATAGCAGGTTCCTTAGGTCACTACCAGAAAAATGGGACACCATAGCTTTTGTCACTAGAAACTCTGCTGAGTTCAAAGATCTGACCCTGACCCAACTTCATGGTCGACTCCTGACCTATGAAAGGGAGTTGAACCAGAAAAAGAAGTTGCAAGAGTCTGGCAAAGTTGCTGATGATTATTCATTCAGTAGCACAGCTCTTTTTTGTCAGGAAGAATCTGGTAGTAGTGGTAAGGATCAGGGTTATGATCACTTCATTGATATAACTGCTGGTGGAAATTTTAATAACCCTGATTCTCACTCTGCAAATTATGCTTTTACTGCTAATTGTGAAAACCAGATGTCAGATAATTTGTGCTTTGAACTCAATGATTTGCAACACTTTGATCCCACTGACTTAGAAGAGATGGACATTTTGCATCAATTGGCTTTGCTTAGTGTAAGAACAAGCAAATTCTACAAAAGAACAGGGAGAAAATTCCCAGGGTTACATGGGAATTTAAGGGTGGGGTTGGATAAATCTAAAATCAAGTGTTACAAGTGCAATAGGCTAGGTCATTTTGCTAGGGAATGCAGGAGTCAAACTACTGGTCCTATAATCACTCATCCCAGCTCAAATCCTAGACCACAAAATCAAAGCACTGTTCACTATACCCAATATACCCCTGCAGCCCATGTTAACACTGCTCACTATGCTGCAACCCCTGTGCCTGTGCAGTATGTCCAAACCACTGTTCCACAAATTCAGTATGTTCAAACCCCTGTCCCTCAGGCACAAGTGCAACCTGTTGCACCTCAAATAGCTGCTCCAGCAGTGGTACAACCAGATCAGCAAAGCTTCTTCACTCAAGGCTTTGTTGACTGGAGCAGCATGCCTGATGAGCTTGGTGATGAAAATTTTGCACTCTATGCTTTTAATGAACATTCTAATGATGAATTTTGTTTGATGGCATTAGAGTCAATACAAGAGGGGATAGAAACTGAAGGTGAACAGCTAAGTGTTGAAACAGTGGATGAGGTGATTGAAGCAGTGGTCACTGCAGTTGCTGGTGAACTGCTGCTGGGAGAAAATTCAGAAACCCTGATTGAACCACTGACAGACCCCTGGTCCAAAGAGGACAAAGAAGAAGAGGAAGAGAAGAGAGCATGTGAGAAAGAAGTAAGAGCTGATGATGAAGAAAATCATCAATGTGATTGTGCCATGATGGCTGCTGCCAAGGTATCACCTCAAGTTCTTGAAAAACTGTGTTCAGATGATTGCATTATTGCTTTTGCTAACATCAAAGAGGTAAATGAAAACCTTAGGGATAAAATCTTAACTGATGAAGTCAAATTTGAAAGGTCTTTAAAAGAACTTAAAAACAAATTGACTGAAAAAGAGAAAGAGATCAGCAGTCTTAAAGAAGAGCAGAGCATAACCAAAACTCAACTTCAAACTATGGTAGAAAAATACCAAGTTTGCAAAAAGGAGTTGGAAATCACCTGTGAAAATTGGGTGGAATCATGCAAAGGGTATGAGGGTATGCTTGAAAAACAGATTAAAAGCAATGTGAAATTTGGTGTTGGTTATAGAAAACATGATGATGAAAACACTGCTTTTGAAAAATCTGTTCAAACCACTGATGTAACAACTGAGTTTATTCCCACAAACAAGAATGGCCAAGAAGTGAAAATCACTGATAAACTTGGTAACAAAATCACACTTGACAGACCAATGGGATCCTCTACTTTTGAGGAGATTGAGAAATACCAGTTTAAACCCACATGGTCTGATGAGTGTGACATTCTTGAAAATTTCAAGCCCATGGACTTTACAACCACTGACGGTGTTAAAGCTCCAAAAGCAAAAGTCATTCCTCTTAAGGACATCCCAACAGAGGTTAAAACCTCTGTTGCAAAGGAGTCTGAGAAGAGAAAGAAGAGAGAAAAGATCAATTACTTGTTTTGTGAAATTTGTGAGAAAAGAAACCATCTAACAAAAGACTGTTTTCATTTAAAAGCATACGACCTAAACAAAACAAGTGTCATTGTTCCTGCTGAAAGCTGCATCGTCTGTGGTAAAACAAACCACAAAACTCAAGCATGTGTGTATCTCAAAAACTTTGATGTGAAAAAGAATGAATACACTGCTAAAACATCCTTGAGTCCATCAACATCATCTGTCAAATTCACCAAGAACCAACCACTGTTTGTGCCAGTTCAAACAGCTGTCACAAAACAGCTGAACCAAACATCTGTCAAAAGAGATGTTCAGGTTACTGATGCACCCCCTACAAATCAATACAGAAGAGGTAAGGGACAACCATCTTACCAAAGGATTCCACACGTTTATGAGACCTACAAAAGGCCCTCTAAACCTAAAGTGAATAGGCATCCTTTTGGTTATCAACATGTGATTGGTCAAGACCCCCAACAGTGGTTAGAAAGAAACAGTCCTAAAATTGTCCAAACCCCTGACCTAACCACTGTCCATCAATTTGCATCCATCCCAGACACTGTTGAGACCCCATCCAAAGCCTTATTGGCTTTGGAAACCCTAATGAACTAATCCTTTTACTTCATGTGTAGGGAGCTTTTGCATGCTTAGATAGTCTTTGGTATGTGGATAGTGGAGGCTCCAGGCACATGACAGGATGTAAAGCCCTACTCAAAGATTTCAAAATACATGGAGGGGTGATATATCCTTTGGGAATAATAGTAAAGGGAAAGTTCTGGGGTCTGGTACAGTGCAGTCTGGAAATGTAAAATTTGAAAATATCAATCTGATAGACAATCTGAAATTCAACCTCCTGAGTGTTTCACAAATGAGTGACAAGGGGTATGGGTCATTCTTCACAAAGGAGTGTTGTAGGATTGTTGGACCAGAAATGGTTAAAAAGATTGAAGCAATAATAAAAACTGGAAAAACAAAACTTGTTGCTCAAAGAAGTGGCAATGTTTATGTGGTTGATATGTCAAAAGAGTGTCCTAGAGCTGATGCTTGTCTGTTCTCAGCTGCCTCTAACAAAGAGACAGAACTTTGGCACAGGAGACTGGGGCACACAAATCTCAAGACAATCACTGAAATTTCAAAAAATGGGCTTGTAAGAGGCTTGCCACAAAAATTGTTTTCATGTCCTGAGCATTGTGTTTCCTGTTTAAAAGGAAAACAGCATAAAAGCTATTTTAAGTCCATTGAAGAGTCCAAAACAACCTAGTGTTTGCAAATGCTGCACATGGATTTGTTTGGCCCAGTTCAAGTCATGAGTCTCAAAAAGAAGAAATGTTGTTTGGTTATTATTGATGACTTTTCTAGGTTTACATGGACTTTCTTTTTACACTCAAAAGATGAGACTGCAGGCATTTTGCAAGACTTTGTGACACAGGTTGAAAAGCAATTTGACCTTCCAGTAAAAGTCTTCAGGAGTGACAATGGCACAGAATTCAAAAATAAGGAGTTGGATGCCTTCTGTGTGAAGAAAGGGATTGTAAGGCAGTACAGCATCCCTAGAACACCAGAACAAAATGGGGTAGTTGAAAGAAAGAACAGAACTTTGATTGAGGCTTCCAGAACCATGCTTGCTGATTCAGGTTTGCCATTAAATTTTTGGGCAGAGGCAGTAAACACTGCTTGCTATGTCCAAAACAGAGTTTTAATAAACCCCAGGCACAAAAAGACTGCTTATGAAATTCTGTATAAAATCAAACCACTGATCTCATACTTCAAGGTATTTGGCTGCCCATGCTTTATTTTGAACTTAAAAGATTCCATTTCAAAATTTGCAGCCAAAATTGATTGTGGTTATCATCTGGGATACTCAACCACTGCCAAGGCCTACAAAGTGTTTAATACACGGACCAAGGCAGTGGAGGAGACCTTGAATGTAAAGTTCAATGAACTTTCATCAATGAAAATCCCAGCAAATCCTGCAGATCTGTTTGATCTTGATAAATTCACTTTTGAAAATACTGATGTCAAGACTAACAGTGCAGGTCCATCAGAGGATTCATCACCAGACTATGGATATGAGATCATTATTCCTCAACAAAAGTCTGCCAAAATGGGAAGAGCAGCAGATGTTCAAAACAGCTGTCAAAGCTCAACCACTGCTACCTCAACAGTTGTTGACCAAAGTAGCCCATCAACCACTGCTTCCACATCAACGAACACTGCTGACAAAAGTCCCCAAACAGTGGATAAAAGTCAGCATGTGTCCACACCATTACCTCCTATTCCACCACCTTTTGAAGCCACTGCTGGATCATCAAAGTCACCAGCAGTGGTTAGCTCAGATGATACACATCTGCAGCCCTCACCAACAAATGCCATCATACCATACCAAGGAGATTTAATCTTCTTGAGATCTCATCCACCTGATCAAATTATTGGCAACATCAATGAAGGGGTGCTCACAAGAAGCCAAACCCAAAACATTTGTCTTTTTGCTGGTTTTCTATCTCTCCATCAGCCAGTCAAGTACCAAGAGGCACTGAAAGAAAACAGCTGGGTAGAAGCCATGCAAGAAGAGCTCCAACAGTTTAAAAGACAACAAGTATGGGAGCTTGTACCACTGCCAAAATATGTCAGCCCTATCGGCACAAAGTGGGTCTTCAAAAACAAAACTGATGAAAGGGGCATTGTTGTCAAGAATAAAGCCAGGCTTGTGGTTCAAGGTTACAGACAGGAAGAGGGGATTGATTATGATGAAACATTTTCCCCTGTAGCAAGATTGGAAGCTATAAGACTGTTCCTGGCCTTTGCTGTCAACCACAACATGAAGGTGTTTCAAATGGATATCAAAAGTGCTTTCCTCTATGGTACAATTCAAGAAGAGGTGTATGTTTGTCAACCTCCAGGTTTTGAGGATCCATTTTATCCAGATCATGTCTACAGGCTAAACAAAGCCTTGTAAGGCCTGAAACAAGCACCTAGAGCCTGGTATGAAACTCTTTCCACCTTCCTACTCTCAAATGGTTTCAAAAGAGGTACCATTGATAAAACACTGTTTCAAAAATGGAGAGGAAAGGATTTAATTATTGTCCAAATTTATGTGGATGACATTATTTTTGGAAGCACATGTAATAAAATGTGTGAAGAGTTTAGAGAACTCATGACAGCTGAGTTTGAAATGAGTGCAATGGGTGAGCTGCAATGCTTTCTTGGTCTCCAAGTTCAGCAAATGCAAAATGGAACTTTCATTCATCAAAGCAAATATGCTAAAGAACTTTTGAATAAATTTGATATGAATGATTGTAAACCATGCAGCACACCCATGGCAACAAATAAGCTTGTCATGTCTGATGAAAAGGATGAGCTGATTGACCAAACACTTTATAGAAGCATGATTGGGTCTTTACTGTACCTAACTGCATCTAGACCAGACATCATGTCTGCAACATGTGTCTGTGCAAGAAGTCAATCAGCTCCCAGAAAATCAAATCTCATTGCTGTAAAAAGGATCTTCAGATACATAAAAGGTGCTCCCACACTTGGTATCTGGTATCCAGCTAATGGGAATATCAAGCTCTCAGGCTTTTCAGACAGTGACTTTGCTGGATGTAACACCACAAGGAAGTCCACTTCAAGAGGGTGCCAGTTTCTAGGTGATTGCTTGGTTTCTTGGCAAAGCAAAAAGCAAGCAGCTGTTTCAACATCCACTGCTGAAGCTGAATACATTGCTACTGCAAGCTGTACAGCCCAACTCCTGTGGCTCCAAAATCAGTTGCTGGATTTTGGTATCATTGCCTTAAAGACACCACTCATGTTGGATAGCCAGGCAGCAGAAAATATCATCAAAAATCCAGTTTCCCATTCAACCACCAAGCACATCGACATCAGACATCACTTTGTGAGGGATTGCTATGAAAAAGGTTTGATTTCTCTGCATCATGTTCCAACTAAAGACCAGCTGGCAGATGTGCTCACCAAATCATTAGATACAGCCACCTTTGAAAACCTGGTCTCTAGGATTGGCATGCTAAACATGGAATAACAAGCAAAATCTTGTTTTTCTATGAATAAAAGCATTACAATGTTTTCAGAAAATCAAAAATCCATCATTAAAAATAGCTAAAAATGAAGTTTTCATTAAAATCCTTAAAAGTCTGCCATAACCACTGCTTGTTCAAAAGTCTGCTCCACTTCAAAGTCTGTCCACTGCTGAAAGTCATCCTCTGTTTTCTCACTTCCTTGATAAACATTGTTGTTCAAAAGCAGTGTCTTATCCACTGATATGCTATCCACTGATAGTGAAAATCATCCACTGCTTTCATTTGTTACCGTTGTAACCACTGCCTTTATCAGTATCTTTCATAAAAGTATTGTCCTTCATTTCACCAGGGGTTGGCATGTGGGCAGTACATAGTGGTCAGACCTTTTGTAACCGCTGCCACGTCAGCATTCACTTTTTCCCTTTAAAACCCCCATTTAAAACCCAACACAGGGTTTTACTGTCGAATTGAATTCTTCAAAAATTCTCTTCTCAAAGCTGTTTTTCTTCAAATTCCTTCACAAATTTCTTCGATCATCATCTACAAAATGACAAAATCGAAGTCATCTGCAAAACCCACTTCCAAATCATCATCAAAAGAAGCCTCTCAAAAGGCAAAACCCACTGAAATTCCCCACAAACCGTCACACAACCTTCTGGGTCTTCTCACAAAACCCGGCACCACTGACATGTTCGACTCCATCATTGATATCATGTCTGCATCAAAGTATAAAACTTTGTTAACAGCAGATGCACCAATTTACTTGGCGACCCAAAGAGAGTTCTGGAAGAATGTAACCCTTGAAAAACAAGGAGAAACTGTAATAGCCATTAACTCTTCTCTAAAGGGTAAAGCTGTCAAGATAACACCACAATCCATCTCAGATGTCTTTCAACTCGACGATCAGAAAGGTATAACTTCTTTTCCTAAAAACGAGTAAAAAATTGATTTCATTGAAAGAGGGTATGCAGATACAATGATGAAGAAGGATACCTTACAAAAAGGTTTCTTTCCTTCTGCAACAAGATTTTTATTCCATACCCTCCTTATGTGTGTTTCAAACAAAACCACTGTTTTTAATGAAATACCTTTAAAGATTCAAAACCTGGGGTATGCTATTCTTCAAATAGAAGTTTTCAACTATTCTCAGGTAATCTTTAATGATTTGGTTAAAAATGTTGAAACAAAGGCATTCTTACTGTTTCCAAGATTTTTAAGTTATTATTTTGAAAAGAAACTTGGTAAGAATGATCCTTCTGCAATAAAACAAGGTGAATCTCTTCAAATGCACAGCTTAACTGCTGAAACTTTTACAAGAATGTCAACACCTTGCAAAACACAAGCAGAGGTGCCTGAGCAGAATTTAGCAGCTACCACTGCTCCTCAGGTATCTGCTGCTGAGCCCACTGCTCAAGGTGATCAAAGTAGCAACACAACTGCTTTGAAACCCACACCTAAAATCACCAAAAAGCCACAGAAAAAGAAAACTCAAAAACCCCCCAAACCCATCAAAAAGGCAACTCTGGAGGATGAGATACCAGAGCGACTGCCAGTGACAACACAAAAGTCACAAGAAACCACCGCTGCTTCTTCCTCACAGCAGTTGGTACAAATATCTCAACCCATAACCGAAACTCCTCCTGTTTCTTCTCAAAAAGAACAGGTTGTACACATAGGGACTCCACAATATGATGCTCTGGAATCACTCGCTTCCATCCTCCACAGCCCAATGCCCAGGGCAAATTCTCTTCTCACACCAAACCTCACATCCACAATTCCTCCACCAACTAGACTTTTGTTGGAAGCAATTGATTTGAACCAGGCACAAACCAGTCCTTCTCAATCACCCATCAATGAGAACATACCTCAACAAATGACTGGGTCTGATGTATCAATCTTTCCTAACCCACCAACACAACCTGAGGAGGTTACACCCCTTGAGTTACAAGTAACTCTTGGTGGTAATCCAAGTGAAGCAGCCGCTACAACTGTTAAACCCACTGGTTTACATTTGGACAGTGGTTACATTAATAAGACTTCCTTGGAGGCAATTCCTTCAATAGCACCTCTGACATCTACCAGTGGATTCTTTTTTACCACTGGTAACTTCAAAAGATTGTCAAGTGTTGAAGGAAGAAGACCCCAATACCAAGAAAAAGGGGCATCAGTGGTTAATGTTTGGAGTACACTCCTTACCTCAACCACTGATAAAACCACTGCTAGTGGGAAATCAAATTATCCCATTAAATTGGGTGATGGTTTAAAATATCAGGATTTGACGGAACGAGTTGACAAATTGGATACAGTTGTTGCAGATATCAAAGACATGCTACAACAGTTGTTGACAATACAAAAGATGCAATCCACTGTTGATCCACCTCAAGCACCTGTTCTACCACAAGCACCTGCTGCAAATGAGCTCTGGAATCTATTTCAACCTTTTCTCCAACAACAAAAACAAATGGCTGATCAGCAACATGTAAAACATGTTCAAGAGCTGAGAAACACCATGGAGTCTAGGTTCAAGAACACACAAGCAGACATTAAGGTAATCAAGGCCCATTTATTGGAAACCACTGGCACTGCTCCTCCAAATGTTCTCTTTATTGATCAACTTCCCCCAGATAATGCCAAAAAGGGGGAGAAAATTCAGGAGTGGAAAAGGAAAGGAATAGATGATGGTCTGTACATTGAACCAGAAAGGGATGCCATGACTAGAAAAATTCATGTGCGAGATGTTAGCAAAAAGGTTGATGCTACCCAAGAAGCACTTGATGAAGGAGTAGCAAGTGTAAAAAGGGACAGAGCGGCAAAGGATATGTCAAGGTGGAATGAGGAGAAAAGAGCTTACATGGAGCTGAATGCGCAGGGTTGTTCTGGGCTGAAGGATGTTCAAAATCTTGTGCGAAAAAGAAATCCCACTACAAAAGTGAGGGAACCCAATTCCATACCATCCAGTCTCACAAAGCATACTCCAAAACCACCATCCAAAAGCCCCCAGCATCAAACTTCCATCCAAACAACTGTTGTAACTCCTGCTGTATCAACTACTGCTGGTACTTCAGAGGTTTCAACATCTGTTATCACTTCAACACACACCACTTCAACACACACCACTACCACTGCCTTATCACCACCACCATCACCACCAAAAACAACATCACCACCATCGCCTCCTGCCAAAAAGCAGAAGACAACAGATGTTACAACATCTGCTGTAATGACAACACTAGTTGAAGCACCAGTTGTTTCAATAACTGTTAGTCAATCACAAATCACTGCCACTCAAACTACCACCATTGTTCCACCCAAAGCATCATCAGTACCTCCTCAAACAAAAAGGAGAAGACTAATCCTAAAAGATGATGACACTTCACCACCACCAACATCTTCAAAATCTTTGTCACTTGTTACAATACCCAAGCCTGTTCCTCTCTCATCAGCACAAGTTCAACAGCCCTTAGCTCCTGCAGGTGTTCAATTTCCTCTTGAGCTCATAGCAGTCAGAGAAGAAATCAAGTCCTTTTATTATGAGGATGACCCTGCTAAAAGAAGATTGCCATCAGTTAAAGGATATCCCAGGCCTAACAATATTGAAGAATACTTAAAAATCAAGGCTAAGCAAGCAGAGGATATCTTAAAAAGAAATACACAAGGGAAATCTGATAGGGAAATACAGCAGAACTATCAATACTTGCTCACACAAGTCAGATCCCTGGAACAATTTGCCAAAAATGTATGTCAGCAAATTTCAGAGAGAGCAGATGAATCTCTGAGAAAAGACTACATTGAAAGCATTATGTCAACCAAGAAGTACAAGGGAGAAAAGCACATGTACAAGGAGTGGACCATCCCTGAGCTTGAACAAGAAGCAGCCAGAATTCAAGAAATGATAAAGAATAAGGTCAAACACACTCCTCCAGAATGGTCAAAGTACAAAAAAAATGTGCCTGAAAAATCACTTGAGCTAAAGAGAATGAAAGAGGAACTAGTTTCTGCTGATTATGGGTCTAAACATCAAGTGGCTAGATGGAAAGAAGATGTAGTTAGGGCCACCTACAAAAGGTTGGAGGAGCTAAGAAAGAAAAATCCATCAGTTCCACAAAAACCTGACTACCCTGAAGCAGAGGTTTCAAAGAGACCAACAAAACTGCAAATCAGGAGAGCCACTGCTCTAGCTGGTGCAGCCATCTTTAAAAGAAGGCCACAAAAACGGTTGGAAACTGAAACAGTGGCAGAACTAATGGCAGGAGATGGGCTTATAAAAGAAGGTATCAAAAGGATGATAGCTGAAACTCCTGACCTAAATCAACCTGCAAGTACTGCTCAGACAGTTCTCAATAGGCCAGCATCTCCAAACACCTCATCCAATAAAAATCTCCCAAGAAACCCACCAGACTCAAAAGTACTAAAGTGGGAAACTGACAAACAGACCCATGTATTGACTATGTTCAGGTCTGGTGGAGAAGTGAAGAAAATGACAAGGGAACAAGCACTTGGCATAAGTCTTGAAGATATGCAGGATCTCCTTGATCTTCCACTTGGTAGGGATGAAGATGACACAGATGCCCTAGACTTTGAGCTACAACTTAAAGGTCAGATAAGGGAACTGTTGATGAGGCAATAAAGTTCCACAATAATGAAGGGTTTTGGCATTATCTGTTCCAGGGGGAGATTGTTGGGAGTGAACCCTATCAAAGGAACAGATAATTAAAGCCAAAACCGGATCAGAGCAGTGGATCCAGAATAAGCAGATGTTGCATACAAGTCTCTCCCCTTGAAAGTGGTTTCAACATCTGCTGACCTCCTATCTCCTGACCGTACAAACTGCTGACCTACAACTGCTGATCAAGTAAAGACCTGATGAAAGACTAAAGCACTGATGTTCAATCTACTGCCTTGAGTCAAGCACTGCTGATCCGGACAAGTACTGCTGGGTTCACATCAGTGGAAGGATGCATCAGTTGTTTATTAGTCTTTATGTAATGAAATGTAATAGCAGTAGTTTAGCATAGCAGAGGTTTGTATAGATCAGAGGTTAGAATTTGTTAGGAGGTTAGATGTCACTTTCATGGTGACGTCAGCTTAGATGCTCAGTGGTTTGCTAGTGCCTATAAATAGAACAGTACTCTGTACTGTTCTATTAGCTCTTTGCAAAAATCTTCTTCCTGCACGAACAAACATTGAGCTCTGGCTGAGGGGGAGTTTGCATTCAATCATTGCATTGTAATCTTTGTTGAAATAAATTCAATCTTTCGGTTCTGTGTGAAAATGTTTGATTAAAGCATTTCTCTCGTTTGATTGTGTGCAAAGTTTGTTTCCATCTTAATTCCGCTGCACAACTCATCCATCTTCATCTTATTTCAAACGTAAAACACAATCAAAACCAAACTCAGATCCAACAAAGGTTCTTGCATTTTTCTTAGGTACTTTAGTCATCTTAGCTAACCTTAATTTACAGGTTTCACAAAAGAAAATCTTTATACTTTTACTGAAATCCCAACTTTACAGAGTTAATGCCGTTCATTTCGTCGTATGAATTACGAGAGTGAAAATAAAATAATGTTTATCATCAAAATTTATAGATACACACACGTTGATAAACCTAAATTTATCATTTGTCATACCTGTTCTTGAGTTATCCTTAAGGGTCAGTTATTTAAGGCTTTCAAATTTCCTTATAGATATACATATCTATATAATTATTTATTTCATGTATACCTAATTCATAAGGTCAATATATATAATAGGTTTGTGTTCCCAAAAATAGGGCAGACATCGCTGGAGTGATTTTATTAACATATACCCCATCTCACCCGGTTTCACCGGAGAGGTATCCTCATCTTACCCGGACAAGCTGGAGTGTTACCACATCATACATAGCTTTGCCAGAAAGGTAATTATTATTGTATTTCTCATAATTAGAATCACAAATGTTCATGATTCAGTATAGCTTGTATCAAGAAATATGGAAATTAGTATTCTCGTGATAGATCATATTCTAGAATCGAGTAATACAAATAAACAAGATATAACAGTGGCCAATTGTTATTGCTTATTTATCATATTTGCACTTTTCTAGTTATCATCCTCATGATATACCAATATCCATCCCAATTTATCTATACAATTATTTAGCTTATACTAAATCATTAAAATTTCTTGTACTACTAAGTGTTGGTTTCTTCTAGGTTTCCATTATTCTCATTATTCCGGTTTTCCTGATTTACTTCGTTGTTTATCTGCATCTATCAATTATTAATTACCACATGCTAATATTTAGTACAAACATTTAGGTACAACTGTACAAACAAATTTAATTAAAAATGGCGCACATTGCGACTTTTATATATATATATATATATATATATATTTACATGTCTATTACAATTTACAATTGAAATTCAAAATATACTAGGGGTTGTGCATTCATAATTTATTTTAGTCTATCTAGGAATATTATGCTCAACATGTTTTTATATAAGGTTTATTATTTCTCCTCTTACTAAGTTGTTCATCTAATGGGCAAAGTTCCTTTAAAGTTTCTGGCTCATAGGTGATATGGGTGCTAGTACTGGGTCAGGGTGTTGAGAGATAAGATAATTTATAAACTTTTCTGGTTGAGATCTAATTTCATTGGTTGGTCCGGGTTTGGCAGTTTAACTTAATTAAAAGTTAACATTTACCGCTGTAGTGGCTAACATATAGAGATTTGTCCATTGTTCATCTAATTCATCTTCCCATGGTGGGTTAGTGCCTATTTCCTGAGTTTCCTTATTAATCATCACTCCTTTTGGTTGTGACTTATTTATTTTCTCTTGACTTATTCTAATAATCCAACTTCTTTTCTTAGTGGTAAGTGGTTTCTCAAATTGTGCCTTACGAATAAATATTCCTTCCTCAGTATCTGCTGAGTATCTTGAGGAATTTGATTGAAATGAGGTTCCCTTATCTTTTGGTGAAATATCTAATTGACGATAGATGTCTGAAATTCTTTGCTTACCCATACTGTAAACTAACAAATAGTCAAATAACAAAAAAAAAACACATAATCACATAAGTTATTTTCTTAACACGGAATTTTAGAATTTGAGTGTTAGCATAACACTTCTTTGGCTTAGACCAGTGGCATGGCTCTGATACCACCTTTTCTGTCACGGCCCCCGTCCCGTTTTTACCCGGTCCAGGAGCCGCGGGGCAGAAACCCATGGTATTTATTATGTTGGCAGCGGAATTTTTAACAGGATCTTTAAACTTGAAAATGCCCAAATATTTTATTTCATAATTTGGGATGAACCCCGTAATTTACAATAGAGAAATTTCACGAGGAAAATTCCTATTTTACAAAACATGTTTATTTATTTAACTGAGCCACCACTTCAAGCTTGATTAGTGCTCTGTATCACTTTTCCTTGAGTCACAATAGGTCACCTGAAACATGTTTTAAAAAGGTTTTATCAGCAGAGAAATACTAGCGAGTCACTCAAGTTGCACAAAACGACACATTGTTATAATATACAGTATTAAGGGTGATTACATTGTTTTTATCAACCAATTACCCCAAATCGGTATTTGTCACTCGACTGTATCTGTGACTATGGTCAGATCACCCATTGGCTAACTCGTTGTCCAATGGTGACGAGTATCAAGTAATGTATACAAAACCCCACATACCGGCAGTAATTGAAGATTACAAAGACTTAATCCCTGTAATTATAACCTTGAAAATAAATAGGGTTTTGGAAAGCATTTTGATAAAAAGAGAATGACTCACATTGCAAATTTAGACGGGCAGAGTTTAGCCTACTGATTTAGCCTTGTTAACCTAATTCAAATAACAATGCACACGAAAACTAGGTCAGTAACTTAATACAACTTTTATGATAACACACGAGATCGAAACCGTCACGACGTATGACAAAGTGCAATACTTAAACATCCATCGAATTCACGACGAACGACAAAGTATAGCCCGAGTTTGAGCAGCACTTAAACATCCATCGGATTGGTTTCTATCGATCGGACATTAAATCGTAGCAGTGATCGAGTTATTACCCTGTTATCGCGGCAGAATTTCGTGCTGTGTGTTTTTTGAAGTAAACAGACGATATCTCAGTGTACGTAACGAGTTTTTACGTCGAACCAATGCCAAAATTCAAGTGCCAATGCCCTGAATTTATACTGAAAAACCGGCCCCCTCGCGTGGCGCGAGGGTACCCCCTCTAGCATAGGGTAGCCTCGTGTCTTACTAGCTTGGCTGAGTCGACGGTTTGATAAAATTCGATTTCTACAGCAAACTGTTTAGACAATATCAATTAGGGAATACCCCCCCCCCCTGAGTTTTAGGGGCCCTGGTCCTAGTTCCGATTGTTCTGAAAATTTTAGGGTTCATGCAGTATCACTTGGGGGTCTCAATTAGGGTTTCCTATTGGACAAAATAAAATAAGAAATAGTAATTTTAATGAGAGTTGTTACATCTATGCCTTCTCACAAAGCGCGAAGAGTATATCCGATTTGCCCCATGGACGAATATGCAAGCATACGTTTCATGCTTGTTTGAGTAATAGCAATGAGATTCCCCAATATCATGCTAAGAATAGCTGCAAGTACTAGCTTGTCTCATTATTGCCAAGATAATGATCTACTTCTTCACATCCACCGCAATGCATGAGGTTATTGAAGACAGAAGAATCATGGTATGCACTTCCGCGATTCAACCGGGTTATTCTATTCCGCCTCTTAGAAAGAAAAGAACTTAAATCAAAATACTTAATAGCATGGTGATAAATTTATACAAAACTTCTACCCCGAGCACACGCAATGGAACGGTAGACAGTCAAGTGAAATCCAATCTCACGTTATGGAAGAAGGAGAAGAAAGAGCCGAGAAGAAGGTACCAGCAACAACTGGTTTTATTACGGGACAGCTCATAATGAATTTCATATCTTTATTTCCGACTCAGGAAATCGTTTTTTTTTTCACAAGGAATTGTGATGTACGAAATAACATAACAACGTATTCATTATCATAAAAAAAGAGATGGTCCGTCATTATTTTTTATGTTTTATTTATTAGTAAGGGTATTTTTGTCATTTCACACTCACTTAACACAAAAAACTAACCCTCATCTGCGCCAGGGACTATCCGGTAACGAAATTGCAAAACTGGGAAACTATAGCTGTAATTTTAGAAAGTTAGAGACTAAAGGTGAACAATGGGGAAACCACAGGGACTATCCGGACATTTTTCTTTTTCAAAAATTATACCATTCTTCATCTTGTATTTATGTTAAGTCACTTGTTACATCGGATACTTGCTACTTGGGATCCAATATGTTTTGACATATTATTTATTGTATCACTTCAAATTATACGTTGTTTAGCGTTAGGCTCGGTCGTACTTTTTTGGACACCTTGGATTTTTGCTTTTCATTTTTAACACTAGTTTTGAATCTTAGGGTGTACAGGGTGGAAGAGGCAAGGGGTGCGGCAAGCCCCTTTGCCACTCGGAAAACACCGCCGCCACCTAATTATGCCTTGCGGCGGGTAAGGTTCAAATCGGGGACGAGTTGCCGCATGCAGGGAGATGGATGGTAGACTTGATTTGACCGTTGGAGCTCTTTTCAAACGGCTATATAGCCGTTACTTAAAAAAAGGATTTTTATATAAATCTATATAAAACTATACCCATTTTAAACAAATTCACACCAACACACTTTCTCATTTCTCCAAAACTATAAATTTCTACACCTATTTTATTTAAAAATGGTGGAAGAAATACTAGTGTTTTTTCCAGCCGATAACAGTAATTCATCCGATAGTAGCATAAGGATGTAATTAAAAGAAAAAGGAAGGGGACAATAGGTATTGTAGCTAAGAATGTAATTTAATGTATAGTATAATATGTAATTTATTATAGAAAATCGTCAAACCATAGCTGTTACATGCAGACAAGGGTGTACCCACACCAAGCCGTGGGTGGGTAGTCGCACCCCTTGAATAAATAATTTTTACTGTTATTTTTTCGCCGGAAATTTCGACCGCACCCCTTGGAAATTTTCATCTGCACCCCTTGAAAATTTTCAACCGCCCCACTTTTAAAAAATATTATGAATTTATAAAAAAAATATAAAAACACTGATTATTATCTAATATATAAGTATATAACACAATTTGTATAATATCCCAATAAAAGTCCAATCTACAATATATTTTTATTAGCCAAAGGTCAAACCCAACCCAAAGAAATTAGAACTAAATAAAATAATGCAAATTCATCCACCCATTCCAATTCCAAATCGCGCCCCAAAAAAACTCCCAGCGACCTTATTGGTTTTTTTTGTTATATGTGGTGATTAGGAGAAAATATAAACGTATAAGGGTTTAATCGTTTTATGTTTTTGATGTTTTTTTTGTTGTTCTAGATTTGTTGTTAAATGATTTTATTGTTTTATTTATAGCCTTGTTTGTTTAAATGATTAGTTACAAATAATCAACATTTAAAATTAAGGCTTGAATGTTTCAAAATAAAATTAAAAATTATGGATCATGGTTGAACATAATTGTTTATTATGTTTAAGTGTGTAGTGTTGTTTTATGAACTTATGAAGCGATTTATACGTGATAGAAACAATGAGTAAGAATGTAATGAACGTATGGGGTGTTTAGTATCTCTATATTATGTTTTGGATAGATTTCAAAAAATGAAAACCTATAGAGCACAATTTTAAATACGTTTGTAATAACGTTTGACATGTTTTTGATGATTATATAAATTTTAGTTTGATGTCCTTTTGTTTTACATGACCTGACCTGATCCGACCCGCTATAATCTGATTTTTTTTAATATAGCTAGGGGCCTAAAATCTTAAAAATATTCCACACCGCAGAAAAAATTCTTGGGTTCTCAATGCATGCAGATAGATATTATCAAGAATTTTAACAAACTGCATAAACTTAATTTGTTGATATTAAGTTGGCAAGTTAGCAATGATATCAAACACATTAGTTGATAATAGTACTCTTAAACGTGTTTCTTGTGGCCTATTAGATTTGTTTTTGGATTTTGAATTAAATTCGTAGAGAGATAGAGATTTTTCTTTTCGAAATATAAAAAAAAGAGTTAAATGCCATTTTAGTCCTTATGGTTTGTGTCATTGTGTTAGCTTAGTCCAAAGGTTTCAATTTTCGCATTTGGGTTCCAAAAAGGTTTCAGCATTGCCATTTTAGTCCATTGGGTTAACTTCATCCATTTTTTCTGTTAACGAGAAGGGCAATTTGATCATTTTAAATGGCCGAATTGCCTTCTATTAAAAAAAGTTACATATAAAATGACCGAATTGCCCTTCTTGTTAATAGAAAAAATGGAAGAAGTTAACCCAGTAGACTAAAATGGCTACGGTGAAACATTTTTGGACTCACAGACGAAAAATGAAACCTTTGAACTAAACTGACAAAATGATCCAAACCACAGGGACTAAAATGACATTTAACTCTATAAAAAAAATTTGATATCAGATGAAATTACACGATTTTAACATTGTTTTTTGTAGTTTTTATTTAAATATATTTATAAATATAAGCATAAAAACATGTGATCTGATCCCCTCCCGTGGCCCAGTGGTTTACTCCCATGTGGTTAGTTGGCCGGCTCCTCCTTTGGGAGGTCACCGGTTCGACTCCCACTGTTGGCACTAAGGGGGGGGGGGGGGGGGGACGTCCCAATGATGGATCGTATCCTACCGAGGCATGGTGCGGTCTTGAGGGCAACCCGGTTTTACCCAGCTGTTACCCCAGCGAGTCTCTCGTGTGGGGGCAGTATGGTTTCCGGGCGGAAGTCAGCTTGCGCGGCGGCCGGGGCCCAATCGAACATCGCGTCCGAGAGTGTGGGACTGACGGGGGATTGTCTTCGACATGAACCCGGTGACCAATAGGTCCAGTACATAGAAAGTCACCTTCAAAAAAAATAAAAACATGTGATCCTGTTTATATTTTATTTAATTTTGGTTTTTATTTTGAATACATAATAAGGATTTGATTTTTGTCTTGCAGGTACAAGCAACAATAAGCTATATAAACTATTGGTCTTTATTCTTGTAATGAGTAAAATGCCCGAAAACTTATGTGGTTTGGTAAAATAACACTTATAGTTCTCATCTTTTGAAAATTACATTGGTGTTTTCTGTGGTTTGACTTGTTGTTACTCGGATAGTCCCTAGAGTGGATGTCCGTTGGTTTTCACCGTTAACTTCATGTAAAATGACCAAAATACCCTTAGTATATATTAAATTAAAACACTAAAAGTAAAAGTAGATATATTAAAATTAAGGAATAATGGATTTTAATAATCCCAACTATTAACCGTTTGTCGGCAACAGTCCTAACTTCGAAAATAACTAGTAGTTGCCCCACCTTTTCACATATTGTAAACCAATGGACCTTTAGTAACATAACCTTAATTTCTTTTTGTCTCATTTTACTTTTCTATTAGTAAAGATCCATTGGTTTACAATATGTGAAAATGTGGGACCACCACTGGTTGTTTTTTAAGTTGATACCGTTAACAACCAACTGCTAATAATTGTTATTATTGAAATCCATTATTCCTAAAATTAAAGGTGGGACCACTAACCTTTTTATTCACCCTTTTAAGCCCTTGTATGTCTCTCACTCACCACCACCTGCTTCCACCACTTACCACCACCTGCCGCCACCTGCCAGTCCACTAGCATCAACATTTCCGCCACCTTAACTCACTCCTCTATCCCAAATCCCACCATCCATCATATTTAGAGAGCGAAACGACTAGAGAGAGATTAGAAAGGGAGAGACGCAGAAAAGGTCCTAGAAGAGAGAGACACGAACATGATGGTGACGATGGGTTGCTAATGTCAACAATGGTAATTCAGTCGATTAAGGTACATATTGCCTCTTAGGGTTTCGGAATTTGAGTTGAATTTGTAGATTTAGAACCGATTTAGGGTTTTACTTTTCGGGTTTTGATGATGGTTGTTGTTGACGGTGGTGACGACAGAGAAATATGATGGTGGTGGTGGTGGTGTATGGGTATAGAGATTGTGGTGGTTTAGACGGTGGCTGCTGTTGTGGCGGTAGTGAGCGTGGTGGTGTTTTGTGACAGGTTGAGGGTTGGAGGGGTTAGGTTTAGGTGGTGGAGGTGGAGGTGGGTGGAGGTGGAGGTGAAGGTGGAGGTAGAGGTGGGTGGCTATGGTGATGGTTGCACGTTGTTTTGTAGAAGACAAAGGAGTTTGTGGGCCCCACACTTTTAATAATAATAATATGAGTGTGTATAGTATTTGTTTTTTTTAAAGACAGAGGTAAATAAGTAATTTTATATGTACTTAACAGAGAAACTAACGGACATCCATTCCAGGAACTATCCGAGTAACAACCTATCAAACCATAGGGAACACTACTTAATTTTCAAAAGATAGGGACTATAGGTGTTATCTTACTAAAGCACAAGAACTATCTGGGTATTGTACTCTTCTTGTAATGCACATAACTTAACTTTACTCGGGACCAAAGCTCCGTCAAACTCGACGTTTCCTGGATTATCAAGTGGTATCAGAGCTACGGTACCGATTCAATCGATCTAACAGTTGATTGAATCACCTACGCTCAATAAATTTGGATGTGTAGTGAGTTTTGACGTAAAATATCAGAAAAACATCAAATTGAAGATCAATTCACGGATGGAATTCAAAATTGAAGTCATCATTATGTTCGGAATTGATTTTCACACAATCCTATGAAATTTCATCACGAAATTCAAAGAAATAAAGATTTTGGATTGAAAAATGTGTTCGAAAGTGTTCTTGTAGTATCAGCTCAGCTTCGTATGAACGCGCAGCTTCGTACGAAGGAAGGTTTCAAACTGTCATACATGTTGGTACGAACCCACTCACGGATTCGTACAAAGGCGCACACCTGGGTTTGTACGAATGTGGCAAGGGAGCATAAGTGTCAATTCTTCGCAGGTTCGTACGAAGCCACTCATGGGTTCATACGAAGGGGGCTTGGAATCTTAATTATCATATTATTACAACTTCGTACGAAGGGAGAAGTCCTAGCTTCGTACGAAGGAACACTTGGTGTTTCATTGTCAATTCATCCGGGTCTTTAACAAACAGATGATGCAATCACGGGTTGAAGAATTTAGTGGGGTAGTCATGATACTGGTGCATAAAGTTTATCATCCAGGGTATCTGACTATTTATGGGCCGTAACGTTAAATCCGCATAGATGAAAAACTGACTTTCGGTACAGAGATTGTCATATTCTCAATATAGTCGAGTTTTTTTTAGTGATGACAAAAGACTGAATTGCTCTGTTTGAGGGGGAATTCAGTGATGAGACGTCAGAATTTGCAAAAATGAGGGGGAATAAAAATTTCAATGTCATATATTGAAAATTCAGGCATTTTTGAAATTCGTGACACTACAACAGTATTCGGGTGGTTCCGACTTCAGAATTGTCCGGGAATGTGAAGCTGATTGTGGATGATAGCTTCTGAGATCGAGATTATCCGAGAGGGTGAATCTGAGTGTGGACAAATGCTTCAGAGATCAGTATATGTTACACGGTTATCCAATGAAGATTTGCTGATTGTGGAGGTTACCGTTTACACGGATCTATCATTCTTGAAGGTGCTTACGGAAAATGGGATTTCATATTTTCAGGGGTAATCACAGATTTGACATTAATCAGTTGGGTTTTTGTACAATACTTCGATCGAGGAAGCGGAATGCGAGATCGTGGTGCTTAAATGTCATATCAAAAACTGAACTCGGATGTGGCTAAAGCTGAAACAGAGATTGCTGCATTGATTAGTTTCAAGTTGGTGATTGTTCGTGAAGATTACAGTTTAGCATATCAGAGGAGTCGTGAACTGTGCAAACAAAGACCTGAAGATTCATTTCAGGGGGAATTTGTTCGAACACTGTCAAAAGCAAACCCAGATCATCAATCAAGGGGGAATCTATTGAAGATTTCAAGATGCCTGATTGAAGTTGCAGAATATGTGAAGTTGCAGTATATTCAAACACTGCTCAAGGTTTTCAACGTGAAAATTCGACAGTGACAGCCAATGGGGAATCTGTTGGTGCATATTTTGTATGTCTGCCACTGTGCGATTATGCTAGTTACAGCGTGTGTTAAATATTGTATAGAATAGAGTGAAAGTCATTACGAATCAAAGGTTTTGTGATGTATAAGCCCATTCGTACGAACGAATGACATAGTTTATTCGTACGAAGGCAAGACCAAGTCGCTTTGTACGAAGGCACCCATAGTGGGTTCGTACGAAGCCATGAGTCCTATATATATGGAGCTTGGGTCTTGTGTTGGACAAGCTTTTGGTTCCCTATGGGGAGATGCTGTCCAGCTGGTTTCACGGGTATGTAACTTTCATAGTTTCAATAGAAACCAGATTATAAGTGACTGTTCGGTGTCGTTTCTATCTTCTACTCATTTCTTATCACCGAACCCATCGTCTCGGGACCAAAGCTCCGTTAAACTCGACGTTTCCTGGACTATCAAAATAGAGATGGATTCAAATTATTAATAGTTGAGCAAGATGGTAAAGTTATAACCAAAACAATAAATGTTGTATAAATTTGTAGATTATATTTATAATTTCGTTTTCTATTGTTATATGTATTAAAAATAATGCAGTTATGTACAGTTCTTTTACTATTACTATCACGTTACGTAGTTTCTCGCTCATATGTAAAGTTTTTTACTATTTCTAGCACCTTACATCCTTTTCAATATATCTGTAGTTGTTTATAACTTAAGTTTCAAAAATGTGCTTTGTGTCACGCTCATATATAGTTATTTATGGATAGTGATTACGAACTTTCTACGATTGTACAGACTGATACAGTTATTTATAGGGAATATCTCATAGAATAGTAACCAAGTTTTAAGAGTGTTCTAATTAGGTCATTCATAAAAAAAATTGTTCTATTTAAGTCATTGAAGTTTATTTTATGTGCTAATCCTATATAAATGACCTGAATAGCAAGTAAACAATCATATATGGTAATTATTTAATTTTCATAAACACGCTAAAACAATTAATTAACAAAAGAGATCAAATAATCAAATCAAAACAACACCTACAATCGTTGATTGATGTTACATATTAAAAAAACCCTACATCGTTAACCTACCATTCTTTGGCATTGATATTGAGCAATTAGTCTGCAAGTTTTAGAAACAAGAAAAGGGGATTCTCAAAAGTAGGTAGCCAAAGGACTAATTTATGGTTTGTTGTCATCAATTTGGAATTTTGGATGACGCAAAGTTGCAGGGATGATTAACAGGATGAGGGTTTTGATATGAGCATTTTGTTGTGTTATTATTATTTAATAAATAAATAATTATTTTTGACCATGTCAGCATATATTAATATTATTATTAATAAATAAAAATAATAATAATGACTCAATAAATAAATATATATTTTTTTCGTAATTTTAAATTCTTTTTACATTTTTTTAAAAAATTATCTTGTAATTTTTTAATCCATGTAGGCCTTTATAAGTCATGTTAACATATTTATAAAAAAAGAAAAACTTAAATAAATGTCATATAGGATGGATAACCTACTATTTAAGTAAAACATCTAGGATTGAAACATCAAAATGAACTTTAGTGACCTAATTGGAACAAAAAAAACTTATGAGTGACTTAATTAGAACATTCATAAAACTTAGTTACTATTTAACAAAGTTACCCCTTATTTATATGTTATAAAAATAAATCAGTTATGTAAACTATTTTAAAGATTATATAATTATATAATTTCCAATGTTATAAAAATCGTTAGACGCTAGTCGGTCAGTGGGGTACAGACTAGTGGTTAATAAGGATTAATTGGATTGAGATTTTTATATGTAATCTTCAATTTTATATATAAATATATAGAGACCGGTTATTGTACAGATTGCCTTAACGTACGCTGCGTACGAGATGTAGTATCAATATGTGATTTTTTTAACATGCTATTTTGGTTTTTTCAGCAACATGCGACTTTTTTTACATGCGAATTTTTTTTCAACATGCGCACTTTTTTTTAACATGCGATCTTTAGCTTTTTACAACATGCGAGATTTCTTTTCTGGGGTTATAACATGCGAACTTGCCATAGCGTACAATTCGTACGTTAAGGTATTTTGTACGATACACTTTCTATATATGTTTAGGGAAACCTTTAAATGAGAACACTAAATATTGTGATAACCGTAAGAACAAATGAAAGAATTACGAGAACTTGGTAAAAAACAATTCAAAGTCAATTTTTTTTACACTTATCATTATTATTTGAATACCATGTTAAATATTTAATTTACACGTTTAAATTTAAGTGAATTTGTAAATAAAGAAAATTTACACATGTATAAATTTGTTTTATTTACACGTGTAAAAAATCTAAAAATAGTGATTTTAAGAGAAGAAATGAATTATTTGATGTTGTAAATTCTTTTTTTATGTTGTATTTAAATTACATTGAGTTTTGTAGTAAAAAAATGGTTTTGATTGGGTTTTTTTCATTCGTTCTCACGATATCTAGCGTTATCAAGATAACCCTCCCTTACACACACACACACACACACACACACACACACATATATATATATATATATATATATAGGGTGAGGATTTAGAGAGAACGGTAGAAAGTGTAAGAACGGTGAGAATGCTTATTGATCGTCCGATCAAAACAATCTATGGACTAGATTGGCGTGGTGACATTTTAGTAAATAACATCAATTTTTATTACGTGGGCGCGCGTCATTAAAGGTAAAAAAGTAAAAAACCATTCCTCAAATAAAACGCCATTGAAAAATAAAACGCCAAATAAATACAAAACGCCAATTTTATCACTGTGTACTTTTTTCTGTGTATTTATTTAAGCTTTCTGGCTACAAAAACGCCATAAAATATGAAACGCCATTATATATAACGCCAAAGCTTAAATCCGGATAAATGTTAATTACATTTTTTGTTATAAAAATAACATCCCGCCTAAACTACGCGCCAAAAAAATTCTATAAATAGAAACGCCTCACCACCTTCCGTTTATCACAACAAAAAAAAAACACAAAAAAACACACAGTGGTTGCTAAAAAAAATTACAACTCAATGTAAAACGCCAAAAAATACAACGACAGCATACATATTTTCTTTGATCCTCAGTAATGTTCTGCATTAAGCTTTGTTTAATGATTTGTTATGTGAGTGTAGTAAGATTTTGCTGCATGAGATGGACAAAATTGAAAAAAAAAAGGACTGATGACACCCATATGTCATACTGTCATCTTTGTTCCTGAAAAAGGTTTGGATGATAAGAAGAGACCTATACCAGTGTAAATGCTACTTTGGCATCAATGAATATAATGAAGATCACAGGCAGATAGCATCCACCCACAGGGGGTCGCAGGGCCGTCTCCGAAAATCAAAAAAAAAAAAAAAAAAAATTGGCCCTGTGCGAGAAAAAAATTGGGCCCTATTCGCAATTTTTTTTTGCCAAGCAACGCCCCTCAATTCATTAATTGGATTTAAATTAGTTTTGTTTATTCAATTGGGTCCGAGTTACTTTCATTACAGATGAAGGTGTTCGTATCTTTGTCTCTCAAGTGTTTTGATTCAGTAATAACAAAATATAGATAAATATGGAATGTAAATTTTGTTATATGATTATGTATATTCTGTTAAGTAAGCTACTATTTTGGTTGTCAAAGCCCAATGTAAAAAATATTACATACATTCACTTGCAATCTGCACACCGCTACTTATTTATATAAACTAGTCGTAAGCCCTCCGCGTTGCGGAGGAGGCGTAAAACTATGTTAAGTATTCAATTGGGCCCGAGTTACTTTCATTACAGATGAAGGTGTTCGTATCTGTCTCTCAAGTGTTTTGATTCAGTAATAACAAAATATAGATAAATATGGAATGTAAATTTTGTTATATGATTATGTAAATTCTGTTAAGTAAGCTACTCTTTTGGTTGTCAAAACCCAATGTAAAAAATATTACATACATTCACTTGCAATCTGCACACCGCTACTTATTTGTATAAACTAGTCGTAAGCCCTCCGCATTGCGGAGGAGGCGTAAAACTATGTTAAGTAGCAACCGGATGATCATCAAGGGAAAAAATATAAAATAAAAAAAACGAAGTTCAAATACCAAGTGACTCACATGACACGTAGGCGAAGTCGAATTTATACCGACACGTATTAGAAAGTTGAGGGGTAAAAAACCTAAGGGATCAAATTTAATCACCAAATATTGTGCTAATAAAAAAACTAAACTTATTCAACTTTTGTGGAAAAACTATAAAAAACCAAAGTTTTATTATAAAAAAAACCTTAAAGTTAAAAAAAATAAAAAAAGACACACAAAAGACAAAAAACACTATCCTCGGTATGTTATCATTTAATATATATAAAAAACCTTAAAGTTAAAAAAATAATAAAAAAAGACACACAAACGACAAAAAACACTATTCCTCGATATGTTATCATTTAATATATATAAAAAACCTTAAAGTTAAAAAAAAATAATAAAAAAAGACACAAAAAACCTTAAAGTTAAAAAAATAATAAAAAAAGATACACAAAAGACAAAAAACACTATCCTCGGTATGTTATCATTTAATATATATAAAAAACCTTAAAGTTAAGAAAATAAAAAAAAAAGACACACAAAAGACAAAAAACACTATTCCTCGGTATGTTATCATTTAATATATATAAACAATGTGCCAAAACTATGAGTTTTATTATGGGAAAATCGCCAAAATGTCCAAGTTCTGGTCAAACCTTCCAAAATAGCCTGGTCAACCGTCTCGTGGAGACGTCTGAACTTAGGTGAGACGTCTTGACGGCGGTCCAACCACATCGTGCCACGTGTCCGACAAACATATCAGGTTACCTGGACGGCTGAGACGTCTTGGCTAAGACGTTTGCGCCGGCTTAAGACGTTTCATAGTGGCTAGCCGTTAATCAATACGGCTTGAGACGTTTCCCCTCGGCTTGAGCTGTGTCTGGGCGGCTTGAGCCATTTTTGTTTCTTTAGCCGGCTTGAGCCATTTTTGTCCATATTTTTTTGTCCATTTTTTTTTTTTCATTTATTTTTTTGAGACGCGTTGTACCATTTCAAGACGTTTAATATTAATTTAAGACGTTTTATATGAATTTCAAGATGTTTAATATTAATTTAAGACGTTTTATATGAATTTCAAGACGTTTGTTTTTGAATTTATATAGATCACTTAATTTTAAACACGAACTTTAAGAGAAAAATTGTTTTTTGGTGATTATCTCACAACATGAGGGTCAAGTTTGTTGTTTATACTGGGGGGAAGTGGGATTTGATTAACGGAAACATTGAGTATGTTACTGGTGTCGATTCAAGGAGACGTGGTTTAGAAATTGAAACAGATCATTCATATAATAGTTTTTTAAACTATGTTTCTAAGATGTGTGATACTCCAAACATTATACGGTTGTCATACCGGATGTCTACGTTTACTGATCCGATCGATATTATTAATGATCGAGATGTTAGATTTTTTTTTGATCTGGCGATGCAGAATCCTTTTGAATTATATAAATTATATGTTATTCAAGAGTCTGATGTTGGTTCATCTGGTTTGTCTTGTTTAAACAATTTAAAAGCTCCAGATCTACGTCAATCAGGTCGTCCAAAAGAAAACAACCGAATCTTGTCTCGTGGGGAAGAACCTGTTCCGGTATATTGTTCGCGTTGCCGAACATACGGACATGTTCGTGACGTTTGTTTAGATCCAATGAAATCACAGATTCGTTCACGAAAATCATCAGGCAAAGGAAAAGAGAAAGAGACAGAAACCCAGAGTTCAACGGATGACATTTTTCCATCTTATAATTTAGCAGAATTTTAATAATATATATTTTTTTTTATGTTTTATTTTATGAAAATCATGTAACAAATTCTACTTTTAATTAATATAAGAATTAAATTTTACAATCCGTACGTCAAGCCATCAAAAATTACTTGGTGTGTAGCGCCCGGCGTATAGTTCATCAGCCATGTAGCGTCTATATCTGACACAAGCATCCTGCATGTTTACTTCGTTCCATGTTAATGAACGGTTGTTAACTAGATTTTCCAATAGCATACATATGATAACCCCTGAGTTTCGACCAATATGAGCTTCGTGGTCAGGCCACACAACATCCCCCCAATACTCTAAGGCTTGTACACTATCTTTCCTTGATTGTTGCCAGTATGATATACGTTCCAGAAACCATACAAATGGAGATTCAAATTCTAAAAGAATTTGATGTATTTTCCTGTGTATGCAAAATCCTTCTCCGCAGTTACTTACGTTACAATTAACGGGAAAATAAGCATATATTTTAAACGAACGCATATTTATTTTTAGAAGTAACCAGTGGTTTTCGTTGTGCGCTACGGGCATGTAAATCTGGAAAAATTTAAAACGAAAATAAGTATTGGAAAAGGTATTATTTTAATGGAATTTTTTTTAAAAAAGTGTACCGTATCAACCTCCCAAATGGGAGGAAAAAAATCTTTTGTACCGTCTCCATATCCGTAGGCCTCTCTATTTTGTTCTACTATCATGTTAAAAAAAGTAGGCGGGAGAACTGTCCACCGATCATCATTTGACGACATCACCCGTTGATACATAAGCTTGTTGCACCAGGCATTGATATGCTAAGAAAAATATGGTAAATGTTTGACAAAAGAAAAAGTTTAATAAACGTATCATTAACATAATAGGTATTTCGAAGTTACCGTTTCCTGAATAAATCCGTTTCCACAAAATCCAAGTAATCCGCCCCACCATTCTTTTCCGAGAGGTGTTTTACCCATGTAGGTTGAGTAGCAAGTTGGATTATCGCCGTCATAATAAAACTCTAGAATATTTGGCGACCAATGTTCAAACCCATCCTCTTTGTTTATCCAAATGGTGCGTTGCACAGAATGTGGAATGTTTGAGTAAGACATTTGGTGTGGCATTGGATAGTGAGGGCACACATATATATACACACATTTTCACAGTAAAAAAAAAATTAAATAATATAAAATATAAATACAAATAGTTATGTTTATAATTTAAATTAATATAAATCAACCAAGAAATTCGAGGTCGTCCTCTTCTAGCTCGTTGACTAATTCTTTAGGAATAAGCGAGTCGTAGAAAAGTGTCAACATATGGCGCCTCATCCTTGAAGCCGTTATGCTTGTTTTTTCACCATCATTTAGGGGTTTTTTGTTAATTAACCGGTCTAGAAATATACAAACCCAAACCCCACAGTCCCCTAACGGTCCTGACTGTTGTGGCACATCATTTGCATATTCTGTTTGAAACGGAAATTTGAACGGTAAAGCTTTGTTGTCATAGTAACCATGCACACGAAGCCAATGGTCAAAAACAAAATTGATGTGGCAAACCACTTCCGTTCTTTGTTTATCCAAATCTCGCATACCCATCAAGCTAAAAAAAAAAAAAAAAACAAACATTAATTTTAAAAGTCATAACTTTTGAGATTAAAAGTATAAAATAAACACTGTTTAAAATTAAATTTTTACCTGTCATAAATAGTGAGGGTCCTGTTAACGAGGTTAAAAACTCCTAAAAACCAGTGAATTGATGGTATAAATAACGGTACATACACCTCGTCAACGCTAGTTATCCGAGGAAAAGGCTCTACTTTCCCGTTGAAATAACAAGCGAATTTCTGATCCAGAGTTTGCAAATGCATCTGAAAATATGGGGGTAAAATGGACCAACGAGCGGATGGATCTCTTGAATTATACATGTGTAGCATCCATGCAAAAATATGCTGTTACATGTTTGGACAATTTTAGCGAAAGTTTATACCAAACTATAGTATATTTAGTATTAACAAGTGTACCTCATCGCTTAACCAGCCATTCACCTCAGTGCCTAGCAAAGACCCCCAGAAAACAGGACCAACATAGCCGCCTGCTGTGAGTGTTAGTAGTCTATCTCCGCTACTTGGTGCCCAATTTTTTATCTTTTCAATTAATTGATCTTCATTATTTGAAATATTTTTTTGCTTCCGCCGGAGATTTTTGTAAACTACAAATGGTGAAAGCGTAGCCTTGGCGGGCTTCACAAGCCTTTCGGACCGCCTCACTTTAATCATCTCCACATCCTCATCCTACAATTACATTATTTAAGAACTAAATTAACAAAACATAGATGGATTATAAAAATTATATACGCTTGCCAAACTTACGGCTTCTTCGGTAACATTTTCTGGAATTGCAGACACATGATACACTTCATTATCTTGATTATCGAAATTCAAAAAGGAATCAGCTGCCGCCTAAAAATTATTAAAAATAGTTAGAAAAATTTTTAAACTAAATTTAATTTTTTAGACTTTTTTAGGCAAATAAAAAAATAAGTGGGTTACATTATAATATACTTTTGGCGATTGGTCCATCGGTGTTCGTATGTGGCTTGGAGTTGATACCGGAGCCATACGAAAACTTTGCAACAACTCCGACTTCAACATGTCAGTTAAGGCGCGGTTGTTTGAGTACATCTTCTGCGACCACTCCGAGTTGATCATGTCAGTCAATGCCTGGTTGTTTGATAACATCATTGACTGAAATTTAGAGACAAGCTGCTCTTCATAATAAAATCCCGATGAAAACTGACCGGGACCAGCATCACGTTCAAACTCAGCCGTCTTTAACGGAACATGGTTTGTATGAACCGGGATTTCCGGTGAAAATCCGTGCGTTAGAGGCACCTGAACTTCATCATCGCCGAACAAGCTGGCAATGAAGTCCTTCTGTGGTTGGCCGTAGTTTTGACTCAGGCCGATTGGATTAATTTGAGGGGGTAATTCAGTCGCCATAGCAGGATTAAAAACTTGACGTTCAAGGTCCAAATAATCCGAGCTTGAACTATACCACTCACCCTCGGCCTCGAACATAGTTGGTAGTATAGCCATTAGGGGTTTATATTCAGATATCTAACATGTTGAAAACGAAATATTATAAATGTTATAATATAATTTAAACAGTTTCTAACATAGTTGATTTTTTTTAGTTTTTAAATATATAATTTAAACAGTTTTTTAAATATATAAGTTGAAAATTTTAAACAGTTTCTAAAATTTTAAACAGTTTCTAAAATTTAACGTTTTTTAAATATATCGTTTTTGAAAATTTTAAAAATATATAAGTTTAATACGGTTAACGGAATGAAAATATAGTTAGTTTAAAGTATAAAAAACTCACCTTTACCGCATTGGCTAAGATGCCATCAACATTCAACTTCAATAGCCTATGTCCTTTTTTCCATCCTAAAAATCTCGGGATGGTCTGACTTTCGAAATATCCCCTCTTTTGTTTAAATTCCGGAAATACCTCCAGAATCCACATCTGTAAATGCATTATTTATCAACTATTAGTATACAAATTAAGTTAAGACAAACATTACACTTAAAATATAAAATATAATATACGTTTTTTCAGGTACCTTAAACGGCCAAACAAATCCATCTAACGAAAAACCCCTCGTGTCTTCCTTTTGACGAACGTGCATATCATACACGTTCGTATACGTGCTCTCCCAAAAATAATTACCCCATGGATATTGGTTAAACTCATTCAGATTATCCACCAGGTGTAACAAATTAATATCGACTGCATTTGTATCCTGCAACCCTAAAAACCCTTGACCCAAGAGCATCAGTAAACATATTCTTACGCAATCTTCCTCGCTATATTGCATGGGACCTTCAAACATATCTCTAATTAGTTTGAAATTAATACGTTCTCGGCCCGAGAAATGACGGTTTTTAAATGACTCAGGGTGGTCAATCGGCGTCCAATTATTGGACCCAAACCTTAATCCCGTTATTAGACAAAATTGTTTGGGGGAAAACATTAGCGTTTGTTGGCCTAGGTGATATGTAATCCCCAATCTGGGTGTAGGTGTATTCACTTGTAGTTGTGCAACACCTAGTAAGAGTAGACTGTCACACATGACACACCTAATATCCAAATATGGACCAAAACATGTCTGCCTAATCTTTGATATAATATGATCCGTCATTCTATTGTTTATATAATTCACTATATTTCATGATTGACGAACTTTGATCTTTTGGACCTTGTAAAGTAACAAAAAAAAAAAACAGAAAAAAAAAAGAATAGTAAGTATACTAAAATACTAAAACACTAAGAATAATGAAAGAAAAGACATAAGATATCACCGCTACAGATGGGATAACGTTTCGTCCAACGTCTTGCATGTCATGTTCAGGTGGTTGCATGTGCTCTTGACGTGGGAAACCGTAGTAATTTGGATCCATTTTGAGTCAACGAGAAACGTGATGCTTCGGAACGTGAATGTCGTGTGGTTTCAACGCAGGTTTCAACGCGGGTCGGGTTTTTCTTCGGATCTTCAACGGTCTTCGGATCTTTGTTCAAGATGGCCCCAAAGGAAAGAACGTGGTCCCAATTCCGTTTGCCCGTGTGAAATGAAACACATGAACTCACACTCTCCTACTCAAAACGTGTTCCCGGATACGTGTCAAGCGATGGGTAACGGGGACACACGTGTCGTTCATCTAAGGGCATATCGAAATGAAACCTCTGACGTGTTCACGGGAACCGTCTCAGGACCTCCTGAAACGTCTTAAACATCTTAAAAATAACACGTGTTCAAAGCTGATACGTCAAAGGGTCTCGTGAAACGTCCCAAACGTTTGAAAATGGAAGTCAAACGTCTCAAATTACAGTCAAACGTCTTTAACGTCTTCAAAATTTTGAAACGTCTTAAATGCAACGTGGCAAACGCTTACCCGTCTTGATTAGGGTGAGACGTCTGAAACGTCTTGAAAATTGCTGAAACGTCTTGCAAACTGCTGAGACGTCTTGAAAACGTCTGAAACGTCTTGAAAACTGCTGAAACGTCTTGCATACCTCGGGACGTGCAAAAATGATTTTTTATTAAATATTATTAAATTTTTTTTAATAAATAGGAACGTGATCTCAATAACAATTCTTCCCTATTTCAGTATATTTCTGTAGCACGCGAAAAATGTCTGAAAACAATAAAAACGATGTATACTGCTCTCAACCAGCAAAGAAAACATCATCTTGGATTCTCAAAAAATGGAGAACTAACAAGGGTGAAAGTTCTTCTGAAGATCCACAACGAAATGATTCAAACCAAATGCACTTTGTACACAATAGAGAAAGTTTTCACCTCCACAGGGCTGGTACATGGGCAATTCCAGACGACGAAAGTGAGAACTGGTCAAAAGATGTGGAAACATTCTACAGAAATGGGGATGCGCCGTTCTGTTATTCAGCAGTTTTCACAAGATCAATAGAGTTGGACAAAAATTTTTGGGGGACTCTATTAGGTTTTCGCTGTGGCGGCTACCTAACCTCAACAGTTAATTATTCTTCTTAATTTTTTTTATTAATTTTACTAATTTTTTTCGCGTTTTTAATTAATTTTAAATTAAAACTTATACAGCATATTGAAGGATGGGTGGGAAGGCTAATGGCTTGGAGAAATAGAATGATTCTACTCCAAAAACCGTTGTTAAACTTGCGGTGGACAATTCTTCCACCACAATTTTATGAAATGTTGTTAGATTCTACTCCAAAAACCGTTGTTAAGTATGCCAATGGCAAATTACACCCATTTCCATCTTTCTTCGAGGTGGATTACGTCTTATTTCCGTTACCGTTAGAAAATAACGAATGGCTCCTAGCTAGACTAGAGTTATCGTCACAGGACTTGGTGTACTACCCGTGCGAAGATGTTTGTGTGGGCAATAAATACAGAAACGTTATTCTACCCCGTTTGACGAAGGTTAAAGTTTACTTAGGAGCATTACTAGTGTATCTGCAATATTGGAAAAAAACGGGAAAACCAGAAAAATATATATGTGCCGAACTCAATGACAACTACGTGTTATCTAACCCAACAATCGCAGGGAATGAAGCAGTCTACCTGTGTATGCTTATGGAGCATCTGGTTACGGATAAACCAATAAATATAACTGGAGACATTTGTAAAAGTTTTTTGTCGTACAGACAATTCATTGCAGAAAAACTGTATTTTTGGCGGTGTTTACCCCGTCCAAACGTTGGATAGTTTATGCAATAAAATACTTGTTTTCAATTTACACAAATACAACAATATTGCAAATTCAATTACAAACACTAAATAGGATAGCGATGCAATACATACTAATTCCACAAATACAACAATATTGCACTTGCAATTAAAAAGCTTAGCACATATAGTTTCTTCGACTTCATCTTTGGGTCACATCTCATTGCTTTCAAGTTATTGTTCTCCTCTATTAATAACTGGTTTTGTAATTCTAGGTTCTTTATCTTTATATCTTTAAACGTCAGTGTAGTTGAGGTGCCGTATGAACGTTCAAGGAACATATTATCAACATCTTGTTTCCACAAGAAGAATTTGCAATCACCTCTCTACAAAAACACAGCAACTATAAAGTAATTGCAATTGACTATCTAAAAAAAACAAATCCAACTTACAGGCCAGTGAGAACACCCGTAAAATTCTTCACCATGTCTTTGACTTTTAAGTCCAGCAACCCGAACAACAGCAAGAATGTCGTGATGACAGTACACATTTCCATCCAAATCGACCTTGAAAAGTCGTGGTCTTCGAATTAGACCAGAGGTAGAAGACGAGGACATGTTGAATCAAATGTTCCAAGTTGATATTTCTTTTCTTTTATAAGAGTTATATTCATGTTTTCATCCCTGAAGTTTGTCAAACATAACGTTTTCAGCCCGTTAGGTTCATTTCCGTAACCATTTCAGTACACTAGCTTAACTCCATCCATTTATTTCTTTAACTTTGGGTTAACTAACTAATTCAGGGACGGTTTGCGTCAGTTTTACAAACACAGGGACTTAAGTGTAACTCAAAAACATTAAAACAAAAAAATACCTAAAAACCGGTCACATATTTGCACATATATTATATATATACAGACTTTAATATTAAATAGTAATAACTCAAAGACATTAAAACCAAAAAATACCAAAAAACCGGTCACATGGGGGATTCGAACTCGGGACGTGTAATTCAACAAACGACGTGGTGACCGGTCGGGCTAAACCCTCATCCGTTAATATTCTACACATATATTATATATATACACATGTTGTATTATGTTAACGTCTAACTTTTAAAACATACTAAACGTTAAATTTAAAAGACAAATTTTTACAAAACAAAAAAAAAATTGCATTCCTTAAAAGAAAAAAAAACATTACATTACCAAATAAGAAAAAAAAAAAAAAAACAAACAAACATCTAAATCCAAACCCTAATCGTTTCCCACTGCGAGACATGTTCGAAATCATGTCCTTCATCGTGGCGGAAGTTGATAAGGGCAACCGCCTTGATGTCGTCCTCGCTAAGGCCCTCGGATGAGTTTTCCACAGACTTGTAGTAATTCTCGAACTTCTTACATTCCAACCGTATAACCCGAAACCGTGAAGATAATGCATCAACGGTACGCCCGTGGTTCGGACCACGGAGTTGTGCAAAATATTGTTGCACCCGGACCCATAGACCCCCCTGCCCTCGACAAGGAGGATTGACATACACCTCTTCCCAAGCCTCCACCAAAGCTATGTCCTCAAGTTCCGTCCACCCGTGAGCAGCCATGTCTGGTTGTGTGTAGAAAGATGAACAAAGATGTGGAAGAACAAGAACGCCGTGTAAATGTTTAGATTTAGGGGTATATATAGGTGGTGAAGTGGCTTGAATTTTTAACATGTTGAAACGTCTTAAACGCCTTGAATTTATAACATCTTTAAACACATTGATAATACTGATTGACTAAGAATTAAAACGTCACATACTAAAATTTTTAACTTTATTATTATTTAATACAAAGTACATAATCCGAATAACATAACACTGATACAAATATAATCTCTTTGAACTATAATACACTAAACCGCTACTTCATTTGAACTACAATACACTAAACCGCAACTTCCATAAATTTAAAATGGGGTTTCCCATCCGAAAGTTGATTCCGGAAATTCGCATCAAAACACCTAGGAAAAAATACTATGGGTTGTGAACTGGTAAGTTCCATCAACCCATATTTTTTTTGGCCTAGGTGATATGTAACGGGTTGTTCCAAATTTAGTTCAGCGGTTCCCCCGCTGGGTGATGTTACAAGACTTGGCGAACACATTGGTGAGAGCCCATTGTGTTAGCAAAAGTCTTATTAACCATCCGAAACGGGTAGAATCGTCATTACCTGAACAACCCGTTTAACCCTTCACGTGTCCGTTGTAGATGAGTTCTTGAACCCGATCAACCCCGCAGAGCACGTAGAAGGGGATATTAGACCTGATCCCACCAAAAGTGGGAAGATCTATGTCCGTTGTAGATGACTTCTTAGAACAGTTGTAGATAACTTCATAGAACCATTTGTTGAATCCGGGGGTCTGCCCATTTTTTTAAGCTGTAAACACCAATGTGTATAACAGGGTGGAAAATTGTGACTTAAAAACAGGTTCAAAACGTCCTGAAAATTTCTTCGAAAATCGGGAAACGTCTCAAACGTCTCAAACGTCTGAGACGTCTCATACGTCTGAGACGTCTCATACGTCTGAGACGTCTCATACGTCTGAAACGTTGAAAACCGTGAAACGTCTTAACAATTAAATAAAACATTAAAAAATAAATAAATAAATATATATTTATAATAACAAACAATCTAAACTAAAAAAAAAACATTCAATATATGTCTAACAAACAATCTAAATAAACGGGTTAAAAAAACAAATTATTATATATTTAATATATGTCTAACATATCAACGGATGAGGGCTTAGCCCGGCTGGTCACGACGTCGTTTGTTGAATGAAACGCCCCGAGTTCGATCCCCCCCCCCCCATGTGACCGGTTTTTTTTATATTTTCAGTGTTTTAAAAAATTAGAAACTAATATTTAAAAAAGAAAAAAAAAAACATTACAATCAAATATTAAAAAAAAATATAAGCTTAACGGCTAGCCACTCTCAAACGTCTCAAGCCATTCAAAACGTCTCGAAGCCACTCTCAAACGTCTCAAGCCATGCAAAATAGAAGCTTAACGGCTAGCCACTATGAAACGTCTTAAGCCGGCGCAAACGTCTTAGCCAAGACGTCTCAGCCGTCCAGGTAACCTGATATGTTTGTCGGACACGTGGCACGATGTGGTTGGACCGCCGTCAAGACGTCTCACCTAAGTTCAGACGTCTCCACGAGACGGTTGACCAGGCTATTTTGGAAGGTTTGACCAGAACTTGGACATTTTGGCGATTTTCCCTTTTATTATTCTCTTTCAGCTTATTTTTGGCTCACAAGATATTTGATTCAAGTAAGCTAAGTGGGTTAGTTGTTTGAAAATCTAACTATCTCATTTTTTGGCTGTTCTTACTAAGATTATATTCCAAGTGGGCTTCAATCATTTTTTTTCTTAAAAAAAGGTGCAAATTTAGTAAATGTTAGGCCCAAAAGTAATTACATCTGCTGAACAAAAATAATTTACTAATGTTAGGCCCTAAAATAAGCACTGTTACAACTTGCAGCTGCTGAACAAAAAGAATTGGCAAAATTTTAATGTCCAGACTCGAACCTGGATTTCTTGCAAACATATGGAAGCGCCGAATCAACTAAGCTGTTATAAAATTCTTGTTTTTATTGTATGCATATATTATATATGCATATATTAACGAGGATATTTTTTATTTGGGCCCCCATATCTTTTGGGCCCTGCGTGGGTGCACATCCTGCACACCCTATGGGCCGGGCCTGGGGGTCGCTCTATGTCTCCAACATCCACAAAGACACTTCAACACATGAACAAAGAAAATAAACAACGTCAAACCCAAAACGCCATTTATTTGTCACATTTCTTGTAGTTTCAAAAGAAAAAAGAGACTGATGACACTGAAAATTTAAAATCATAAATTGCTTCTACTTTGTTTTTTTTTTTAATTTTCTTTATCTATTGTTTGTTTTGTAATGTCAGTTAATAAATAAAATAATATTAATGCTATAATGAAAAATATAATAAAACGCCAAAATTAGCAAATACGTGTAAAACGTCATAATGCCATAAAAACGCCCCAAAAAAACAACAAACTATAATAAAATTAATTTAAACAACTAATATTATAAAAAAAGCGTGAAACAATGTGCAAAGAATATAAAATAAAAGAAGTCTAATAGTTATCTAACCGCCATTGGAAAACAAAACGCCATAATTACAGCCGTCAAAAGATTTGACGTGTTAGACCATTAAAACAGTTGATTCTGAAAACAAAATACGGTAAACTGCAAAAAACAGTAAAATGAAACGACGGAAAACATAATTACTAACATTTATTATATTAAATTTATTTATCTTTTTCAAAATTCCATAATTACCTGTCATACGCGGGGAAAAAAAGTCAATATAAAAGAAGACCATGAGAACTCAAGCTCAAACACGCCAAAAAGACTAAAACGCCACATATTCTCCAAAACGCCAAAAAAATTTAAAAAAATGGCTAAGGTTATTGCATGGAGGTTTGAAATGAAAGAGAAATGATTCATCATAAAGTTCTCTGACAGGATAAGGGTAAAGGTAAGAACAATAAAAACCATGATAATGATGTTTAGAAGGATATCCTGGCCCTTGGGGTTCCAATAGACAACGATTGTGAAAGAACGAGAACTGTAATAAAAAGACTGGAGAGAAAGTTTACAGCAGAAGATGATGAAGATGATGATGATATTGAAGATACTCACATACCAAAACTTAGCAGTTGGGTATTGTATGAAGAAGAAGGAACACTTGAAGTGACTTATAAAAACGGGGTGCAATATTCAAGGCCAATGGAAGAAATGTTGAAGACATGGTTGCTATCTATCATTGAACAACTCTGTGATTTAACACCTTCAAACGATCCAAAATCCAATGATATAGTGATATTCAAGAATAGGCTGCAGCAAAGAAGAGACGAGCTAATGACGTTATACGCAAAAATGAAATTTGATGATGAAGAATCTGAAGAAAGTGATGAACAAAGCGATGGGTACATCTCTGATGTAATCCCACATACGGAAGACTATTAGTTAAATTTGATTTTCGTGTTATTGTAGTTTTATAAAATATTAATCTATGGTAATGAATTATTAACAAAAAGATACAAAACGCCAAAAAATGACATGGAAAAAGCCATAACGCCAAAAAATTAACTATATGACAAAAAAACAATTAATTCAACGAGAATAAATCGGAGAAAAAACAGTAAAACGCCAAAATAATTAATAAATCTACATAACGCCAAAATTATCTTGCACGCAAAAAATAAAGAAGCATGTCAAACGCGAAAATCGTGAAAGGAGAAGAATACTAAAAAGACAAAAAAAACCCATCGGACCCTGATCATATCCCGCGCCACGTGTTCGGCCAGGATGCGTTCTCACCGTTCTCACACTTTTTGTCGTTTTCTCCTGATCCCGTTTCTATATAGGATGAGGATTTAGAGAGAATGGTAGAAAGTGTGAGAACGGTGAGAACGTTTATTGATCGTCCGATCAAAACAATCTATTCTATATATATATATGCACGCACACATTTTTATGTGTAATTTTTTATCAAGACAAATTTGAACTCTTTATCGGCTCATTTTTCTAAGGGGACAAGATTAATCACCGAAATTTACAAAGGTTTGATCGGAAATGACCGGAATTTAGCCGGTAATTGGCCGGAATTTGTCCAGAACCACCTTTTTAGGGCCGATTAGGACTGCCTAGGACCAACGTTGACCCTCTAGTGATTTATTGGCCGATTAGAAGAAAATTACTCGGTGAACCTCTAATTAACGATTAATCGGTGACTAATTGAATGGTAATCGTGATTTTTACAACCATAATTATTTCTACTATACAATCAAATATAATACACAGGTATAATATTCATACATTTTATACATTTATATGGATTGATGTTTTCCTTTTTTTCTTTTTTAATTTCTTGATTTGGTTGGTCCACAAAAATTTGTAAAAGTTTTCTTATAATTGTTGCATTTTATCAGGTTTTACTTTAGCAGATATAAAAAAAAATCTAACAAATATAATAGTTTATACATATTAACTTACAAATTTATTTCTTGATTTGGTTGCTCCACAAAAATTTGTAACAGTTTCTTGCAAGCGTAATATTTCTCTTATTTCTAATCAGATAACTCAACAAATTAAATTAGAACGATCATTCTAAGGGTTTGATTTGTTGGCAGCTGCCACCTCCTTTGCTGTAGGGGTTGGTTTTGTTCGAAATTTTGGTTTTCCGGTTTCACATACGGATTCATTTCGTTATGGATCGATTTTCGGTTTTACATTTAGGCTTAAAATAAATTAACCCAAAAGAATGAATTGGGACATGAACTTTTTACCTTAAAACAGTTTTATCCACTTATTAATAAATTTAAACCTGTAACTTTCTTTTATCAAAATAACAATTTTGAGCTATAATTCCAATCACAAACATTCAATCAAATTCGGTTAGCCAAACTTGGTTCGGCTCTGGAACGAGTTTAACGAAACCATACAATACTTTTCTTTAAAAATATAAAAATCCGAACTATCAGTTATCGGTTTGGAACTTGAATCTTATTTCGATGCAGTTTTGTATGTTAGTTTGTATCTTGTTTCGTGTTAATCGGATTTTCCGCTAACCCCAACTTTGCCGAACAAGATGTCTGTCTATACACGTTAAAGAGGAAAGAAAAAGTAAAGAAAAAATGTTCCATTGCCGGGAATCGAACCCGGGTCTCCTGGGTGAAAGCCAGATATCCTAACCGCTGGACGACAATGGATTAATGATTGTTTTTCTCATAAATCTGTATAAATTAAGAAATACAAATCTTAGACAAAAATCCAGTGTTACACATTTAAAATATATAACAGCCTGATTTCAACCATTACAGTATAATTTTAGACTTTTCGTTACACTTTCTTCATCAAGAGGATCGAGCAGCATTCGCGTGTGATTCGCAACCAAGCATTTTAACTTGGTGTTATTTATGTTCGAGTCTAAATAATCTCTCCTAAGAAACAATACAAAAGTTGGGATAAATACAACCATTGCAACCTCCAAACTGAAAGGAATAAATTACGATTATGGCCTCTATGGTTATATTATTTTTACCCTTTTTGCCCAAAAAAGTATTTTTTTAACATTTTAACGTCTTTTTTTCCAACTCTTTTGGCCTCTAACGTCTTTTTTTCCAACCCTTTTGGCCCCTAACTTTTAATGGATGATGTTAGTGTTAGGGGCCAAAAGGGTTAGAAAAAAAGACGTTGGGGGCTCAGATGTTAAAAAATTATTTTTTGGAACTAAAAGGGTAAAAGTGATATAACCACACACAATGACCAAAATCCTAATTTACTCAACTGAAAAATAAGTTTAGAAACTTACTAGGATAATTAATTAGATAGTTTGATAAAGCATGTTATGCTACTGGGTTATGACAAGTGACAACGATCTCATCCAAATGGTTTCGCTGAACTCGGAAATAAACACAGCGTCAGCCGGTCGAACATGTACTTGGTTTGTTTGTTTTTGTTTTTGTTTTGTTTTTTTTTTTTTACGGTTTTCATCTTTTAATGATCACGTTTTTTGTAGTTTCAAAATAAGAAATATTCAACTTGACAGGAATTTAAACATCAATAAATTAGTTGGTTTCTACCATCAAAAATCAATATACCTTTTAACTATCTTCTTAAGAAATTTTTCATCCCATATTGATATATATATTAAAGTCACCATCGTAAAAGAAACCAATGAAAAGACACATGTCATTCATTGAAACCATCTATTTTTATAGATAATTAACATCAATTAAAAGATAATTATACAATTAAATTTAATATAAATTTAAACAATTCATATAGGAGATAATATAATATTTTAAAATATTTATTAGATTTCAAAATTATTTATTCTGAAATTAATGTAAATGATTCATTTATTTTATTAAACTAAAGTAGTTAACGGTAGAACTTATTTCAAAAATGTTTAAAGGGGTTTATTGGTTCAATTACTTTTATTTTCGTGTTCAATTCTCAACTCAAATACGATAATCACTATGTTTACGTGACATTTATAAGAACCATCACCGCAATCACCCCATCCATCGTATATCGAGTATATCCGTTAGTTTTTTTTAAAGATATAAATTTTTATTAGATTCATTCAGCGCGTGTAATAAACGAGATTTTTTTAAAGATATAACATTTTTATTTTTTACTATACAAAATTACATTTATGCTACTCGTGTAATACTCGGGGTTTTAAAAATATAACTTTTTTTTTATTATGTAGTATATAAAATTAGATTTATTCAATCCATATAATACATAGGGTTTATAAAGATATAACTTTTTATTGTTTGGTATATAAAATTACATGTGCTAAACCTATATAACACATGAGTTTCTTAAAAATGTAACTTTTTCATTATTTAATATATAAAATTAAATTTACTCAACCCGTACAATACACGGGGTTCTTAAAGATATTACTTTTTTTTATTATATAATATATAAAATTACATTTATTCAACCAATGTAATAAACGAGATTTTTAGATATATAGTGTTTTATTATTTGATATATAAAATTGCATTTATTCAACCCGTGTAATAAACGAGATTTTTAAAAATATCTTTTTTAATTATTTAGTATATGAAATTACATTCATTCAACCCATGTAATACACGGTGTTCTAATAAAAGTCACCAAAATAGCCACTCTTTAAAATCCAACTTTTATATCATATCATATAATTTATATAGTATTGTATAACAGTATTTATCCGCTTCGTATTTTTAAACACTTGTCACTTCGAAATCTTGAAGGGCAAGAGGTTATTTTTGTTACAACTGTTCACAAGTATGTATATTCGTACCTTGTTCACAAGTATGTATATTCGTCTTTTTGACCTCATCTGAACCCCCCATAAGAAACGTCTCATTAACCCTTCCAAAGTAGTCACCACTTTAACCGGAGCCTCAAAAAGCGAAAAATAATACGTGGGCAAACTATGCAAAACCGATTTAACCACAGTTAGTCGGCCTCCAATAGACAAAGTATTCGCTTTCCATTTCGTCAACCGTTATAACAACCCTCCAAAAACACCCTAGTTATACCCTATATACTCGTAAACGGACCTAAATAATATTAATATTATTAAAAATCAAATAAAAATAGTAGTCCCTCGCGGGCCGCGACCATGTCAGTAGGCCGGTTCACGGGGCGCGACAGAGTAACACCATGCGAGCCCTCAAGCCACCACGTGTCCACCTGCGTGTTGAAGCTACTGTGTTGACTCGCCAAGCCTAGGCCTTAGCCAAGGGTTCTCGCGGGTAGCGAAGGGCAGACCCGAGTTGGTCGCGGGGTGCTGGCCGCCTCTGATCAGGCTATAAAAGGAGGTCGAAGCCTCATTTGTTTCTCGTTCAATTCTTTATTTTCTCTCTCAAAGATATAGTGCTATTATACACGGGTATAATACCCCTAAAAAGCGAAGCTCTGCCTTGTTGTAAGTATTATAACCCCCGATCACGTATCTATTACCCTACCCGATTGATCTAGAGCTCCGTAATGCATGTCACGGCTCTGTCTTACTCAGTTCATTGGAGTTCTGTCTCGTGTTGTATGGCTAATGTGATTTGGGTTATTTTACTAACACATGTGCATTGTTTAATTTTAATAGATAATAATCAGGAGAATCATCAGGAAGCTATAGTTTTATCTAAGTCTACAATGTGAGTACACTATCTTTTTATCACCTTTTTGTGAGTCATTCTCCTTTTCTCACAGTTTGTGAGCCATTACTTCAAATGTTTTTCCAGAACCATAAATGTTTATCAGTTACAATTACAGTGATTAAGTCTTTGTAATTTTACAATTGCTGCCAGTATTATGGGGTTTGTATACAGTACTTGATAACCTTCACAATTGGGCACGAGTATCCAATGTGTGATATGACCATAGTCACAGATCCGTCGAGTGACACGTACTGAACGAGTAATTGGGTAGATATAAACATTGTAATCGTCCTTAATACTGTAATGTAATAACAACTGACGTTTAACAAATTGGAATGTACTCGCAAGTATTTCTTGCTGATAAAATCTTTTTAAAACGCGTTTCAGGTAACTTAGTGTGAAGCCAATAGAAGCTAGCTGGAGAGCACTGAAGGCTTAAAGAAGTGCCTATAAAAGTTACCTAAATAAAAAGGAGTTTATGTTTTCAATAATTAGGGTTTATCCCTATAAATGCATTACAAATGGAACTTAGGTTTTATCCCATTTATTTATTATAAAAGTTTGGTGTTTTAAACTCTGATGATATTTCCTAACTACGGTCCTGATGTATAAATTCTGCTGCCAAATTAATAAACACCGATACCATTGATCTGATCTCGCGGCACCTGCTCCCGGGGTAGGGGTCGGGGGCTCTGACTGAAGGTGGTATCAGAGTCAAAGCCACTGGTTTAAGCTATTTAGGTGTTTTGCCAATACCTAAATTTTAACCAATTGTGTTACGAAATAGTTTATGTGATTCTGTGTAAATATGTATATTATTTTTTTGTGTTATTTGACTATTTGTTAGTTTACAGTATGAGTGAACAAGGTACATCCGACGCTTATCGTCAATTAGCTAGTTCCCCAAAAGATGAAGGAACCTCATCTCAGCCAACTCCCTCAGGATACTCAGCTGATACTGAGGAAGGAATCTTTATCTTTAAGGCCTAATCTGAGCGTTCCCTCCTAAAAAGAGAGGATGGTTTAGTAGAGGAGCGCATGAGAGGAGGAAAAGGATGAAGAAACTACAACAATAAAGAGCAATAGCAAAAGCAAATAGGGAGATGAATGCCCAAACCCAGGAAGGTAATAGGCCATTGTGGGAGGATGAACTTGATAGGCAGTTAGCAGATTTCCATATGTTAGCAGATACAGCAGCGAACTCAAATCTGAACGAAGTAGCTAAACCCGAACTTTTACCTTTATTCCCTGATCAACAAATGGAGTTAGAACCCTATAACAACCCTCCAAAATTATTTCCGACACCCCTAATATATTCCTATATGTCTTAAAAATATACCCCGTATACGATACATGGCCTTAAATACTTTTAATTTTATTTAATTTAAATAAAAACAAAAATCAGAAGGTCGCTCGCGGGCCGCGAAGACCTTGTGTTCGGGCAACGCAGGGCGCGACAACTAGGCTACGCAGCCTCCCCCGGTGATGCCACGTGTCGTACAAGTGTCGAGCCTATAGTGGTGATCAGGCCAAGCTAGGCCCTACTACCTCTACGTCGCGGGCCGCGAAGGATTATCCTTCTGCTTACGCGGGCCGCGAGAAACCTGAAATCAGGCCCTACAAATGGAGGCCATCGGCCTTCAGTCCCAACTCGTTCATTCTCTCTTTCTCTCTTGAATTTCTACATAGCAATTATAATTTCCGGGCATTATACCCCCTAATAACGAAGTTCTGCCTCGTTGTAAGTATCATAACCCCCGGCTACGTATTAGATACGCTGCCCTATTGATCTAGGGTTCCATAACGGCTGTCGAGGTTCTGCCCGACGTAATCGTTGGAACTATGTCTCGGGGAGGGTATTACTAATGTAAATATTGGGTTATCATACTAACACGTGTGCATTGTTTAATTAATAGATAATAACTAGGAAAATCACAGGAAAAACCCTAAAGTTGCTATGTAAGTAATCTCCTTTTTATAAACCTTTTTGCAAATTATTTTTACAAAACCTTTATTTATTTAAATTATAATTAGCAGTGATTGAGTCTTTGTAATTCTTCAATTATTGCCGGTATGTTGGGGTTTTGTATACAAAATGTGGAACACGTTACCATTGGACAATGAGTTAGCCAATGTGTAATATGACCCACCAGTCAGGATTGACAATACTGAATGAGTAATTGTGTAGATATAAACACTGTAATCGCTCTCAATACTGTAAATTGATATAACTCTTCTTGATTAAACTGGGATTCACTCACCAGTATTTCCCACTGACAAAATGTTTTAAACGCGTTTCATGTAACAAAATGTGAAAGCCAAATAGAAGCCAACTGGACAACACTGAAGGCTTGGAAAAGTGGCTATAAAAGTTACCTAAATAAAGAAGATGTTTTATTTCAATAAAATAGGGTTTACCCCTATAAATTAGTTTGTAATGAAAACTTGGGTTTTATCCCAATATGTTTATTAATATAAAATGTGGTGTTTTACTCTGATAAAATATTTCCTAACTACGATCCTGATGTAATTTCCGCTACCAATTAATAATAAACACCGATACCACTGAAACTGGCCGTGGCCGCCCGTTCCCGGGATATTAGGGGACGAGGGTTCCGACAGAAGGTGGTATCAGAGCTAAGCCACTAATTCAGCCACAGAAGTGTTCTGCTGACACCAAAATATTATTCAATATGTTAGGAAATAATTTACATGGATATGTACATGTCTGTATATTATTATTTTGTGTTATTTGACAATTTGTTAGTTTACAGTATGAGCGACCAAGGACCTTAAGACGCTTACCGTCAGTTGTCCAGCTCACCTAGGGACGAAGGCACCTCTTCACAGCCTACCCTCTCAGGGTATTCGACTAACACTGAAGATGGGATTTTCATGTTCAAAGCACAATCTGAAGAGCCATTCCCTCCTAAGAAGAGAGGATGGTTCAGCAGAAGAGCCCATGAACATAGAAAAAGAATGAGAAAACTTCAGCAGCAGCGTGCTTTAGCAGCCGCTAATAGAGAAACGAATGCTCACACCCAGGATATGCTCCATAGGAGTCTAGCAAATTTTCATATCTTAGCAACTACAGCTGCAGACCCGAACCTGGAACAACTCATAGCACCCCAACCGTTACCACTATTTCCCACACAACCAATGGAAATTGAAGCCAACCCAGAAAACCAAATCCCAATGCCTGATTTTGACCCAGCTGAGATACCTAGAATACCAGCACCCCATCCCTCAGACCCAGATTATGACCCATGGTTTGATGACCATATGGATTACCAACAACGTTACCCAATACCACCCATGCCAAACCTAGCAGCCTACCCAGACCTGGACCCTCTGGACCCCTATTATGATAATGATCAATACATCACGGAAATTCTAGAGAACCCTTACCCTTACGAAGAACCCATACCCCAGTTCCCAAACCTAATACCAGCACCTGCACCACCCATGAGCACAGAGAATGTACAAGAATTCCGAACCTTTGGTGAGGAGATTTTAGAAGGAAGTGAAAGGATGAGGCAGATAGGAGAACGACTCGTCTGGAAATATGACGAGCGTAATATGGAATTTTGGATGAACCCGTACCATTAGTAGTAATAATGATAGTAATAATAATATATATAATATGTGTGTATGTTTGAAAAAAAAAACTAGACAATAGGTATGGATGCATAATATAAAAAATAGAGTAAAAGGTCGCAATGTTCGACGATTTTGATCAATATGCGTGTTGTGTGATTGTTTGCATTAAATATTATTTTGTAATATTAATGTGTGCCAATTGTTTAAAATTCAGATGGACAACGAAGTGAACCAGGAAAACCTGAATAACAATAACAATGGAAATCAAGTGGATAACAGTGCCATCCAACACATAGTGGCACAAGGGATTATAGATGCAATGCCATATATGCAGATAATAAAAGTAATAATGGCAGTAAACGACCTACTGAACCCGAAAACAGCGTAAACAATGGACCCATACTTCAAGTGCCCATTCCAAAAAGAAGAAGAAGAACCATGTCTTATGGTTGTTCTTATAAAGAATTCTGGTCCTGTAAACCAATAGAATTCTCGGGCAATGAAGGAGCCGTTGCAGCTCTACGCTAGATAGAAAAGACTGAGGCAGTCTTGAAAATAAGCAAGTGCGCAGAAGAAGATAAAATAGTGTTTGCCTCCAATCTGTTTAAGAACTCAACCTTAGAATGGTGGAACACTATCCTCCAGTCTAGGGGAAGTGACAGGGTTTATAATATGGAATGGGAAGAATTTAAAAACATGGTGGAAATGAAATTCTACCCTCCCAATGAAAAGGAACATATAGCAAATAAGTTCTTGAACCTTAGAATGACTGGAGTAGATAGTAAGGGTTACACCACTACATTCTTCGAATATGCTAGAGTAGTGCCAACCCTTGCATCACCAGAACCAGTATTGATCTCCCGTTACATCTGGGGATTAATCACTGAGATTAGGCATGTAGTCAAGGCGGCTAGACCTCAAACCATAGAAGAAACTGTAGAACTAGCAAACACCTTGACTGATGAACTGATACGTACACAAGAAGAAAACCAAAGGAAGAACCTAGCTCAAAGGCCTACTCAGGAATTTCGCTACGGAAATTCCAATCGTGGGAAAAATGTAGGTTCTACTTCGGCACTTTATTGCAAGTATTGCAAAAGGAAGCATTCTGGAAGATGCTCCATATACTGTAATTTCTGCAAAATATCGGGACACAAGGAAGAAGACTGCAGGAAGAAACCTAACAATAAGATAGCTACAACTGTGGAGAACAAGGTCATATCAAGCCAAACTGTCCGAAACTAGCTCCAGCCGTGAACAACAAGGCTACTAAAAATGCTAGGGCATTTGTTCTGACTGCAGAAGAAGCAAAGATGATTCCGGACGTGATTGCCGGTACGTTTTTAGTTAATGATGTTTTTGCTAAAGTATTATTTGACTCTGGTGCAAACCAAAGTTTTATTAATACTTCGTTTTGCAAACTTCTCAATCAACCATTAACTAAATTCCCACAAGAATGTCTAGTAGAAACAGCCAATGGGGAAACCATTAAGATTACCGAAATCTTGCAGGGAGCAAGAATAGAATTTTTAAATCAAAAGTTTATTGCAAACCTTTATCCAATGAATCTGGCAGGATTTGATGTTGTATTAAGAATGGATTGGTTAATAGCCAATAAAGCCACTATTTATGTGATCAAAAGTCAATCCAAGTAAATTCACCAAATGGTGAAAAGATCACAATTAAAGGAGATAAACCCTCTAGATCCACAAAATTCATCTCTGTGATGAAAACGACAAGTTATGTAGGAAAAGGATCATTAGCGTATTTGATTTCTATAATCATTAACACTAAAGGAAAGGAATTGAAAGATATTCCAGTAGTATCCCAGTTTCCAGATGTATTTCCAGAAGAATTACCAGGACTCCCACCGGACAGGGAAGTCGAATTCAGAATTCATTTGCTGCCAGGAACAGCGCCAATTGCCAAAGCACCCTACTGCTTGGCACCAACAGAAATGCAAGAGTAAAAGAAACAGTTAGACGAACTGTTGGAGAAAGGATTCATACAACCAAGTTCATCACCATGGGGAGCACCAATCTTATTTGTTAAGAAGAAAGACGGATCAACGCGTATGTGCATTGATTACCGTGAATTGAACAAAGTTACGATTAAAAATCGGTATCCATTACCAAGAATCGATGATTTGTTTGATCAGTTACAAGGAGCTCGATTTTTCTCTAAGATCGATTTACACTCAGGATATCATCAATTAAAGGTACAGGAAGAGGACATTCCTAAGACCGCTTTCAGAACAAGGTATGGCCATTATGAATTTACTGTCATGCCATTTGGTTTAACCAATGCCCCAGCTGCATTTATGGACATGATGAAGCGAATATGTAAGCCATATTTGGATAAATTCATAATTGTTTTTATAGATGATATTCTCATTTACTCTAAGAGCAAAGAGGAACATACAAAGCATTTGCACGCACTTCTAAGTTTATTAAGAAAAGAAAAGCTTTATGCAAAGTTTTCAAAGTGTGAATTTTGGCTAGAAGAAGTACAGTTTCTTGGGCATTTAGTCAACCATGAAGGAATTCATGTGGATCCCACAAAGATTGAGGCAATTACTAAATGGATTCCCCCTGAGTCACCAACCGAGGTTAGAAGTTTCTTAGGATTGGCCGGTTATTATAGAAGATTTATCCGAGATTTTTCTAGAATAGCCATTCCTTTAACTAAGCTAACCTGTAAATCTGCTAAGTTTGAATGGGGGCCAAAACAAGAAGAAGCCTTTAAAATTCTTAAGCTACGATTAACCAACGCACCCATACTAGCGTTACCAGATGGAACAGAAGACTTTGTAGTTTATTGTGACGCTTCTAAGTTAGGTTATGGATGTGTGTTGATGCAACGTCAAAAGGTTATAGCCTATGCATCTAGACAACTTAAGAATCATGAAGAGAATTATTCAACCCATGATTTGGAATTAGGAGCCATAATTTTTGCCCTTAAGATTTGGAGACATTACCTTTATGGTAGTAAGTTTACCATTTTCACCGATCATAAGAGTTTAAGATATGTCTTCGGGCAAAAAGAGTTGAATATGAGACAAAGACAATGGATGGAAATACTTAGTGATTATTATTGTAATATCCAGTATCATGCAGGAAAGGCTAATGTAGTTGCGGACGCCTTAAGTCGAAAGTATCATGAAAAGCCAAAAAGAGTACGTTCTCTTAAATTAAATCTATAAGTAGATTTCAACAACAGATTAGAAAAGCACAAGAAGCAGTAATCAAGGATGATACTGAGAAGTTGAAAGGAATGATTAAAGAACTAGATCAAGGAACAGATGGAATTTGGAGATTCCATAAGAAAAGAATGTGGATACCCAAATTAGGAAACCTACACCACCGTATATTAGAAGAAGCCCATAAGTCTAAGTATACAATGCATCCTGGAAGTGATAAGATGTATCAGGATTTAAGAAAGAATTTTTGGTGGATAGGAATGAAGAAGGATATAGCAGCTTATGTTTCTAAATGCTTAACTTGTTCGCAAGTTAAAGCTGAACATCAGAACCTTCAGGTTTATTACAGCAGTTAGAGATGCCAGTGTGGAAATGGGAATTGATAACAATGGATTTTGTTACCAAATTACCCAAAACAAGAAAATGTAATGATACAATCTGGGTGATTGTAGACAGGCTAACCAAGTCAGCTCATTTCCTACCAATGAAGGAAACTTTCAGTATGGAACAACTAGCTAAGTTATATGTAAATGAAATAGTTTCATTAGATGGAATTCCTTTATCAATTGTTTCTGATAGAGATAGCCGTTTTACCTCTCATTTTTGGACAAGTTTCCAAAAAGCAATGGGAACCAAGTTAAATCTAAGCACAGCCTATCATCCTCAAACGGATGGACAAAGCGAAAGGACAATCCACACAATGGAGGATATGCTTAGAGCTTGTGTAATTGATTCCGGAGGTAATTGGGACGATCACTTACCATTGATAGAATTTTCATACAATAACAGCTATCATACCAGTATCAATGATGCACCATTCGAAGCACTTTATGGAAGAAAGTGCCGAACTCCAGTCTGTTGGGTAGAAATTGGAGAAAAACAATTATCCGGACCTGAGATAGTACAAGAAACAACCGACAAGATTGTGCAAATCAAGGAAAGACTGAAAGTAGCATGTGATCGACAGAAGAGTTATGCTGATAACAGACGAAAGCCGTTGGAATTTCAAGTAGGAGACAAGGTGTTATTGAAAGTTTCTCCTTGGAAAGGAGTGGTAAGATTCATCAAAAGGGGAAAGCTAAGCCCCAGGTATGTTGGACCTTTTGAGATTATTAGAAGAATATGACCTGTAGCTTATCAGCTACAACTGCCAGAGGAAATGACAGGAATTCATGATGTATTTCATGTATCTAATCTCAGAAAGTGCTTAGCCGATGAATCGCTGGTAGTGCCTCTTAAGGATATAGAGGTAAATGAAAAGTTGAAATTTATAGAGAAGCCTCTACAGATTGAAGACAGAAAGGTCAAGAATCTTAAACATAAGAGATTAGTTCTAGTTAAAGTGAAATGAGATTCCAAGAGAGGACCAGAGTACACATGGAAAGTCGAATCAAAGATGCAAAGGAAATACCCGCACTTATTCCAGTAGACCTCGAGGACGAGTTCTAAAACAAGGTGGGGAGGATATAACAACCCTCTAAAATTATTTCCGACACCCCTAATATATTCCTCTATGTCTTAAAAATATACCCCGTATACGGTACATGGCCTAAATACTTTTAATTTTATTTAATTTAAATAAAAACAAAAAACAGAAGGTCGCTCGCGGGCCGCGAAGACCTTGTCTTCGAGCTACGTGGGGCGCGACAACTAGGCTACGCAGCCTCACCCGGTGATGCCACGTGTCGTACAAGTGTCGAGCCTATAGTGGTGACCAGGCCAAGCTAGGCCCTACTACCTCTACGTCGCGGGCCGCGAAGGATTATCCTTCGGCTTACGCGGGCCACGAGAAACCTGAAATCAGGCCCTATAAATGGAGGCCATCGGCCTTCAGTCCCAACTCGTTCATTCTCTCTAGAATTTCTACATAGAAATTATAATTTCCTGGCATTATACCCCCTAATAACGAAGTTCTGTCTCGTTGTAAGTATCATAACCCCCGGCTACATATTAGATACACTGCCCGATTGATCTAGGGTTCCGTAACGGCTGTCGAGGTTCTGCCCGACGTAGTCGTTGGAATTCTGTCTCAGGGAGGGTATTACTAATGTAAATATTGGGTTATCATACTAACACGTGTGCATTGTTTAATTAATAGATAATAACCAGGAAAATCACAGGAAAAACCCTAAAGTTGCTATGTGAGTAATCTCCTTTTTGTAAACCTTTTTGCAAACTATTTTTACAAAACCTTTATTTATTTAAATTATAATTAGCAGTGATTGAGTCTTCGTAATTCTTCAATTATTGCCGGTATGTTGGGGTTTTGTATACAAAATTTGGAACACGTTACCATTGGACAATGAGTTAACCAATGTGTAATATGACCCACCAGTCAGGATTGATAATACTGAATGAGTAATTGTGTAGATATAAACATTGTAATCGCTCTCAATACTGTAAATTGATAAAACTCTTCTTGATTAAACTGGGATTCACTCACCAGTATTTCCCACTGACAAAATGTTTTAAATGCGTTTCAGGTAACAAAATGTGAAAGCCAAATAGAAGCCAGCTGGACAGCACTGAAGGCTTGGAAAAATGGCTATAAAAGTTACCTAAATAAAGGAGATGTTTTATTTCAATAAAATAGGGTTTACCCCTATAAATCAGTTTGTAATGAAAACTTGGGTTTTATCCCAATATGTTTATTAATATAAAATGTGGTGTTTTACTCTAATAAAATATTTCCTAACTACGATCCTGATGTAATTTCCGCTGCCAATTAATAATAAACACCGATACCACTGAAACTGGCCGCGGCCGCCCGTTCCCAGGATATTAGGGGACGGGGGTTGCAACAAACCCAACCAGGAAAACCAATTCCCGACACCCATATTCGACCCCAATGAAATTCCTAGAACTCCTACACCAATCCCTAGAGACTATGACCCATAGTGGGATGACCACCTTTCATTCTAGGAATTATTAAACAACTCAGACCCTTACGAAGAACCCATACCACATTACCCTAACCCATTACCAGCCCCTATACCACCAATGACCCACGAATATGTGCAGGAACTCCGCCAGTATGGCAAAAATTTAGTTGAAGAAGGAAATAGAATCCGTCAGATAGGAGAGAAACTCGTCTGGAAGAATGACGAGCTTGAGATGCAATATTGGATGAACGATACCTAGTATAATATAATATATATGTTTGTAATCTATTTACTCTGAATATATATATATATATATATATATATATAGATAGATAGATAGACTAGAATACCTATCGATGCATAACTACTAGTGTGTTTAATTTTTAGTTGTAATATGTAATCGATGCATATATATATATATATATATATATATATAAAGAGTAAAGTCGCAATGCTCGACGTTTTTGATCAATCTGCCTGTGTGATTGTTTGTATTAAATTTTATTCTGTGATGTTAATACTTGATAAATGTTTATAATTCAGATGTCGAATAGGAAAACCAGAATAACGATAATAACGAGAACCAAGTGAATAAAAGTGCCATCGAACATATAGTGGCACAAGGAATTATAGATGCTATGCCATATATTATCAAGACTATTAAAGAAGTAGAAAATAATAACTCTGCAATTGGAAGTAAACGTCGGATTACTGAACCCAGTCACAGCGTGATAGAAAATCACGGACCCTTGATCCAAGCTCCAATTCCGAAAAGAAGAAGAACCATCTCATATGGTTGTTCTTATAAAGAATTCTTGGTCTACAAACCAATAGAATTCTCAGGCAATGAAGGAGCCATTTCAGCCTTACGCTGGATAGAAAAGACAGAAGCAGTCATGTAAATAAGTAAATGCGCAGATGAAGATAAGATTATGTTTGCTTCTAATCTTTTTAAGAATGCAACCTTAGAGTGGTGGAATACCATTCTCCAGTCTAGAGGAAGTGACATAGTCTATAATATGGAATGGACTAACTTTAAGGAGATAGTTAAAAGGAAATTTTGTCCTCCTCATGAAAAGGAACAAATCGCCAATAAGTTCCTAAATCATAAAATGACTAGAATAGACTGTAAGGAGTACACTACCATATTCTTTGAATATGCTAGGATAGTACCAACATTAGCCTCACTTGAGCCAGTGTTAATCTCCCGTTACATCTGAGGATTAATTAGTGAGATCAGACACGTAGTCAAGGGAGCTTGGCCATAACCATAGAAGAAGCAGTAGAATTGGCCAATACCCTGACTGATGAATTGGTACGTACACAAGAGGAAAACTAGATAAAGAGCTTAGCTCAAAGGATTACCCAAGAATTTCGTTCTGGAAATTCCTATAGTGGAAAAGGGACAGGTTCTATAGCACCCTACTGCAAGTTCGGTAAAAGAAGCACTCAGGAAAGTGTGCTGTGTCCTGCAACTTTTGCAAGTACCCAGTAAATAAGGAAGAAGATTGTAGGAGGAAAGCTAGTGCCAGAATATGCTACAATTGTGGGGAAGTTGGTCATATCAAACCGAACTGTTTGAAATTAGCTCTAGCGACAACCAGCAAAGCCAAGGCAACTGAAGGACCCAAAAAGAATGCCAGAGCATTCGTTCTGATAGCTGAAGAAGCTAAGATGATTCCGGATGTGATAGTCGGTACGTTTTTAGTTAGTGTTGTTTTTGCTAAAGTATTATTTAACTCTGGTGCAAACCAAAGTTTTATCAATACTTCTTTCTACAAACTTCTCAACCAACCATTAACTAAACTTCAACAAGACTGTCTGGTGGAGACCGCAAATGGAGATTCCATTAAGATAAGTGAAATCTTGCAGGGAGCAAGAATAGAAATTCTAAACCATAAGTTTATTGCTAATCTCTTTCCAATGAATCTAGCCGGATTCGATGTTGTATTAGGAATGGATTGGTTGGTAGCCAATCATGCTAGTATTTTATGTGATTAAAAGTCTGTGCAATTAAGTACACCAAAGGGTGAAAAGATCACAATTAAAGGAGACAACCCAACTAGATCAACAAATTCATCTGATGAAAACTGCAAGTTATGTTAGAAAAGGAGGAATAGTGTATATGATTTCGGTAATCATTAACACTAAAGGAAAAGAATTAAAAGATATTCCTGTAGTATCTAAATTCTCAGACGTTTTTCCAGAAGAGTTACCTAGATTACCCGCAAGATAGAGAGGTTGAATTTAGAATTCACCTAATACCAAGAACGACACCGATCGCCAAAGCGCCATACCGACTAGCACCAACAAAGATGCAGGAACTAAAGAAACAATTGGACGAACTACTTGACAAAGGTTTTATACAACCTAGCTCATCACCATGGGGAGCCCCAGTGTTGTTTGTTAAAAAGAGGCACGGTTCAATGCGTATGTGCATTGATTATCAGGAATTAAACGAGGTTACGATTAAATATCGGTACCCTCTACCGAGAATTGCTGACCTGTTAGATCAACTCCAAGGAGCTCGATTCTTTTCTAAGATCGACTTTCGTTCGGATATCATCAATTAAAAGTACAGGAAGAGGACATTCCTAAAACTGCTTTCAGAACAAGGTACGGTCATTATGAATTTACAATCATGCCATTTGGTTTACCCAATGCTCCAGCTGCATTATGGACATGATGAACAGGATATGTAAGCCATACTCTGGATGAATTCATAATTATCTTTATAGATGATATTCTAATCTACTCTAAGAGTAAAGAGGACCATGCAGAGCATCTGCATACACTTCTAACATTATTGAGAAAAGAAAAGCTTTATGCTAAATTCTCAAAATGTGAATTTTGGTTACAAGAAGTGCAATTCCTTGGACATCTGGGTAATCATGAAGGAATTCATGTGGATCCCACAAAGATCGAGGCGATTACCAACTGGAAAGTTCTTGAGTCACTAATGGAAGTAAGAAGTTTTCTTGGATTGGCAAGATATTATAGACGTTTTATCCAAGATTTTTCTAGAATAGTCATTCCATTAACCAAACTGACCTGCAAAACAGTTAAGTTTGAATGGGGACCAAAACAGGAGGAAGCCTTTAGAATTTTAAAGCAAAGGTTAATTAACCAATGTACCTATACTTGCGTTACCAGAAGGAACTGAGGACTTTTTAGTCTATTGTGACGCATCTAAGTTAGGATACAGATGTGTCCTGATGCAACGTCAAAAGGTTATAACTTATGCCTCTAGACAGCTTAACAAACATGAAGAGAATTACACAACCCATGATCTAGAGTTAGGAGCCATAATTTTTGCCCTTAAGATTTGGAGACACTATCTTTATGGTAGTAAGTTTGTTGTCTTCACAGATCATAAAAGTTTAAGATATGTTTTTGGGCAAAAGGAATTAAATATGAGACAGAGACGTGGGATGGAAATTCTTAGTGATTATGATGGTGATATCCAATATCATGAAGGAAAAGCTAATGTAGTCGCTGATGCTTTAAGTCGAAAGTATCACGAAAAGCCAAAATGAGTACGCTCTCTCAGATTAAATCTGCAGATAGATTTAAATGAGCAAATTAGAGAGGTACAGGAAATAGCAATCAAGGACGATGCTGAAGGTTTAAAAGGAATGATTAAGGAATTAGAAAAATGAACAGATGGAATTTGGAGATTTGATAAGAAAAGGATCTGGATACCTATTCAAGGAAACATAAGAAATCAAATTCTAGAAGAAGCTCACAAGTCTAAGTATAGGATACATCCTGGTAGTGATAAGATGTATCAAGATTTGAGAAGGAATTTCTGGTGGATAGGAATGAAAAAGGATATAGCAAACTATGTTGCTATATGTCTAACCTGTTCACAGGTTAAAGCAGAACATCAGAAACCTTCAGTGTTATTACAGCAATTAGAAATGCCAATATGGAAATGGGAATTAATAACAATGGACTTTGTTACCAAATTACCCAAGACATGAAAAGGTAATGATACAATCTGGGTGATTGTAGACAGATTAACCAAATCTGCTCATTTCTTACCAATGAAGGAAACGTTCGGTATGGAACAAATAGCCAAGTTATATGTAAATGAAATAGTTTCATTACATGGAATTCCTTTATCTATTGTGTCTGATAGAGATAGTCGTTTTACTTCTCATTTTGGACAAGTTTCCAAAAAGCAATAGGAATCAGGTTAAATCTAAGCCTAGCTTATCATACTCAAACGGACGGACAAAGCGAAAGGACAATTCAGACAATGGAAGATATGCTTAGAGCCTGTGTAATTGAGTTCGGAGGAAATTGGGACGATCATTTACCATTAATAGAATTTTCTTACAATAACAGCTATCATACTAGCATTAATGCTGCACCATTTGAAGCACTTTATAGACGAAAGTGCCGAACTCCAGTCTGTTGGGCAGAGATTGGAGAGAAGCAACTATCTGGACCAGAGATAGTACAAGAAACAACGGACAAGATTATTCAAGTCAAGGAAAAACTAAAAGCAGCACGAGATCGTCAAAAGAGTTATGCTGATAACAGAGGAAAACCATTAGAATTTCAAGTTGGAGATAAGGTATTGTTAAAAGTTTCTCCATGGAAAGGAGTGGTCAGATTCGTTAAAAGAGGAAAGCTAAGCCCCAGGTATGTTGGACCTTTTGAGATTATCAAAAGAATAGGACCAGTAGCTTATCAGCTATAACTGCCGAAGGAAATGGCAGGAATACATGATGTGTTTCATGTGTGTAATCTCAAAAAGTGCTTAGCAGAAGAATCATTAGTGGTACCTCTTCAGGACATAGAGGTAAATGAGAAACTTAAATTTGTAGAGAAACCAATTCAGATTGAAGATAGAAAGATTAAAAATCTCAAGCACAAGAGATTAATTATGGTCAAAGTAAAATAGGATTCTAAGAGAGGACTAGAATACACTTGGGAGCTCGAGTCAGAAATGCAACGGAAATATTCACACCTGTTCAAGTAGATCTCGAGGACGAGATTTAAATCAAGGTGGGGAGGATATAACAACCCCCTAAAACACCGTAAACACCCTAGTTATACTCCGTATACTCGTAAACGGCCCTAAATAATATTAACATTATTAAAAATGAAATAAAAACAAAAATATTAGTCCCTCGCGGGCCGCGACTAGGTCAGCTGGCTGGTTCGCGGGGTGCGATAGAGTAACACCTGGCGAGCCCTCAGCCGCCACGTGTCCACCTGCGTGTTGAAGCTACTGTGTTGACTCGCCAAGCCTAGGACCTAGCCTAGGGTTCTCGCGGGCCGTGAAGGGCAGACCCGAGTTGGTCGCAGGGCTTGAGCTGTCTCCGATCAGGCTATAAAAGGAGGTCGAAGCCTCATTCGTTTCTCGTTCAATTCTTTCTTTTCTCTCTCAAAGATATAGTGCTATTATACACGGGTATAATACCCCCAAAAAGCGAAGCTCTGCCTCATTGTAAGTATTATAACCCCCGATCACGTATTTGTTACCCTACCCGAGTGATCCAGAGCCCCGTAACGCATGTCACGGCTCTGCCTGACTCATTTCGTTGGAGTTCTGTCTCGTGTTGTATGGCTAATGTGATTTAGGTTATTTTACTAACACGTGTGCATTGTTTAATTTTAATTGATAATAACTAGGAGAATCATCAGGAAGCTATAGTTTTATCTAAGTCTAGAATGTGAGTACATTCTCTTTTTATCACCTTTTTGTGAGTCATTCTCCTTTTCTCACAGTTTGTGAGCCATTACTTCAAATGTTTTTCCAAAACCATAAATGTTTATCAATTACAATTACAGTGATTAAGTCTTTGTAATTCTACAATTGCTGCCAGTATTATGGAGTTTGTATACAGTACTTGATAACCTTCACAATTGGGCACGGGTATCCAATGTGTGATATGACCATAGTCACAGATCCGTCGAGTGACACGTACTGAACGAGTAATTGGGTAGATATAAACATTGTAATCGCCTTTAATACTGTAATGTAATGACAATTGATGTTTTACAAATTGGAATGTACTCGCTAATATTTCTTGCTGATAAATTCTTTCTAAAATGCGTTTCAGGTAACTTAGTGTGAAGCCAATAGAAGCCAGCTGGAGAGCACTGAATGCTTAAAGAATTGGCTATAAAAGTTACCTAAATAAAAAGGAGTTCATGTTTTTAATAATTAGGGTTTATCCCTATAAATGTATTGCAAATGGAACTTGGGTTTTTATCCCATTTATTTATTATAAAAGTTTGGTCTTTTAAACTCTGATAATATTTTCTAACTACGGTCTTGATGTATAAATTCCGCTGCCAAATTAATAAACACCGATACCACTGATCTGATCTCGCGGCACCCGCTCCCGGGCTAGGGGTCGGGGGCTGCGACAACCGTCGTCTAAACGTGTTCACAACTGGGTCCCAATTTGAAATTAGATTCATATTTACCCCAACCTTAATTCCCAAATATAAGAGCGGAATCGCTCCAGCTTTATATCTCAGAGACTCGGCTACACTGTTAACTTCGTCACCACTAACACTCACACCAAACAAAACCGATTTGTTCACATTAATCCTTAGTCCAGAACATAAGTTGAAAAATCTGAAGAACCCTTTTCATATTAGAAAAAGTTAAATTAGACCATTCCCCCATCAACATCGCATCATCGGCATACAACAAATGCGATAACATCAACCCATCTTTAGGCAATCGAACTCAAATGTTGGAGACCCGTTTACTAATACAGAGGATTTAGCCGAACCCAAAACACCCCGGATCCATTGCTACCACGTAGGAGGAAAACCCATCTGTTCAAGAACCGATAACAAGAACTCCCAATTCACATTATCATACGCCTTATCAAAATCAATCTTGAACATAAACTGTGACACCTGGCTTTTCAGGCCGTACCGTACAATTGTAACACGTGTTGTGAATAGATAAAAGGCCATATTTGACTAATTATGATGTTCATATGTGGAATTTAATGAGTTGGTAAATTTAAACTTTGGTAAAAATTATGTTGGCAACGATAAGATAAACGCTTATCGCGTAACGATTAAAATGCGCAACGAACGTCGATGACCACCCGATCAGTGTTAAAATCTTAAAAATAGTATGTTATGATTAGAATAATTATTTTTATCGTATCCGTGTGGAAAAATAATTTAAAACGCTAAGAAACTCTATTTTTCGAGTTTGAGCGCGCACCGCGCGATGCAGCGCGTATACCGACAAAATACTATCAACACAGCCTGTCAAGGCAACTGATAATCATTTTAGTAATAGTTTGATGAGTTTATTACTTTATAATGATAAAAATAAATAAAACGCATAAATCCCTATTTTTGCGATTTTAAGCGCGTACCGCGCAGCACAGCGCGTATACTGCTAAATACCGGCAACGTCGCCAGTCTCGGCAAACGAAATATTTTTCAATAATATTTTGGTGAGTTTATTTTTATAGAGCGTTAAAAATAATTTAAAACGAGCTAAAACGGGTTAAAACGCTAGATAAAATACCCGGTAACCGGTTAAATACCAGTTTTAGTCTAAAATATGTATATATGTGTATGTATACACGGTTATGTATGTGTGTATAGAGAAACATGGCAGCCATGCAATTAATATTCTCTCTCCCTCTCCTCCATTTATTGGACAAAAAGGGTGGTGGTGATGATTATGTCATTTGTGTCTTCCCATAACTCACCATAACCAAGACCATGAATCAAACAACACCCTAACTCTCTCTCTCTTACAATTCAGCCGAAACACCCCCTTCACACCTCCATAATTTCGAAAATTTCGAAGTTCTTGTAAGGATCAACATAAATCCAAGGTGTTTCCAAGCTATTTCGATGATACAAAGGTGTTTTTAAGGTGAAACAAGCTCCATAACACCAAAATCTTGTCAAAAACCCACTAAAATCTTGAAAGGTATAAACTTGATTTTTAAAACCATGTTCTTGATTTCTAGAGATGATGATGGAAGGTTTCTCTTGATTCTTAAAATATTTCACAAACTTGAAAAACAAAACAAATGGGTTTTCAAAGAAAAATAAAATGGATGAATATGTGTATGTATGTATGGCCGTAGGTTTTTATGTGTGTGTATATGTTTGTGTTTTGATTTGATTGAGTGATTCTTGAATGATAGAATACATGCATGAATAAAAAATGTCATAAAATAAGGATCTAAAAGTGTTTCATGATTTAAAAAGGGATTTGATGAGAAAGTGAGCTTTTGAAGGTTTATGTAGGTGTAAACATTTCGTGTATATGTATGTATATGTGTTCTTGAGCATGATTAGAACATAAAAGATGATGATGATGTTGTATGAGTGCATTAGATGCATTTACTTGAACATGCATGATGATTGTGGTCATGAAATGATGATTTAGATATGATTTGATAAAAATCAATTTTAATCAGAATATAAACATTAAAATATGATTATTTTGAAGTATTTAATGATATAAAACTTTGTCATAAGATTTACTAGCTTTGCATGTTATACATGAGGCTTATAAACTTGTAAAATAGGTGAAATAATGTGTTTTGTGTATGATTTAGTAAAAATCAGTTTTGAGCAGATATTAAACACTAAAATAAAGTTATTTTAAAGTGTTTAGTGACATATAACTTTGTCCTAATGTTTGCTAGCTTTGCATGTTGTACTTGGTGCATTAAAAGTTGTAAAATACGTGAAATCGCATGATTTATGTGACTTGCACAAAAACTGCACTAATCTGATTTCAACCACTGTTTTAATCAGTAAATAACATGTATTGTGTTAAAATATCAAGTCGTTTCAAGTTGGGATGGTTATAGTAACGTTTAACGCAAAACTATGCGATAAAACGGTCAAAAATCGGCTTTTTGAGTGATTTTTACAAAACTAATTTAGATCAGTAAATAAACTGATGTTTTTAGTTTAAAAATAGGTATTTTAACTAATTTTAAAATTACTTGGTGTTTGGTTAGTCATACGTGACTTCCGACGCCCGAAAACGTTACCGAATCGCTAAAATACGCATTTTTCGATGAACACTAGTATGGGTAAATTTTGAGTGAACCTTATGTGATAAAATGTGTTAAGTGATTTCAACATGCAAATGTGATAATATGTTAAGTGTTAACTTGATAGTGGGAAATTTAGACTATGCATGTATACTTGTGCGTTTTGTGCGGTAGAAACGGTAAAATTGCGTTAAATGTGTAACTTGTTTGTCGAGCATGAAATTTGATACATATGAGATGTTTATGTATATTTTCTTTAAAAATGACAAAACAGATAAGTTAACGAGATTTCATGTGTGTTGATGATAAATTATATGAACGCTTATGTATATATATTACGACGCGCAAATCGTAGATATATTGCGTATAAACAGGAGTATTAACGGATTTACACAAAAATGGTCACCAATAAAATCGTTCAAGTCGCAAAATCATAAAAATATATATATATGGACTCATATATATATTAACGTGCCAACATAATAAAAAATGATAACTTTTCGAGAAAATCTCAAAGTTATGTGATAATTCTAAGAAACAGAGAAACTTAAGATTTATGTGATATTTATATTGATTTAAAATCGTTCCTATATATATAATAGGACGTATGGAAATAAAATCTCTGGGATTGCGCTATTTAAAGTACGCACCCAAAGGTGAGTGTCACTAAACCCCTCTTTTTACTGTTTTGTATATATTTTGGGGGTGGAACACGTCGTTAAAAGGGTTTAATAATGTTTTCGAAATAAAACATACCTTTTAATATAAAATATATATTTTCGCTGAAAATATAAGCATTTGATAAGTTATACGTTTTGAAGTAAAACGATTTTGAAGAATGAATATTGTAAGTGCGGTATTTCTTAAGTGAAACGAGACCGTACGGATTGGGGATGAATTCCGGACTGGGTCTCAACATTTGAGTGACAGGGGAATTCGTAAATCATCGTGTATTAAATTGTCAAATTAGTAGGATATATATATTGTACGTGAGGCAGACATCATATTGTTCTTCGAGAAAGAACCCTGCGCCCATGATGTTGTTTAATCAGTTAAGTATTGTACGTGATGAATTGTTGGTAGATCTATCGGGTTGACAACCCCGTCGTGACCGGTCACCCCGTGTCAATGTCAAACGACGAATTAATATTCTGTTTATTATCTAGCTTTGATTATCCCTGCATGGTTAATATATAGTTCGTATCGTCTAGCTAACATACGAGTCTGAAAGTTGACGCAATAATTTAATATACAAAACTTGGGCAGTAACAATATTGTCGGGTTCGAGAAACTGCGACGGAAGGCCCATGAATTTTATTAAGAAAGTAAAATGGACTTTCTAAGAATTAAATGGATGTTTTTTAAATAAACACCTAAACAGAAAGTTTTTCCTTGGAATAAAATCTGTTAGTAAACGAATAAGTGAACTCACCTTCCTTTGTGTTGACACTTAATTTTAACGTGTTCTACAGGTACTTGAGTTCAGCTTCGGGAATTTTGGCGTATCTTGTGGTTGTTGATGCATGTTTTGTCACTTAAATATGTTGGACTAATTTTAAAACTTTCTGGGACAAATGTAATAAGATCCATAAGGATCAAAGACAATTTAACTATGTTGTGGTTGTGTCATGTTATGGGACGTCATACTTAAAAACTTATGTTTTAATTAAGTTAATATGTCCAACACTATAATGCATCAAACATCAAGATAGAAATGGGCACCAGCTTCCGTCACCACTACGTTTTATATTCCGCTGCGACGTTTTTGGGGTGTGACAGAAGTTGGTATCAGAGCCATTGGTTGTTAGCGAACTAGATGTTTTTGCGGAAAACACTAGACTTCAGCCGGAGAATTTTGAAATATAAAATCCAAAATTCTCGAAGCCAAGAATTTTAAATAAACATAGAAATTTTTTTTATCATGTATGAAAACCCTTATGTGTTTATGTGCATACGTGATTTTCTGTGTATTTGGGCCTTATGTGTTACTATTCATATTGATCACACACTTACTTTGTACGGTTACGATATGTCACGTCTCGGCCTATAGAGCCATCAGTAGTCCTGCTCACTGATGCTGTCGAGCCAACGCTTGAGATTTTTTCGTCCGTCGTTACAGAATTGTTTGTTCTGCTATTCGAGTCACGTGTTTTACTACACCTCTTTTAGTCTACACTCGTCGTAGGAAGAGGACTCGACCCGTTAGAGAGATCGCATCAACTTCGAGAGCTGAGACAGCGCCCGCTTTGAAGAAGCCAGAGGAGATTTGGGTCAATCACTCTCACTACGATCGTTAGTTCGCCACGTTATGCGGAAACTTGGAGACGACGAAGGACAAGATGAGAGACTTAAAGGGACAGATGGACTGTTATGATGAGCTAGAAGAGCTTGATAGGAAGATGTTGGACTTCCAGGGATTGAAGTGTTGGTTGTTGGTTGTTTCTGTTGTTTGCTTTGTATATCTTATTTGATGAACCCTATTTATGGCTTGTATGCCAAATTTTAGATATTTAGGAGGAAATTTCATATGGACTTGTTGCGGGTGTTGATGTAGACATGCCGAATTTTGATTAGTCTTAGTACTAAAAACAAGCTCTGTAAATTTCTGGTATAAATATCGAATGAGTTCCTTTTGGCTTAAAATTTTATTCTCATTAGTATGTGGATATTATACATGTGCAATGTTTGGTCCACTAACACATAATGATTGAATTATTTTTGGTTATCGTCTTATGTTGATATTATGTCGTAATAATAGAAACGACGAAGTGCCGCCAAAAGTGAGACAGCGTTCTGGACTACCTATTACCCCGGAAGAGTTGGCATAACTCATAGCCCAACACGTTAATACTGCCATGGAACAGCGTGATGCTAACCAAAATAATGGTCAGGAACGTGGATGTGATGCTCATGGGCATGGTTTTGGTGGGACACGGAATCGGAAACCCTTCAGGTGATATAATGATCGGAAAGTTTTAATAGTTCCTGTGTTATGATATAATCGGAGCGTAATCCTGATTTTTCATTAACTTTGTGAACAGTACATAGATGTACACATAAAACCCTCCAGGGTTGTGACCCAAGATCATTTACTGGTACCCTATGCAATGACATGGCAACGGTATGCGTGATGTCGAGCCGTCACAGCGGATCGACCATCCAAAAAAAAAATTCCGCATTCCGAGCTTAGATCTGGGGATTCGCGAAAGCGAAAGTCTGAGAGTTCGAGGAAAGATACCGATGAGAAGCGTGATGAGGAACGCAGATTGGAGAAAGCGTGTGTAGCTAACCCTAGAGAGTCGGGAAAGGATAATGCCAGGGATAGCAGGAGTGGTCTTGAGAGGAAGAATCACGAGGATGAGCGAAGAAAGTGCGCTAGATGTGGTCGGACTAGAAATATGACTCGCGAGTGCTATGCTAAGAGTACATCAGATGAAGTTACGCTCGAGGGATGCTACAAGTGGGGACTATCGCTTGAAGAAGCTAGCTAGAATATCTCGTCTTGATGACGGTAGAAAGGTGGTAATTGTTCACGATGGCTGACCGAGTCGAGTGTCGAGTTTCGAGTGTTGAGTGTTGATGGTTGAGAGTCGTCAGTGTTATGAAGATGTTCGAGTTGTTGCGAAAAGGCTATCCTGCGTTCTTTGTTAACGTAGTGGATATAAAGGCCAAATGTAGGAATATCAGAGAGATTCCTATTGTTCGCAATTATCCAGAAGTTTTCCTAAAAAGACTTACCTGGATTTCCCCCTGCGAGACAGATCGAATTTTGGATCGATCTAGCACCCGGTGCTACACCCAATTGCACAATCTCCTTGTAGATTTAGCACCGTTTGGAATGAAGGAATTGTCGAATCAGCCTCAAGAGCTATTAGACAAGGGTTTCATTCGATCAAGCTTTTCGTTTGAGATGCATCGGTTTTGTTGAAGAAGAAGAAGGATGGATCCTTCAGGATGTGAGAGGATTTCAGAGAGCTGAACAAGTTGACTATCAAGAATCGGTACCCTTTACCGAGGATTGACGATTTGTTTGATCAAGCTACCGGGATCCAGCTGCTACACGAAGATCGATCTACGACCGGGATATTATCAGTTGAATGTTGCTGACAATGATATGCTGAGGACTGCTTTTCAAACGTGATATGGCCATTACGGGTTATTAGTCATGCCTTTTGACTAAATTAATGCGCCATTTATAATCATGAATCTCATGAACAGGGTATGGGAACCCTAATTGGATAAATTCGCGATAATATTCGTCGACGACATACTTGATTTCACGCGAGCCAAGGAAACTCATGAGAAACATTGAGGTTGACTATGGAGTTGTTAAGGAATAAGGAAGGTATGCATGTAGATCAGTCTAAGATTGGAGCAATCAAATGATGAGGAGCGCCAAAGACCTGTCAGGAGTATGATGATCCATATGACTAGCTAGGTGCTACCGGAGATTTATTAAGAAATTTCTCTAAATTGGTGCAGCCTTCGACACTAATAACCCCAAAAGGAAAGGGAACATTTATTGGACAACAAGATAATAGGAAGTTTTTCGGACCCTTGAAAGAAAAGTTGGGAGCGTGTATGATGGACTCCGAAGGAAGTTAAGATACTTACATGCCCTTGGCAGAGTTATCTTACAATAATAATTATCACGCTAGTATTTAGGTTCCTCCGTTTGAAGCCTTGCATGGATGGAAGTGTCGATCACCATTTTGTTGAGGTAACATGACAAAGGACAATTAACCAGACCTTAGTTTCTCTAGGAAACCAGCGACAGGATTTTCCTAGATCGAGGGAAGGTTAAAAGTCGCCAATTGATCGACATAAGGAATACATGGACAATTGAAGGGGACTATTGTGATTCTAGATTTGAAGATTTGGTTCTGTTAAAGGAGTTATCTTGCAGAGATGCTATTATGTTTAGCAGAGAAAAGAAGAGCTGAGCCACAATGATTAGGTCCTTTCAAGAGCCCATCTTGAGTTAGATCAGTCGCTTATAGGCTCAAGCTACCATAAGGATGGAGTAGTATACATGATGTATTGTTTGGGTTTAGTTGAGAAAGTGTATAATGGATAATACACTGATTATGTTCTTTATAGAGATTTGTTTGGAAGATAAATGGAAGTTTATCGAAGCACCGTAGAAGTAGTACGTATAGCTAGAAGAGTTATGCTAATAACCGGATAGGCGATTACAGCATTATAGTCGTGTATGCGATTTATTGATTTGGCGATTTGTGGATGTCTGAAATGAATGCAAGAAGGAAGGAAGACGAGTTTATGAGATTTGATTCTTTCGGGAGCCCATCTCGAGTAGGATCAATCGAGTGTAAACTCAGACCATCTTAGATACGGGGTACTGTATATGTAAATATACGTATGTAGAACCCGAATTGGTGGTATTTTGACTTAATCCTCTTGATTAAGTACTTGTAAAAGTTGAACCTTGGAAAGGGTGGAGAGCGTTGAGATGTGAGATTAGAAATTGAGAGTGTATGTAATATAGGTCTACAAAGATTCTTTTTAAGAATCAAAGTTTCTCGCAGAAACTATAAGACTATATTCATTAAACCTGTTTTTGCTGTTTCCACCCAGTGCAAAAACAAAACCAAAACCTGTAGAGTAAAAATTTCGGGGACGAAATTTCCTAAACAGGGGGAGACTGTGACACCCGGCTTTTCAGGTCGTACCGTACAATTGTAACACGTGTTGTGAATAGATAAAAGGCCATATTTGACTAATTATGATGTTCATATGTGGAATTTAATGAGTTGGTAAATTTAAACTTTGGTAAAAATTATGTTGGTAACGATAAGATAAACGCTTATCGCGTAACGATTAAAATACGAAACGAACGTCGATGACCACCCGATCAGTGTTAAAATCCAAAAAATAGTATGTTATGATTAGAATAATTATTTTTATCATATCCGTGTGGAAAAATAATTTAAAACGCTAAGAAACTCTATTTTTCGAGTTTGAGCGCGTACCGCGCGATGCAGCGCGTATACCGACAAAATACTGTCAACACAGCCTGTCAAGGCAACTGATAATCATTTTTGTAATAATTTGATGATTTTATTACTTTAGAATGATAAAAATAAATAAAAACGCATAAATCCCTATTTTTGCGATTTTAAGCGCGTACCGCGCCGCACAGCGCGCATACTGCTAAATACCGGCAACGTCGCCAGTCCCGGCAAACGAAATATTTTTCAATAATATTTTGGTGATTTTATTTTTATAGAGCGTTAAAAATAATTTAAAACGAGCTAAAACGGGTTAAAACGCTAGATAAAATACCCGGTAACCGGTTAAATACCAGTTTTAGTCTAAAATATGTATATATGTGTATATATACACGGTTATGTATGTGTGTATAGAGAAACATGGCAGCCATGCAATTAATATTCTCTCTCTCTCTCCTCCATTTATTGGTCCAAAAGGGTGGTGGTGATGATTATGTCATTTGTGTCTTCCCGTAACTCACCATAACCAAGACCATGAATCAAACAACACCCTAACTCTCTCTCTCTTACAATTCAGCCTAAACAACCCCTTCACACCTCCATAATTTCGAAAATTTTGAAGTTCTTGTAATGATCAACATAAATCCAAGGTGTTTCCAAGCTATTTCGATGATACAAAGGTGTTTTTAAGGTGAAACAAGCTCCATAACACCAAAATCTTGTCAAAAACCCACTAAAATCTTGAAAGGTATAAACTTGTTTTTTAAAACCATGTTCTTGATTTCTAGAGATGATGATGGAAGGTTTCTCTTGATTCTTAAAATATTTCACAAACTTGAAAAACAAAACAAATGGGTTTTCAAAGAAAAATAAAATGGATGAATATGTGTATGTATGTATGGCCGTAGGTTTTTATGTGTGTGTATATGTTTGTGTTTTGATTTGATTGAGTGATTTTTGAATAATATGATTCTTGAATGATAGAATACATGCATGAATAAAAAATGTCTTAAAATAAGGATCTAAAAGTGTTTCATGATTTAATAAGGGATTTGATGAGAAAGTGAGCTTTTGAAGGTTTATGTAGGTGTAAACATTTCATTTATATGTATGTATATGTGTTCTTGAGCATGATTAGAACATAAAAGATGATGATGATGTTGTATGAGTGCATTAGATGCATTTACTTGAACATGCATAATGATTGTGGTCATGAAATGATGATTTAGATATGATTTGATAAAAATCAATTTTAATCAGAATATAAACATTAAAATATGATTATTTTGAAGTATTTAATGATATAAAACTTTGTCATAAGATTTACTAGCTTTGCATGTTATACATGAGGCTTAGAAACTTGTAAAATAGGTGAAATAATGTGTTTTGTGTATGATTTAGTAAAAATCAGTTTTGAGCAGATATTAAACACTAAAATAAAGTTATTTTAAAGTTTTTAGTGACATATAACTTTGTCCTAATGTTTGCTAGCTTTGCATGTTGTACTTGGTGCATTAAAAGTTGTAAAATACGTGAAATCGCATGATTTATGTGACTTGCACAAAAACTGCACTAATCTGATTTTAACCACTATTTTAATCAGTAAATAACATGTATTGTTTTAAAATATCAAGTCATTTCGAGTTGGGATGGTTATAGTAACGTTTAACGCAAAACTATGCGATAAAACGGTCAAAAATCGGCTTTTTGAGTGATTTTACAAAACTAATTTAGATCAGTAAATAAACTGATGTTTTTAGTTTAAAAATAGGTATTTTAACTAATTTTAAAATTACTTGGTGTTTGGTTAGTCATACGTGACTTCCGACGCCCGAAAACGTTACCGAATCGCTAAAATACGATTTTTTCGATGAACACTAGTATGGGTAAATTTTGAGTGAACCTTATGTGATAAAATGTGTTAAGTGATTTAAACATACAAATGTGATAATATTTTAAGTGTTAACTTGATAGTGGGAAATTTAGACTATGGATGTATACTTGTGCGTTTTGTGCGGTAGAAACGGTAAAATTACGTTAAATGTGTAACTTGTTTGTCGAGCATGAAATTTGATACATATGAGATGTTTTATGTATATTTTCTTTAAAAATGACAAAATAGATAAGTTAACAAGATTTCATGTGTGTTGATGATAAATTATATGAACGCTTATGTATATATATTACGACGCGCAAATCGTAGATATATTGCGTATAAACAGGAGTATTAACGGATTTACAAAAAAATGGTCACCAATAAAATTGTTCAAGTCGCAAAATCATAAAAATATAAATATATGGACTCATATATATATATATATATTAACGTGCCAACATAATAAAAAATGATAACTTTTCGAGAAAATCTCAAAGTTATGTGATAATTCTAAGAAACAGAGAAACTTAGGATTTATGTGATGTTTATATTGATTTAAAATCGTTCCTATATATATATAATAGGACGTGTGGAAATAAAATCTCTGGGACTGCGCTATTTAAAATACGCACCCAAAGGTGAGTGTCACTAAACCCCTCTTTTTACTGTTTTGTATATATTTTGGGGGCGGAACACGTCGTTAAAAGGGTTTAATAATGTTTTCGAAATAAAACATACCTTTTAATATAAAATATATATTTTTGCTGAAAATATATGCATTTGATAAGTTATACGTTTCGAAGTAAAACGATTTTGAAGAATGAATATTGTAAGTGCGGTATTTCTTAAGTGAAACGAGACCGTACGGATTGGGGATGAATTCCGGACTGGGTCTCAACATTTGAGTGACAGGGGAATTCGTAAATCGTCGTGTATTAAATTGTCATATTAGTAGGATATATATATATTGTACGTGAGGCAGACATCATATTGTTCTTCGAGAAAGAACCCGGCGCCCATGATGTCGTTTAATCAGTTAAGTATTGTACGCGATGAATTGTTGGTAGATCTATCGGGTTGACAACCCCGTCATGACCGGTCGCCCCGTGTCAATGTCAAACGACGAATTAATATTCTATTTATTGTCTATTTTTGATTATCCCTGCATGGTTAATATATAGTTCGTATCGTCTAGCTAACATACGAGTCTGAAAGTTGACGCAATAATTTAATATACAAAACTTGGGCAGTAACAATATTGTCGGGTTCGAGAAACTGCGACGGAAGGCCCATGAATTTTATTAAAAAAGTAAAATGGACTTTCTAAGAATTAAATGGATGTTTTTTAAATAAACACCAAAACAGAAAGTTTTTCCTTGGAATAAAATCTGTTAGTAAACGAATAAGTGAACTCACCTTCCTTTGTGTTGACACTTGATTTTAACGTGTTCTACAGGTACTTGAGTTCGGCTTCGGGAATTATGGCGTATCTTGTGGTTGTTGATGCATGTTTTGTAACTTAAATATGTTGGACTAATTTTCAAACTTTCTGGGACAAATGTAATAAGATCCATAAGGATCAAAGACAATTTAACTATGTTGTGGTTGTGTCATGTTATGGGACGGCATACTTAAAAACTTATGTTTTAATTAAGTTAATATGTCCAACACTATAATGCATCAAACATCAAGATAGAAATGGGCACCAGCTTCCGTCACCACTACGTTTTATATTCCGCTGCGACGTTTTTGGGGTGTGACATAAACAGCTTCTTTCCACTCTTTCTAGCCCATGACAAAACCTCGTTGGCCATAAGAGGACCAGCTAAAATATACCTTCCTATAAAAAACACTGTCTGAGCTTCCAACATAATCTTGCCCATAACCATCTTGAGTCTATTCGCCAATACCTTTGACACCACCTTACTTATAATCCCAATAAGATTGATAGGTCTAAATTCCCCAAGCTCTGTGAGATCCCCCAATTTTGGTATCAATGTGATGAAGGAAGAACCCACACCCATACTAAACCTCCCAGTCTGATAAAATTGTTGCATACAATGCATAAATTTATTTAGAATAACAATTAATTTAGACTCTTCACATCTCATCTTAATTATAGGTTACATTGGTGCCGAAATCCCTAAAATGCCCCTAAACTGTCTTAAATTTTTGGACAATGCACAAGTTTACCCCTTCTAAAATATCTTGGTTCTCTTGTACATGTTGTTTCAAAATGTGTACACAATGTAAAATTACCATAAGGGTAGAAAACCTAGTTCTTTTAATAAGGTATTATATATTATAGATATGTGTAATTATCTTTAGCCACCAGATTTATGTTGAGATTAATTGTAATGGGCATATGTGCAAGTCCATCCACGTAAACCTATACGTCTAGGCCTTCAAGCCTACATGTGGCTGTGCTTATGCATATAAGGAACGAATGTGCGTGCATATGTTTCTTACAAAGGGTGTAACAATATTAAATTGTGTCGTAAAAATATTTGTTACCAAACGGTTAGGTGTTTTAGTCCTATCAAACTCTAACATTCGCTACATATGGTCCCTAATTTTGTCAGAGGTATCAGGTGCACAGGTGTTGTTCGGGGAGGACTTTCGGGGTGACAACGTGGAGGGGGACTCCGACGGGGAGCACCGACCCCCATCCTAACTTCGGGTCAAATGGGGGAATTATTCCCGTTCACCCCGACGACAAAATTCAAGCGTTTGAAAAGTTGACCGTTTACATAAATGATCATAATTCTAATTTTTGTAAAAACCTATATAGACATCATTTTCATCGTTAACCAATCTCATTCCATTTTCAACATAAAACTCATTCCATTTTCAACATCCAAAAAAATCATGGACCCCAGCCGATCGAACCCGCCCCCATGCTTCCCCAACACACCCGCTGTAGATCCCAATATCAATCCGGATCACAGTGGTTGATTGTTTAAGTCCAAAACACCTATTGATTAGGTGTTTGAACCTTGAGAAAGTTAAGAAAAATCATAGAATGAAGAAGAAGCTAATGGTTTGATGAATACAACAAGTGTTGTAATGAATCCAAATAAGAATATAAGCAATAGAGCACCTAGAGATCTGATTAAGCACTATCAATAATGATCAAATGTAAACAACACAAGTTTTCATCAAGAGTAGCCAAAAGGTTGGCTAGGGCAACATTACATTAGTTTATATAGTGTCTGACTTGCCAGCATAATTATAATTATGCTGGCATCTTAATTACACCAAGTCAGATTTGCTACTATCAAAATATTACAATAATAGTCCCTAGACTTCAATAAAGCTACAAACTATGACAAAATCAATCCAGTGCAAGTATCAACGATCTCACAAGCTCTAATAATATCCCCCTAGATCGTTGCATACTTGTTTAAACTTTCATTCTTCAGTTGTGGCTTATGGATTGTTTGCAGCTTCCTTTTCGGGCTCTGGAGGGATCTCTGCAGTCACTGTTGCTTGCGGTTGTGGTGGAACTTCGTCTGTTGTAGTAGGAGTTTCTTGGATTAAAATAGCTTCACTGACTGATGGCGGGTCCTCCATAATGGCCTCATATATGGATGAGGCCGGAGGTTGTTGTGCTGCTTGAGGAGTTGACGTGGATTCTTTTGTCTTGGAAGAGGTCTTTTCATTCTTTTTGTCGAGCGTTTTCTTCTTCCTAGCTACCTCCTTCTTCTTTGCTTCTACATCTTTCTTCTTCTCAATTCTGTCAATAATGTCGAGCATCTCACGTTTTCTCTTCCAGGCTCTCTCTACTGCTATCTGAAATAGCATTGCCTCTTCTAAATTGGCATTTCCGTCTCCAACATTGATGCGATTAGCATTCAGCACATTTAAATCAGAAAGTCCGAACATGAAGACGTCCATCGAATCCAGTATTCTAATATCTTCATTAGTATTCGATCTAATCACTGCTTCACCTGTCTGACTATCATAAAACCACTTTTTAAAGTTGTTCAGACAGACTGGGACTTCTGCTGGGAGCTTGATTCTAGTGACTACTTTTGCTAGGTTAGTAACCCACATCACTTTTCCTTTGCCTGTGATGGGATCTTTTGTTGTTTTGGAAACTCTTCTTCGAGGATGCTGCGGCTTGAACACTTCAAAGCCTTTGTTACATTCTTTAGCAATTATACGTTCAAAGTCCGCCCCGAGACTGCTGCGATCTGGATTTAACAGGTCCAGTCTGCCAAGTTCCCTCACATCCCATCTAGGAAGAGAAAACAGATCATACCCGGTCTTGAAGTACTGAATAACACCTCCTCTACGTTTAACCACGAACATTCCTCTAAGGTTGATGTACATCCAACTGATGATTTTATCCGTAATCTCTGTCTTTTCAACGTTGATTACTTGATAAAAATCAGGAAGTTTTTCTCTTTCTTTTCTGAACCACTCAGGATGTTGGGGAGTGAACGTCTCTCCATCTTCTTTTTCATACGTGACATCTTCTTCTAACCCCCATTCAATAAATTTCGAGAGCATCTCATCCCTGTCTACTTCCTCTTCACTATTGTCACCTTCAGTGACCTTCTCAGTGGATTCTAGACGCCTTTTCTTCGCTTCAGCCTCTTTGGCTTTTCTGTTTGTTTCTTCTTCTTTAAACTTCTCGAAGTCGAAGAGCTCCGCAAAGGAGATCATAGGCTCTATCTCAATTTTGGTGCAAATTTTCTTCATCATTCTATACAACTTTTCAATTCCATGTTGTTGAAATCTGATGAACCTTGATTTTTCAGTAACATAAGCATGCATTTCTCTATTTTTCTTCCTTTGTTCCTTCAGCTTTTCTATCAAAATGTTTGTATCATTCACTTGGTGCTTGAGAATACATATTTCTTTAGCAGGACCAGCACCGATGTCTTTGACGAGCTTATTATACAAGTCTTGAAATGGTCAGATTCTTTGTGGTGGGACAGGAGGTTGTGAAATCCTTGTAGGTTTCACTTGAGGATGCTTTGAAGATCCTTCATCTGTTTTCTTTTTCGTAGGTGGAGGCGTTTTGCTTGCAGAAGGTTCTTCTGGATCGATTAACAGAGTATCGATAAAATCTTCTAATCCTTCTTCTTCCTCTGTTACAACGACAGGAGTTTCTGACTCTGTCATCTGTCGTCTTGCAAGCTTCTTCTCTCTCTTTTGTCTCTCTTCCATTTCATGAATTGCACGCAAATCTTGAATGTGCTGACGATGTTCTTGAGAGTCTGCCGCCCTAAAGCTTGCCCCCATAAACCTTTCGGGGTTTTCTGATGATTTCTTTTTCTTTAGAGGTTCTTCATCGGCCGCTTGCTTTCCCTTTCTCTTTCTCTTTAATTGTTCTTCTTCTTCCTCTTCAACTTCTTCCTCTGCTTGCACATTTCTCTGTTGTTTTGCTTTGAGTGCTTCCCTATACTTTTGATACGCAGCTTTAACCAAGGGAAGTCTTTCTGCAGAGTAGATCCAATCGTGCAACATCACCCACTCGTTTGTTTTGATCTCTGTAAGCTGTCGACTAGTAGGAACATGGAAGGTGTAACGACCTCCATCATGCGGCAATTCAGAATATTGATCATTAATTAGCATTTGAATGAACCGAGGGTACATTGCCCATGTGTTCCCTCTTTAATTCTCGATCATGTAGTTGAAAATCAGTCCTGAGAAGTTGAACTTTTGGTTTAAACATAAGTTCAACATAGCTCCTGACCATTCCAGATTCAGGCCGTCGTAACCTCCCTTTCGATGAGTGATGCTCATTGCACTCACATGTAAGATGAACCTCTAATCTCTTGTAAGGCCGTTCCTTTTGATCTCCTTCTTTTGTCTGAAATCTCCTACATATCCCATTCCATGAAAACCATCCAGAATGTCATCTTTGTTTAAGCTGATCGGATCATCGTGCTTATCTTCTAGCTTCAGCACATTGTGTATTCTTTCTTCAGTAACAATAACTTGTTTATTACGAACTGTTGCTGAGATCTTTTTGACTTTGTTAACAATTTCAGCTTTTGCGGTTTGCCAAAATTCTTGAATATGAATTCGATGAATAGTCACCTCTGTTTGAACTACATAACCAATTTTGCTTGATCTGATCCATCTAGCCACGTCTTCAAATTCTTTTGGTGCTAGATCGAGTGTGATTGGCTGACTATGCTTGAGAGTTTTATCCCATTCGACAATTTTCACCATCTTGCTGTTATCATGACAAACGAGCCAAGTTAGAATTTAAACGACACAAAGATATAATATTTACCAATATATATAATGTTTTAAAAGGAAAGTATGAAATTTTGATTTAAGAAGAATATTTACAAATATTAAAGAAATATAAACAGATTTAAACGAAATCAACAGATAATTTCTCTGATAACACAATGGTTATCTTCGCTGCCGATTTAGATCGAGACATGAGATTTTCGCCGGCAACATTGACGGATCAAGACTGTTTTCGCCGATAGCAGAGATAAATGATCTTTTTATTTTGAAATTCCTTGATTAGCATATTTATTTTGCCATTATCATCGCTGTGTTCATCATAATTTTGCTGTCCCCAAAATTTTCTTGATAAACCCTTCATAAACCCTAACTGACAGAACTGATGGTGAACACTTGTGTTAATCTTTGATCAAAAACAGTTCAAACACGATCAAAAACATTGAAAATCCGATCATATCCTATATCAATCTTTCTAAATTCCTTTGATTTATCAAACATTAGATGGTGATATTAACCAAACACAAAAAAAAAATCTTAAGAATTTGTAAGAAAGATCAATGACACAAATCATCAAACATACAGATCTTGTAAGCATCGATCAAATGATGGATTACCTAAGATTCTTGAACAGACACTAAGAGATAATGTGAGAAGGATTAGGGTCTTGAGTGATGTTAACCGTAAATAGTGAGAGAGATGAAAAGGTGTTTGAAATTTTTTGAAAAATGGTCGATTAAGGGAATTTTATAGACAGTTTAGGATAATTGGCGAAATTATTATTTTCGCTGGACAAATAATTCCGCCGCCTTAAGAGATTTTAACCATTTTTCAAAATCAATTTAAATACGCTCGAGAATTTCAAACTTTCTCAAAAAACGTGCCCATTTTGGCTTAAAATAATAAAATTTAGAAAATATTTACAAACTAGAGAAAATTTGGGCAATTTGGACTCTGAACTTCAATTTTCAAACAAGAGGTTCCTTTTTCACTGATTTTCTTTTCCTTTTAATGCTTGTCGACTTATCTGCAAAAGATCACATTGTCAACACTTGTCAAATCCTTAATTATTCTTTTTAGCAAATCAAGGCACAAGAAAAAAACTGCCAGTATGTTTGTCCGCTTAAATCCATGCATCCTTCTTTCAACATACTTTTTGTGAGTGCATTTATCATGTTTTTGGTAATATTGATAAGAATTCTATGGCCCCCACACAAGCTATTTGAAAATAGAATCATTACGCCCGTGAGTCCCACATCAGGACATACCCCCGCGATCAAGGTATGCACAAAGGTTCCCCATAACAGGTGAGTATATTGGATTCATTCGTTTTGTTTTTCAAAGATAGATAATTGGTGATCAGGTCAGTACTTTCGTACAGCAGAGATACCAAAAACTACCGAGGGCGGAGACAGATACCAGATTTGGTACGATTTATGCATTTTTGCGCATTTGAATGACTTTCTATGAAAGCTTCTTCAATTTAGGGATTTGGCCATTTTTGGCTCTTTTCTTGAAAAGATATCGTAGCGTCTAGGTCAGCATGTATCTGGATGCAGCAGAAGAGCGACTATGATATCCCCGAATGAAAAACCAATATAAAGACCCGAAATCTTGGACTTTGGCAATCTGTCAACGCAAGATTCAAGACCATTAAGCCATATGCCGCAACGTGTTACCCACAATGATGCGTAATGCCTGAGAAAAGCCAGAATCCTTGTGTAGATGTTATGTTTTGTCACCTAATAGCAGTTTACTCGTTGGTATTGCTGAATCTACTGACATGTCGTTGCTTGGTACCCTGATTCTTTTTGTTTTCTATTTTACAAGAAATGACAAAGTGTTAGCAATTTTTCTATCATTTCTTCTAACAGGAGTCAGACACAAGCATCCAATCAAAATTTTTGATTTTCTTGAATATACCCCCTAAAATCTTTATTTTCGTAAGTCCATTGCCCGAAAATAAAATTTTAAAGACTAGAAAATCTTTTTGTTGGGCAACATTTTAAGATACTTGTTTTACTTTTGACAAACGTTTTTTTAATATGGACAAAAGATAGAGTATTTACACACAATTATAGATGACAAGATTCATTTCCACTCAAGGAAATTAACCATCTCCAACGAGGTTACCAGCTAGTTGAATCGGGTTTTATCAAAGGCTTTTGTGAATATGTCGGCCCGTTGCTGTGTTGTATCCACTGGCACCACTTGAATATATTCTTTCTCATAAACATTTCGAATTGCGTGAATAGGAATCTCGATATGCTTTGTTCTTGAGTGGTGAATGGGATTCTTCACAATTCCCAGACATGCCTCGTTGTTGATGAATATAGGAGTCTTCATGATGTTGATTCCAAAATCCAACAACTAATTTTGTATCCAGAGAAATTGTGAACAGCAAATGTAGGCCGCAGTGTACTCAGCTTGTAAGTCCCGAAAATACGGATCAAACAACGATATCAAACAATCACCAAGGATGGGCGGAATCCAAACTTGATGATCTTCAAGAAATAATCAAGAACACTATGAAGATTTGAATATTCAAATGATTCAATGCTTAAACTTGCATACAAGGAGTTTGTCTAATACAAGTTTCTAAAACAAGGAACCAACCTTAACTCCTAATTTCCATTAACTATTTATAGTAAGGGGTTTCCCCCAAAACCCTAGGCCCATTATCCCTAAACCCACTCTAATACCCACCTTCTAGAAACATGATCCATTAGCCTATAATTCCTACTAATCCATAAACCTATAGGGCCTAACAATCTCCCCCTAGGTTTACTGGATTAGTTGCTGAATCCGTCAGGAGGACCACAAGGCAACAGAGCTAGATCAATAAACACATGATTCTTGATTACGATCTTGAACTTCTTTTCCAGATTATCTTCAATAGACATCAGCATACCCGCATCGCTTTGTAGTTGCTCGATCGTCTAATCTTTGCTTGATATTTGAGCTTGCAAAGATGAGATCTGAACTTCTTTCAGAGCAGCGTCTTGTTCCAACACAATCACTCTTCTTTGCAGCTTCGCTACATCCGCAGCCGTATCATCATAACTATCTCTTTTGTCGGTAAACTTCCTACCTTGAACCTGATGCCGCTTGAGCTTTCTGGTTGCAAATGAGTTGTTTCAGGCAGATCGAGATCGAAATCGAATTTTAAATCAAAATCGAGATCTTGCGTGCTTGTTTCTTGAGTAGCAGGAGTGACTTGTGAATCGGTGGGCATAGTAGGCTATGGTTCTGTGCTTGGGCCAGTAGAATGAAAATCAGGAGTTGTTTCGGTTCTTCGTTTCTTGTTTGATGCTTGTTCAGCATCATTTGTTGAATTATCTTCAATCTCAGAAATAGATACGGATGGAGGGTTTCCGACACTACTCTGCAGTATCTTCAGTAGGACCACCAAACTTTTAGCAGTTATCAGATACGGTTCTCCAACGGCTTCCTCAACCTTTTTCAGATGCAATCACTTTCACTTTACTGTCGGAACTGGATTATTCTTCATCAGAGTCTGGACTAAGAACATTGATTTCTATCTCAACTTCAGCAGCAACATTCATGAGTTGCTCGTCATGTTCTTCTACAACTGTGGCACTCAAATGGCTTTGGTTCGAAAGGTATAGAAACCTGCAAACTTTGAAATTCGAACAAGTGGTCCAAAATATAATGAGAGAATCCGTGAAGATTAGAAGATGAGATTAGTCCGAAACGTGACTTGAAAGAGAGAATGGTTGCCAATTAATAGTGTTTCGGATTGGGCCTAAGATCAAATGGCCAAGCCCCAACTCGGAACAATGGTCCGAATTATATTTGAGAGCAATGGGCCGGATTTGATTCACTTTATCCACGATAGTGGGCCCCAATCCAAAACAGTGGGCCAAACTATTACTTTAAAGATTTGCATTTTCAGGACAGAAAACATCTTTCTCAAAATCAACGATCCAACCAACCGAGCAACCTTTTTGAGGAAAGAGATAATAAAAAAAACAAATTAATAATAGAAAACTAATGGAGGAGTAATATAGGGAGAACCTGCCATGGGATCAAAATCGTTCTCGAACTGATTAAGGGACATTTTTCAGCTCTTCGTTTACTTAGGCTGGTCCACGCAATTGTTGATATGTTTGTCCTCTTAAATCCACCGCTCAAACTTCAACTTTTTGCTTTGTGATACGCTTTTAGGTAGTTTTATACTGTGACATCTGTGTGTCCCATTCCAAGGCTTACCCCCGCGATCAAGGTAAGCACAACGGTTCATCGTAGCTGGTGAGTATACTGAGATCATCCTTTTATTATAATTTTTTTTTTATTTTTCAACGCCAGACTTCCTGGTGAACAGGTCAGTACTTCCGTACAGCAGAGAGACCAAGGAAGATCTGACGAGGGCCCTTTTATTCTATTTTTTTTAAACGCCAGACTTCCTGGTGAACAGGTCAGTACTTCCGTACAGCAGAGAGACCAAGGAAGATCTGACGAGGGCGAGACAGGTTTTGGCCCTTTTTGTGGCTCTTTTAGCAAGATATCCTGACTGTGTCCAGGTCTGCATATAATCTGGATGCAACAGATGGACAGCCCTGATATCCCGGATGAAGCATCAGTATAAAGACCCGAAACCTCAGATGTTGGCTATCTATCAACGCAGGATTTAAGACCATGAAATCATACACCGTTGGTCTGTTACCCACGAGATGTCCAGTCCATTATGTTTGTATCACTTTTGCTTCTTTTGCTTTTCGAGCGGCAGACCTATCAACACATCGCAGTGGAGCCGAACCTGTTTAAACAATGCGTATGTACATATATGGTTTTTTTTTCTCCCCCTCAAACACAGCATATGTACATATTTGTCCCTCTCCCCCCCTAAATTTGTGCATCACACTTTATGCGCAAATTTACTTATTTATTTACTTGTTAGTCCCGAAAAACCCGTGATGTCACTCTACGGTTCGATCGAATGCGGAAAGTAAGATCAAACCGACAAGAACAAAAAGAAATATTTTATTGAATAACTTAGTGCCGCTGCTTAGATCGCACATAGTCTCAAGGACTGTCTGGAACGATCTTCGAGAACCTTGCACACAATCTCTAGGATTGTCGGGTACAAGGTTCTCCTTTGGGGATTACATGGTGACACTATGGGAGAGCTCTACTACAAATAAACTAGACATGACTATATATAGGAGCCTCTACCCCATTGGCCCACATGGCCTAGCCCAAACCCAAGTACTAATCTAAACCCAATATAAATAAATACAATAAAGATAAGCGTAAAACTCTGGACCTAACAATCTCCCCCTAGTTTTATGCTATCTTTATTACGGTTTAGATGCTCTCCAATCTTGGGTCTCCTCCTTTAGTGGCCCACGGATCCATTGAACGTTTTGCTACCCAAGTCAGACCAAATTTGAGCCCAATAATAATACACTCCATTAATAGCCCAATCAAAAAATTAAACCCCGTGGCAAATTGTAAAATCACAACAATGACGACATCATTCTTATAAAACATGTGGGCCACAATGTAGTTTTCTAAATTCTTTATTCCTTGAAGCATGAATGAATGTAGGTGGGCCCAAGATAAAACATTTACCTCACCTGAGGAATCAAGTGTGGCCGTCAAAGAGCAGACAAACATTTTAGAGTCCATCAGCCATGTGCATGGCCCAAATAACCATGCGAATATTCTGTTAACATCAAACATTCTCTTGATCCAAGCCCATGCTACCCTTTCCAAACCCTAGCCGCAAGCTTTTGCAGCCGACAACATGCCAAGTGCTCCAATCATGACCGCCAATCAGCTCCATCATCCAACGATGTAGATTCCTTAGGGTTTTTTTGACAATTTTGATGGGACATCATGTGCACAGCCGTCAAGAAACATTAACATTCTCTCACCTGCTGATGTTATCCTGACGTCAGCAGCCTTCTTCCATCATCAGTCACGTTAACAAACAACCATGGCAGCCACATTCATCAAAAATCATCTTGAATAATCATCATTCGAGATCAACAGTAGTTCATTTGAGATAAACAGAAGTTCATCCGAGATACCGCGTGAAACACACTGCTTATCATCACCACTTTCATCCGTGATGTATCTGACATTGAAGACGACACCGGAACCTGCAACACATCCTCAGAGTTCCATTCGCCGTACACCGATCATCATCTACATCAACGACGTCCTTTTCACGACCACCATTAACGCCGCCGCTCATCTTCATCACCGGCGAACCACCATTCCGTTCCGTTCCTCCTTCTGTCATCCCCCGCCGATCATAATCACCACCATCGTTAACCTGCCTCTCTGCCTCCCACACAAACAGTCGCCACCTCTATTTGTTGAACCATCTTCACCGTCATCCACTGTTTAAGCTATAAAATCCGATCACCGAACAGCGCTCGTAACCGAAAAGCCACCACCACCACCGTAACACCTTTTTGACGAATACACATCCCGGACACTATGCAAAACCATCCTTTTGTTCTCCGAGTGATATCAAAACCGAGCCTTTGAAAGACTTCAATGGCTCTAATACCACTTGTTAGTCCCGAAAAACCCGTGATGTCACTCTACGGTTCGATCGAATGCGGAAAGTAAGATCAAACCGACAAGAACAAAAATAAATATTTTATTGAATAACTTAGTGCCGCTGCTTAGATCGCACTTAGTCTCAAGGACTGTCTGGAACGATCTTCGAGAACCTTGCACACAATCTCTAGGATTGTCGGGTACAAGGTTCTCCTTTGGGGATTACACGGTGAGACTATGGGAGAGCTCTACTACAAATAAACTAGACATGACTATATATAGGAGCCTCTACCCCATTGGCCCACATGGCCTAGCCCAAACCCAAGTACTAATCTAAACCCAATATAAATAAATACAATAAAGATAAGCGTAAAACTCTGGACCTAACACAGCTTGAGCAGTGGAGGTGGACACAGTCGTCTACTTCTTGCTTTGCCAAGAGATTAGAAGATTTCCCAAGAATTGACATCCTCCTGATACAGACCTGCGATCAACTTTACAACCTGCATGATCACTGTCAGAGTAAGCAATAAGATCAAAATTACTATCTTTAGGGTACCAAAGACCTAGTTTCGGAGTTACTTTAAGATAGCGGAAGATGCGCTTCACAACGGTTTCATGTGATTCTTTGGGATTTGTCTGAAAATGAGCACATGGACAGACGGCCCACATAATTTCAGGCCTGCTTGCAATTAAGTACATCAGAGAGCCGATCATCGAGCGGTAGAAGGACTTGTTCACTGGTTTTCCTTGAGGATCTAGAGTAAGCTCGGTCTGTGAGGCGAACGGAGTGCTTGCAACTTTGCAGTCGTTTATGTTGTACTTTGCGAGGATATCCCGAATGTATTTAGCCTGATGAATAAGGTTCCCATTCTCCTTTTGCTTCACTTCTAATCCCAAGAAGAACGTGAGTTCTCCCATCATGCTCATTTCAAATTTTGCCCTCATTACATTCTCGAATTCCTTGCACATCTCCTCATTTGTTGACCCGAAGATGATATCGTCCACATAAATCTGAACCAGCATTACGTCTTCTCCGATTCTTTTGGTGGAGAGAGTCATGTCGATTTTTCCTCTGGTGTACCCACCTTCCAAAAGATAAGTTGACAGAGTCTCGTACCAAGCACGTGGAGCTTGGTACCATACAGGGCTTTGTCCAACTTGTAGTAGCGACTTGGGAAATGAGGATCTTCGAAGCCCGGAGGTTGACAAACGTATACTTCTTCCTTTACCTTGCCATACAAAAAAGCGCTCTTTACATCCATCTGGAAAACTATGAAATTCTTGTATGATGCGTACGCCAAGAATATTCTGATTGCCTCCAGTCTTGCAACTGGAGCAAAAACTTCTTCATAATTAATTCCCTACTCCTGACGAAAACCTTGCACTACCAATCAAGCCTTGTTCTTGATCACTACTCCGCGATCATCCATTTTTTTTTGCAAAAAACCCATTTTGTAACAATCGGAAACTTTCCATCAGGTAAATCAACTAGCTCCCAAACTTTGAGTTTGCGAAATTGAGATAGTTCTTCCTGCATGGCCTGTACCCAACTGGAGTCTTGATGTGACACTCTAGGTTTTCCCGAGCAACCTTCTTAGATTAGCATTGTGTGTACATATATTATTAAGTGAAAGTTTGTGAATTATCTTGATGTGCTATGTGATCCTTGTATTAAGTTATGTATATATAGTATATATATATATATATGTGCATGTATTGGTGAACCGAGGCCACAAGGACCCGACTCGAGACGTCTCGGTCTCGAGTGACCCACATCAGTTGGGCCGCACCCCCTTGAGCTCACTCGGAAACCCATTAGGGTGCACCGACTTAGAACGGGTATAAAACCCCCACATAAGCCGACATTTCCTATTTTTGGACACTCAATCATCATCCCAAATCCCCAAACATTCCCTCACACTCACTCCCACACTCTCCTACCTTCTCTCACTAAAACCCTAACAACACCACCTCCTCTCCTCCTCTCGGGTTCAAACCGGCAGCCATCGGAGGTCTCGGATCAGCTCGCAAACACCATTTGGAAACTTTATTCTTCACTACTCTACACCCTTGTGCCCACACTTGATTCGGTTAGTTGCTCCTTTCATTATAGTTGACAATATGATAAAGATGTGTGCTTGATGAGTAATATACATGTTCTAGGAGGATATGTGAGTTAAAGTGACTAGATGATTATTATGACTAGCTTAATGATAGATTTTGTGTTATGAAAATGAATGTGTAGCATAATAGATGTTTGTGGTCTTGATTGTTCAAATGGTGAATGATATGTAAACCATGATGCCTTGATGATTTCTTGCCATATTGATATGAAACTCATTTGATATGATTTTATATGAGTGAAGGTGTGTTAAGATGATTTGATGATTGCTTATCATGTTCCTCATAAAGTGACTATGGTGTGTACGAAAAGAATAACCTGTTTTAGTATTAGAATAGGGGGATTTAGTCCATTTTGATGAATGATAGACATGGAATATATGAAACAGTGAAGAACATGTTGAATATGATATGAATATTTGAAATTGTTGTGTTTGATCCATTTTGATTAAGAATAGAACAAGGAAACATGTTTATGCAATTGTATTGGAAAGTACAAGGGAACATGTCTGTGAAATTTGATTGGATAGTGCATACACATGAAATCTGATTGGATGGTACAAGTTGGTAAAGATTCTAGAAAGATTCCAGCCCGGTTGTGAGTCGAGAACGAAAGTTGCTACTCGAGACCGTCAAGTGGACAACTCGAGACCAGGACATGCGCTTCATGAGTCGAAACCCATACGGTTGCGACTCGAGATCCCCTGATCTAGACTCGAGACTGAACTCGAGAACTCCAAGGTTGCGAATCAGGCATGTACCACTCGAGACCACCCATCCGCAACCCGAGACCCCTTGGTTGCGACTCGAGACCACCTGGTCTCGACTGGGCTGTCTGACTTAGTAATTGGGCCACAATGTGTGACAACGTGTTTTGGGCTTTGGGTCTGGGCTACTGTTGCTACGTGCTGTTATGGTTAACTGCTTAAATGTTAGGACATGCCCAATAACTTAATGAATGTCTGTGTGATATGCAAGCTAAGTGTTAGATACGTGTATGATATACGTGACTCGTTTGTACCCAAACCTGACCCATACTGGTAACCATGTTTGGATGTGGTGACCAGCATGCTTAACCAAGTAAACTAATCTGCCGAGTAACCCGAGGTAAGTTCACAACTTTTTAAAGCAGGCGTTCCCGGTGGTTGGGAAACGGAACTTAAAAACAACGCTATCCCCTTGTGAGGGATACCAACCTACTTTTCTCCCCTTATGCGGGGCCCGTAGTTAATTACTATTTATATTGGATGCAACGAGCAATACTAAACGAAACTCTATCACTCAAGTCCCTACTACTTAATACCGATTAGTCGCCGGGGCCTGGCGAACGGGTTATTAGTTGATAGCGCTATTTAGGTCTCACCAGCCTCACACCGTGCCCGCGTATGGGATCGGGAGTGAACTAATAGACTCTAGCAAACCATCAATGATGATAGACATTGACAAACGGGGCACTCTACGGAAATGTACGGTCGCATAGTATTCAGTATTGTAAACAGTTTAGTAGCTTACTTTTGGGGTAGCTCCCCATGGTATAGTATAAATGAGTAAATTAACTGTTGAAACAAGTTTTTGGAATTAAAAGCTGGATCAACTCGTGAACTCGCCAACATTATGTTGATACCCTACTGCATGCTTTGCAGGTACCCAGTGACTCAGGAGCTTGAAGCTTGGGGATGTGTAGTGGTCGTCATAACCCCTGTGTTGGGTTCTATAATAAACTTGAACTATGAACTTTGTTTTAAACTGTATTGCCCTTTTGCTTCTGCTACTTACCTAAACTGCTAATTGAGCTTAAAACCTTTGAACTCTAATCATGGCTTTTGCTAACCTTTATGGTTGGTGAACATTATTATTACCATTAAATGCTTACCATAATTGATGGCTGGATCCTGGTCAGTCACACGCCTCGCGGTAGTATTCCGCATGTGGATTTGAGGGTGTGACAGATTGGTATCAGAGCCATTTGTTATAGTGAACTCGGTTTTAAAAAGGAAGTCTTTTTGAGAAAAACCAGACTATAACCCGTGACTCGCGACGACACTACACTCTAAGTGCAAGACTCAACGTATTAGACCTCAGGGCTCAGACTTGCGTTTACTTGCTTGTTTATTTTATGCATATGCTCTACTATACGTACTAGTGTGCCTAGTTAGATATATACCCATCCCTCTTCTATCGCATTCTCGCTATTCTACGACATCGCACTCATATTGTGTTTTCTGGTTGTGAAGACAATGAGTGGACGCGGAAGGAAACGTTAACATGACTCAGGCTCAGTTCACTAACCTGATCAACATGGTGGCTGCAGCTTTCGCAGCTCACCCTGGAGGTAAACTAGTTATTTTAGTATGTTTAGACCTACTCCCGCATCGTCTTTTCACCTCTAAACCTATTCACTTCGCTTCTCGCAACAGGTCAGCCTGCACCTGCGCAACCACGTGTTTGTACTTTCAAAACCTTCATGGATTGCAAGCCTCTCCCCTTCAATGGCACTGAGGGTGCCATAGGACTTCTGCACTGGATTGAGAAGGCCGAATTTGTGTTTGCTATCTGCAAATGTCCCCCTGCTAATTGGGTGAAGTTTGCTACTGGTACACTCGAAGGGAACGCGCTTTCATGGTGGAAAGCGCATATTCAGATGCTTGGGTTGGAAACTGCTAATACTACTGCTTGGGAGGATTTCAAGAACATGATCAAGGAAGAGTATTGTCACAGGGATGACATCTACAAGCTCGAAAATGAGTACTACGAGCTTAAGATGGTTGGGTCAGAGATTGAGACTTACACCAAGATGTCCAATGATTACGCTGCTCTCTGTCCAAACATGTCTCGACCTACTTATCGACGAATCGAAATGTACATCAAGGGTTTGGTTCCAGAAATCCAGAGCTTGGTCACTTTAGCTAACCTCACTACCATTCAGCCAGTTATTCGTCTTGCTCACAAACTCACTGATCAGGCTGTGGAACAGGGCAAGCTGCCCAAAAGGATCAGTGCTACTACTGGAACTTCTAGTGATAACAAACATAAGTGGGATGGAAATCAGGGTAAGGATGCTAACCCCACTCAGGTCCCAGTTCAACAAAGGAAGACTGAAAACAACAAGGGCCCTCAGCAACAGGGTGGCTATCGAGGAAACCACCCCAAGTGTAACAAGTTTAACCGACACCACAGTGGGCCATGCGGGAAAAGTCAGTGTTAGCGATGCAACAAGATGGGGCATGAAGCCAAAGACTGCAGGAGCCAGCTTCCAGCTAGGCAGAATCAGCAACAACCCCAGCAACAGCAGCAGCAAGGGAGCAACCGTGGATGCTTTAAATGTGGGGCAACGGGGCACATGCGAAGGGATTGCCCTGAACTGAACCAGAATCGCAACAACAACCAGGGCGCTGGAAACAACGATCAAAACAACAACAATGCTGGAAATGGCGCAAGAGGCACGACTTTTGTGATTAGAGGTGGTGAAGCTAGGGATGATCCCAACGTCATGGCGGGTAAGTTCCAACTCGATGATCGTTATGTTTTTGTATTGTTTGACTCTGGAGCCGATGCTAGCTATGTATCCCTACATATTAGTAAGAAGCTTAAGCATACGCCTACGTTATTAAGTTCTAAGCATATCGTCGAGTTAGCAAATGGTAGAAACATCGAGGCCTCACACGTTATCAGTAACTGCAAACTAGTATTGTCTGGTCAGACCTTCTGCATCGATCTCTTCCCTATCATTCTTGGAAGCTTCGACGTCGTCATTGGTATGGATTGGTTATCCAAACATTGGGCTGAAATCCTTTGTCAAGAGAAAATGGTTCGTATTCCCCGTCCTTCTGGCGAACCCCTCATCGTTCAAGGTGACAAAGGCGGAGCAGTCACAGGCATCATCTCGTTCTTAAAAGCCCAGAAGTGTTTACGAAAGGGGCACACCGCTATCTTAGCACTTGTCACCGACACACAGGAAAAGGAAAAGAGGATCGAATATTTTCCAGTTGTACGCAACTATCCCGAGGTATTTCCTGAAGAATTACCTGGACTCCCTCCTCACCGTCAGGTCGAATTTCAAATCGAGCTAACTCCCAGAATGGCACCTATAGCTCGTGCGCCTTATCGACTAGCCCCCGCCGAACTAAAGGAACTTTCTACGAAAGTGCAAGAACTTTTGGATAAAGGATTAATGCGTCCTAGTTCGTCACCCTGGGGAGCACCGGTGCTTTTTAACGAAAAGAAGGATGGCACATTCCGTATGTGCATCGACTATTGTGAGCTGAACAAGGTTACCATCAAGAATCGTTATCCACTCCTGCGAATCGATGATCTATTCGACCAGTTGCAAGGATCGAGCTACTACTCCAAGATTTATCTGCGATCAGGTTATCATCAGTTGAGAGTCCGCGACGAGGACATCTCCAAAACTGCGTTCAGAACTCGTTATGGTCACTATGAGTTCCTCGTCATGCCCTTTGGAATGACCAAGGCGCCTGTGGTTTTTATGGATCTCATGAACCGAGTGTGCAAACCCTACCTCGACAAGTTTGTAATCATGTTTATCAACGACATCCTGATCTACTCAAAGAGCCAAGAGGAGCATGAACAACACCTGCGTTTTATTCTCGAACTCCTTCGCAATGAGCAACTATACGCCACGTTCTTGAAGTGTAACTTCTGGCTTCGAGAAGTTCACTTCCTTGGCCACGTGGTCAATTAGGATGGAATTCACGTCGACCCAGCTAAGATCGACTCTATAAAGAATTAGCCTACACCGAAGACTCCGACCGAAGTCCGCCAATTCTTGGGATTGGCAGGGTACTGATGCGTGTGAAGTGTTATATATATTAGGTGTATATTTTAATCCCTTTAACACTTTTTTAGCCAAGTTTTAAATTTATAAAACACGATATTTACTAACACTAAACACACATATGGGCAAGTGCACCCATCGTGAGCGTAGTATAGTGTTGGTAAGATACCGAGGTCGTCCAAGGACACAAGAGCTTTTAGTACCGGTTTATCCTCAACGTCTAATCAAATCAAAAAGTTTAGAAAAATGTTTTAAACTAAGAAAAATAAAAACTAACTAAAATGCTGAAAAATAAAAATAAAAGAAAAATAGATAGACAAGATGAATCACTTGGTTCTGACTCGTTTATGGTGTAACCTTTGATTATTTCCGCACTTTTGCACTTATTTAAGAGATTATCTTAGTTATTGTAGTAGGCCCCTCTTTTGAAGGTGACGTTACCCTCAACCCAGTAGTTTGAGTCAGCAAGGATACAATCCTAAAGGGTCGGATTATTAAAAGATAATTAATTAAGTTATTAATGCAAATTATGGTAGGCCCCTCTTTTGGAGGTGACGTTACCCTCGACTAAGTAGTCTGAGTCAGCAGGGATACAGTCCTAAATAGCCGGGTTATAGTATTAATAGTAGTTAACTTATGAGGGGATCAAAGAGTTTGGACCCCCGCCATCCAATACCCTTAAGTATTGAAGGAAGTCCTACTAAATTTGACCCAGGTCCATTGCAGGACCTCTAAACGCTAAACAATGGCAAGAATCTTACCAAACCGTTCCCTTAACCCCCGACCAGGTAGCCAACATACCTCCATATAGACCGTGGAGATATGAATGGTGAAAATCTTTTATTTTATATAGACAGTAAAATAATGTCAAGACACCACAGACAAACGATAAGGAAGAATCACCTTCAACATAAGAAACTAGTTATTAAAGTCATTAATACAAAACCAAGTAAAAAGTGCAAAAATATTAGAAATAAAAAGTATTACACTAGACACTTGTCTTCACCAAGTGATGTAAGAGACTTAGGCAAACATGTCCTTGATTGTCAAGAACTCTTACGATCAATCTTGGATCCCGAGACGACTCACACACTCTATGATGGACAATGGATGATGGTGGTGGATGATGGTGTTATGGTGGTGGTGGGTGGTGGGTGAAGTGTGAGAGAGGTGGTGTGCCAAGGGATGGTTTGAGCTTGAGCCAAGCACTCCTATTTATAGGCTGAACAGAAGCTCGGGCACGGCCCCGTGTCCAGTGGGCACGGCCCCGTGTCCAGTGGGCACGGCCCCGTGTCCACATCCTTCTCTTTCTTCATTTAATGCAACTTGTCTTATTAGTTGACCACGCCCCCGTGTCCGCTGAGCACGACCCCGTGTGCAGAAGAATCTTTGTACTATGAAGATTTTCCTGGATTGTGCGAATCTTATAGTTGACCACGGCCCGTGTCCGCTGAGCACGGCCCCGTGGTGGGCAATAGAAGCTTCTACCACTTTGTCTTTTCTACTGACACTTGGGCACGCCCCCGTGCTGGCTGAGCACGGGGCGTGTTCAGTCTTCTGTCTTCTTGTTTTGCTTGGGAAGATGCTGTCGTGGGGTCGGGCATGTCACGTTTGTTCCTTTTCTTGTATTTATGTTAGATTTTGCTGTCTTTTTGCTTCTTTTGTTAATTTGAGCTCATTTAATCCTGAAAATACAAAAGGAAGACAAAAGCACACTTTTTCCAACATTAGTACTAAAAAAGGGTTAGTTTTATGCCACAATTGATGTAATTTATATGTTGCATTTTGCACACATCAAATACCCCCACACTTGAATCTTTGCTTGTCCTCAAGCAAAACTCTTTATAATGTGGCTTTACACTCCCAAATGGAATGTGTAGAGAAGAAGGTTTTTGGGCTTGTCATAGAGTGTCGGGATTTCCCAGATTCTTTATTTAGTTTTATTTTTTATTTATTTACAATCCTATTCGTCATGATTTATTTAAAACTTTTCATAAGATAAATTACTTATTAGGGCATAACATGCCTTTTTAAAATTCTTTTTATATACAAGTTCACATACCTCACGGGGATCACTCAACACTCGGCCGAAAATGTATTTTTGTGGATCACTCGAGAGCGGTATGGAACTTACTCCTACCATAGGCTTGCCAAGCAATCAATCCTCCTCCTTTTTAACTTATATACCTTTGTCAATATCAAGAGGACTTTTTGGGTGAAGGGTTAGGCTTGGGTTAAAGGTAGGTGGTTGGGTTAGTGGTTAGTAGAAAAAGGGCGAAAAGCGTAACAAGCGTCGGTTTTCGTAAGACTTTTTATTTTTGTAACTTTTATTTTGATGAAGCTCTCATTCAAACAAAGTTATTTTTGATGAACTTGTTTGTTTATTTTCTTTTTCTTCATCATCAACACATTTTTTTTTTGAAAAGTCATACGAAAAACCGAGCTAGTTACTAAAACAAAGGGTTAAAAATGAAAAAGGGTTTTGGTGGGTAAAAGGGTGTTTGGTTTGGGTTATGAAATGAAAAGGTTTAGGCTCAAAGGGGCTAACTAGGGGGATTTTGGGTAGGTGGTAAAAAAAAAAGAAAAATAATGGTGTAGAAATAAAAAAAGGTTAGTCCTAATGCCTCCATCATTTACTTACTCGGTTTTAAGTTGGTAAGGACCGGGAATGTATCGTCATGGCAAGTTCTAGAGTCGTAAGAACCTAGCGGCTATTCACACAAGAAACGAAAAATGAGCATTTAGTCTAATGATATGTAATTGTATGCTCAATAAAGGCTCAAAACTCACTTTTGTGGGAATGGGTTTTTTTTGTGTGATCAAGTATATATAATCAAATTTTAACTAAGCTTGTCATTCCTTTTCATAATTTTCTTATGTTGGTTCTTTTTATCACGACGCTATCGGTTGTAAATTCATAAAAATATAACCTTTTTAGAACTTGAAATTCCTAAGTTAAACCTAGACAAGTAAAAAAAATTGAAAATTTTTGAAAAAATTTGGGGTGATTAGCGGTTCCAATAGAGTTTTGTGTAAGGCTTGTATTTAGGACTTGCAAGATTCAAGGTTTTAGCATCCCCCCCCACACTTAAATTACACATTGTCGTCAATGTGTCCCAAAAATAAATTTTTAGGTTGATTGAATGTGTAAAAGGTGTGATTTAAGCAAAAATTTATGTTACTGGGCACTGGACACGACCCCGTGTTGTCCGGGCACGGCCCCGTGTTCAAGTGCCAGTAACAAAATTAAATCAAGAGAAACAGAAGCCTAGACACGGGGGCGTGTTGGGTGAACACGACCTGTGTCCAGTTACCTGAACTGGGTCTTTTCTGCAGACTGTGCAGCACGGGGCCGTGTTGGGCGGACACGGCCCGTGCCGAGCTTACTGTAAACGAAGAATTTTGTCGGATGGTCCTGTTTTCCTGCATGGGGTACTGGTTCAAGCTTCCCTTGTATCCTTTGTCATCTCAAGTGTGTTTTATTCATTTCAATACCACCCAAACACCAAATTAACTAAAACCATCATTCATTAAGTCATAGAGAGAATTACATATTAGTCCTAAAAAGGAAAAATAAAGCAGAAAATAAAAGTTAAAAGTCCTAATATTAGATAGGTCAAGTGATCCGTAAAATCTTCCTACGGAGCTCTACTTCTACAATAAGAACCAAAATTCCAGAAATAGATTTCCGGTCTAAAAGCCTTGTAGAACTCCAAGCCGAGCGGTGTCCCTTAGATGTTGCTAGAGCCATTCTCCTATCTCCCTCGGGAGAAGGGAGGCGGCCTCATGTTCCTCAACATCTTGTGGAGGAGGAGCGACACCAATCGGAACCCCTTGTAGTATGTCTCGAGGAGGCTCCGGATGTAGGGCGTACCATTCGGCCGGAATGATAACTTCCGGTACCACATTCCATGCCCTTTGGGTGATAATCGGCACCAAAGGAGGAGAAGCGAGAATGTTCAACCTTTGGTGCAAAAGGTTGACCTCTCGAAGACATCCTTCTAGTCCCACCGTCAAATGATTAATACGGTCAACCAATGCCTCTTCCACACTTGTCACTTCATCAAGGGCCTCTCTTAAGGCGTAAACATAGTTTACAAGTGAATCTTCAACCGTTGATGATCTTCTCCCCTGCCGGTTGTTTCTGGAATGCGACGAAGAGTTTCCGCTTGTTCTGCTTGCCATTCTGAGAAAACATACCGAAAGAGTTCAATTTTATGGGACCAATACCTCGGACACGGCCCCGTGTTCGATGAACACGGCCCCGTGTTCAGATATCTGCAAGATTTAGGAACAAGGAATCGTGAGGCTTTAAATTGTTTTTGTGATTTTTAAAGCATTTTTGAACAGAAACAACTTAAAACATTGTTATAGAACTTATTATGAGCAAGATTCCATGTACAAAAATCTAACAAACATCTCAACAAAGCTTGAAATTATGGAAGTTTCAAGCTTTAATGGAGGTATAAGGAAAATTGAAGAAGATGATAGTGGATAAAAGAGGAAAGGACAAGAAGATAGTTGAGAAACTTCTTTTAGAAAATACCTAGGATGGTATGTGAGAATATTCCCCAAATCTCTGTCCCTGGAATGGTTCAAATGTGCAGGATTCTTGGCTGCATTTATAGAAAATGACAGTACGTTGCGCACGGCCCCGTGTCGGCTGGACACGGCCCCGTGTGCAGATGGAATCCTGACACATTTTTGTCCGCATTCTGACAAAATCAGAAGGGAATCTTTGGGTGGACACGGGGGCGTGCTGACCTGGACACGACCCCGTGTCTAGAAGCTGTCTTAAGGAATTCGTCTATTTTCAAGGAACTTTTCCGGATCGGGCGGTTCCTTACTAGATAGAACAACCCCGAAGTGCCTAAGATACCTTAATTGCTCCAGATTAAGACGAGAACGCAAGAGGTTGTCGGTGAGGGTGATTCCTATGCTATATGTAGGTGGACAAGTCCAACCCTTTTCCGGGCTCTCGTTAAAGAAGGTGTATGTCGAATCGCTCAGGTCTATGTATGCATCAAATGAAGTTGATGGGGAGTCCTTCACGGCACAATCGACACAGGGACGACTATCGCTCAAGTCCTCACTAGAGTTAGAAGTATCGTCGGAAACAACGAAGTTGTTTGAATGCGGTTCCAACACTTCTTCTTGGTTATCGTCTTGGAAAAGATCATTGAAATCTTTCCTAAGTTCTTTTAACCAATCAAGAATTAGATCTTCTAATTGAAATAATTCATCGAGAAGCATTTCTCCTAGAAAATCCGGTTGGGAGCATTCAAGGGAGAGATAGGGATTATTTTTACTTTCGCCCCTCTTAAGGATACTAGGAAATGATGGGTCTATATAGTGGGGCTTATAATTTAGAAAATAACATTATAATTCCTTATGGTTACCACCACATAATTGACACCACGTAGTACCATAAGATTGCCGAAAGTAAAAAGTATCAGTATCACTCATGTTTGTGTCAGAAATTACCAACCGTCGGGATCTTACGGTTCTGTTTTCAGTAACTGAAACTTGGGCACGGGGGTGTGTTGAGTGGGCACGGCCCCGTGTTCAGCTTACTGTCTGACTTAAAACAGGATTGCCAGTTCCAATGATTGGGCACGGGGCGTGTTCAGCGGGCACGGCCCGTGCTGAGTTCTGCAGAAGCTGAAAAATAAAAAAAAAATCCTCAAAAAAATGAAAAATAAGAAAAAAGATTAGGCCGTTGATTCCTAACTTTCTTAAAATCCTTGTGTCCCCGGCAACGGCGCCAAAAACTTGATGCGTGTGAAGTGTTATATATATTAGGTGTATATTTTAAGCCCTTTAACACTTTTTTAGCCAAGTTTTAAATTTATAAAACACGATATTTACTAACACTAAACACACATATGGGCAACTGCACCCATCGTGAGCGTAGTATAGTGTTGGTAAGATACCGAGGTCGTCCAAGGACACAAGAGCTTTTAGTACCGGTTTATCCTCAACGTCTAATCAAATCAAAAAGTTTAGAAAAATGTTTTAAACTAAGAAAAATAAAAACTAACTAAAATGCTGAAAAATAAAAATAAAAGAAAAACAGATAGACAAGATGAATCACTTGGTTCCGACTCGTGTATAGTGTAACCTTTGATTATTTCCGCACTTTTGCACTTATTTAAGAGATTATCTTAGTTATTGTAGTAGGCCCCTCTTTTGAAGGTGACGTTACCCTCAACCCAGTAGTTTGAGTCAGCAAGGATACAATCCTAAAGGGTCGGATTATTGAAAGATAATTAATTAAGTTATTAATGCAAATTATGGTAGGCCCCTCTTTTGGAGGTGACGTTACCCTCGACTAAGTAGTCTGAGTCAGCAGGGATACAATCCTAAATAGCCGGGTTATAGTATTAATAGTAGTTAACTTATGAGGGGATCAAAGAGTTTGGACCCCCGCCATCCAATACCGTTAAGTATTGAAGGAAGTCCTACTAAATTTGACCCAGGTCCATTGTAGGACCTCTAAACGCTGAACAATGGCAAGACTCTTACCAAACCGTTCCCTTAACCCCCGACCAGGTAGCCAACATACCTCTATATAGACCGTGGAGATATGAATGGTGAAAATCTTTTATTTTATATAGACAGTAAAATAATGTCAAGACACCACGGACAAACGATAATGAAGAATCACCTTCAACATAAGAAACTAGTTATTAAAGTCATTAATACAAAACCAAGTAAAAAGTGCAAAAAGATTAGAAATAAAAAGTATTACACTAGACACTTGTCTTCACCAAGTGATGTAAGAGACTTAGGCAAACATGGCCTTGATTGTCAAGAACTCTTACGATCAATCTTGGATCCCGAGACGACTCACACACTCTATGATGGACAATGGATGATGGTGGTGGATGATGGTGTTATGGTGGTGGTGGGTGGTGGGTGAAGTGTGAGAGAGGTGGTGTGCCAAGGGATGGTTTGAGCTTGAGCCAAGCACTCCTATTTATAGGCTGAACAGAAGCTCGGGCATGGCCCCGTGTCCAGTAGGCACGGCCTCCTGTCCACATCCTTCTCTTTCTTTATTTAATGCAGCTTGTCTTATTAGTTGACCACGCCCCCGTGTCCGCTGAGCATGACCCCGTGTGCAGAAGAATCTTTGTACTATGAAGATTTGCCTGGATTGTGCGAATCTGATAGTTGACCACAGCCCGTGTCCGCTGAGCACGGCCCCGTGGTGGGCAATAGAAGCTTCTACCACTTTGTCTTTTCTGCTGACACTTGGGCACGCCCCCGTGCTGGCTGAGCACGGGGCGTGTTCAGTCTTCTGTCTTCTTGTTTTGCTTGGGAAGATGCTGTCGTGGGGTCGGGCATGTCACGTTTGTTCCTTTTCTTGTATTTATGTTAGATTTTGCTGTCTTTTTGCTTCTTTTGTTAATTTGAGCTCATTTAATCCTGAAAATACAAAAGGAAGACAAAAGCACACTTTTTCCAACATTAGTACTAAAAAAGGGTTAGTTTTATGCCACAATTGATGTAATTTATATGTTGCATTTTGCACACATCAGTACTACCATAGATTCATCAAGGGATTTTCAAAGATCGCTCAACCCTCACGACTCTCACTCAGAAGGGTATTGCTTATAAGTGGAATGAAGCTCAGGAATCTGCCTTTCTGGAACTAAAAGATAACCTATGTAGTGCTCCTATACTCTCGTTACCTGAAGGTACCGATGACTTTGTGGTTTACTGCGATACGTCTATACATGGGCTCGGTTGCGTGTTGATGCAACGCGAGAAAGTTATCGCTTACGCTTCTCGACAACTTAAGATTCACGAAAGGAACTACACGACACACGACTTGGAACTCGGAGCGGTCTTTTTTGCGCTCAAGATTTGGAGGCATTACTTGTATGGTACCAAGTGCACAATTTACACCGATCACAAGAGTCTCCAGCATATTTTGGATCAGAAGGAGTTGAACATGAGGCAAAGTAGATGGGTAGAACTCCTTAACGACTACGAATGCGCGATCAAGTATCATCCAGGAAAGGCTAATGTTGTGGCCGACGCCCTTAGCAGGAAGGAAACCAAACCTAGGCGTGTTCGTGCTTTACAGCTCACTATCCACTCGAACCTCCCTAGTCAGATTCGCAATGCTCAAGAGGAAGCACTAAAGGTAGAAAACCTCCCAGCCGAATCCCTGCGGGGTATGGAGAAATGGTTGGAACTCAAGGACGATGGTATTCGTTACGTTGCTGGTCGCATTTGGATTCCCTCTTATGGAAATCTCCGAGAACTTGTGATGGACGAAGTGCATAAATCTCGCTACTCGATACATCCTGGTTCTGATAAAATGTATCATGATGTCAAAGTCCTGTATTGGTGGCCTAACATGAAAGTCTTCATTGCTAAGTACGTTAGCATATGCTTAACCTGTGCTAGGGTCAAGGTGGAATACCAGAAGCCGTCGGGCATGTTGCAACAACCAGAGTTGCCAACATTGAAATGGGAGCAGATTTCATTGGATTTCATTACAGGCTTACCTAGGTCCCAAAGCGGGAACGATTCCATTTGGGTCATCGTGGACCGCTTAACCAAGTCTGCACACTTCCCTACGATCAAGGAAACAGATAAGCATTCGAAGCTCGCTGCTATCTACTTAAAGGAAATAGTTGCTAGGCACGGGGTACCAATTTCCATCATTTCCGATCGAGACCCACACTTTACATCCGAGCTATGGCATGCTACGCATAAATCTTTTGGCTCGTGTCTGGATATGAATACTGCTTACCACCCTCAAACCGATGGTCAAACGGAACGTACCATCCAAACGCTTGAAGACATGCTGAGAGCATGTGTTATTGATTTTGGAAACAGGTGGGAACGACACTTACCGTTGGTAGAGTTCTCCTACAATAACAGCTACCACACCAGCATTCAGGCAGCACCCTTTGAGGCATTGTACGGTCATAAATGCCGATCACCCCTATGTTGGGCGGAAGTTGGCGAAAGCCAAATTACTGGCCCGAAACTTGTATTCGAGACTACGGAAAAGATTGCCCAGATCAGACAACGCATGGCGGCAGCTCGTGACCATCAGAAAAGCTACGCTGATAGGCGTAGGAAACTGCTAGAATTTCAGGTCGGTAACCGGGTTCTACTTAAAGTCTCACCCTGGAAGGGTGTGGTTCATTTTGGTAAACGAGGCAAGCTTAATCCGCGATACGTCGGACCATCTGAAATTACTGAGAGGATCGGTAAGGTTGCATACAGATTGAGTCTGCCTGAGGAACTGAGTGTCGTGCACAACGTCTTTCACGTGTCTAATCTGAAGAAGTGTCTGTCAGATGAAACACTCATCATTTCCTTCAAGGAGCTAACTTTTGATGAACAGCTACGCTTTGTTGAGGAACCGATTGAGATCACGGATCGGGAAATCAAAACCCTCAAACGTAGCCAGATACCTATCGTACGAGTCCGCTGGAACTCGTGCCGTGGCCCAGAGTTTACCTGGGAACGAGAAGACCAGATGAAGCACAAATATCCCTAGTTGTTCCCAAATGAAACTCCCAGCACTGAAGCTACAACGGAATTTCACGGTGAAATTCCAAACTAACGGGGGGATGATGTGACATCCCGTTGAAACGTTCTCACTCATACTAGCTTGTCAGTGGCTGCACTTTAACTTTCGGAACGAAAGTTCTTAAAACTTGGGGATAATGTGACACTCTAGGTTTTCCCGAGCAACCTTCTTAGATTAGCATTGTGTGTACATATATTATTAAGTGAAATTTTGTGAATTATCTTGATGTGCTATGTGATCCTTGTATTAAGTTATGTGTATATAGTATATATATATATATATATGCATGTATTGGTGAACCGAGGCCACAAGGACCCGACCCGAGACCTCTCGGTCTCGAGTGACCCACATCAGTTGGGCCGCACCCCCTTGAGCTCACTCGGAAACCCATTAGGGTGCACCGACTTAGAACGGGTATAAAACCCCCACATAAGCTGACATTTCCTATTTTTGGACACTCAATCATCATCCCAAATCCCCAAACATTCCCTCACACTCACTCCCACACTCTCCTACCTTCTCTCACTAAAACCCTACAACACCACCTCCTCTCGGGTTCGAACCGGTAGCCATCGGAGGTCTCGGATCAGCTCGTAAACACCATTTGGAAACTTTATTCTTCACTACTCTACACCCTTGTGCCAACACTTGATTCGGTTAGTTGCTCCTTTTATTATAGTTGACAATATGACAAAGATGTGTGCTTGATGAGTAATATACATGTTCTAGGAGGATAGGTGAGTTAAAGTGACTAGATGATTATTATGACTAGCTTAATGATAGATTTTGTGTTATGAAAATGAATGTGAAGCATAATAGATGTTTGTGGTCTTGATTGTTTAAATGGTGAATGATATGTAAACCATGATGCCTTGATGATTTCTTGCCATATTGATATGAAACTCGTTTGATATGATTTTATATGAGTGAAGGTGTGTTATGATGATTTGATGATTGCTTATCATGTTCCTCATAAAGTGACTATGGTGTGTACGTAAAGAATAATATGTTTTAGTATTAGAATAGGGGGATTTAGTCCATTTTGATGAATGATAGACATAGAATATATGAAACAGTGAAGAACATGTTGAATATGATATGAATATTTGAAATTGTTGTGTTTGATCCATTTTGATTAAGAATAGAACAAGGAAACATGTTTATGCAATTGTATTGGATAGTTCAAGGGAACATATCTGTGAAATTTGATTGGATAGTGCATACACATGAAATCTGATTGGATGGTACAAGTTGGTAAAGGTTCTAGAAAGATTCCAACCCGGTTGCGAGTCGAGAACGAAAGTTGCTACTCGAGACCGTCAAGTGGACAACTCGAGACCAGGACATGCGCTTCATGAGTCGAAACCCATACGGTTGTGACTCGAGATCCCCTGATCTCGACTCGAGACTAAACTCGAGAACTCCAAGGTTGCGCCTCAGGCAAGTACCACTTGAGACCACCCATCCGCAACCCGAGACCCCTGTGTTGCGACTCGAGACCTCATAATCATGAGTCGAGACCACCTGGTCTCGACTGGGCTGTCTGACTTAGTAATTGGGCCACAATGTGTGACAACGTGTTTTGGGCTTTGGGTCTGTGCTACTGTTGCTACGTGCTGTTATGGTTAACTGTTTAAATGTTAGGACATGCCCAATAACTTAATGAATGTCTGTGTTATATGCAAGCTAAGTGTTAGATACGTGTATGATATACGTGACTCGTTTGTACCCAAACCTGACCCATGCTGGTAACCATGTTAGGACGTGGTGACCAGCGTGCTTGACCAAGTAAACTAATCTGCCGAGCAACCAGAGGTGAGTTCACAACTTTTTAAAGCATGCGTTCCCGGTGGTTGGGAAACGGAACTTAAAAACAACGCTATCCTCTTGTGAGGGAAACCAACCTACTTTTCTCCCCTTATGCGGGGCCCGTAGTTAATTACTATTTATATTGGATGCAACGAGCAATACTAAACGAAACTCCATCACTCAAGTCCCTACTACTTAATACCGATTAGTCGCCGGGGCCTGGCGAATAGGTTATTAGTTGATAGCGCTATTTAGGTCTCACCAGCCTCACACCGTGCCCGCGTATGGGATCGGGAGTGAACTAATAGACTCTGGCAAACCGTCAATGATGATAAACATTGACAAACGGGGCACTCTACGGAAACGTACGGTCACATAGTATTCGGTATTGTAAACAGTTTAGTAGCTTACTTTTGGGGTAGCTCCCCATGGCATGGTATAAATGAGTAAATTAACTGTTGAAACAAGTTTTTGGAATTAAAAACTGGACCAACTCGTGAACTCGCCAACATTATGTTGATACCCTACTGCATGTTTTGCAGGTACCCAGTGACTCAGGAGCTTGTAGCTTGGGGATGTGTAGTGGTCGTCATAACCCATGTGTTGGGTTCTATAATAAACTTGAACTATGAACTTTGTTTTAAACTGTTTTGCCCTTTTGCTTCCGCTACTTACCTAAACTGCTAATTGAGCATAAAACCTTTGAACTCTAATCGTGGCTCATGCTAACCTTTATGGTTGGTGAACATTATTATTACTATTAAATGCTTACCATAATTGATGGCTAGATCCTGGTCAGTCACACGCCTCGCGGTAGTATTCCGCATGTGGATTTGAGGGTGTGACACTTGAATAGCTTCTACTGCACCTATGACATTCTCAAGAGGATGATTACGGTTAGTCTTGTATCCTGCATTTGTGTGGGTTTCAATTTGCTGGGGAAGATTGGTGAAATGTTCGTCAATGTTAGTACATATGTCTGTAGCTTCCGTCTGCATTGCGTCTTATTTTGTGCTGTGAATGTAATTTTGTATATATATGTAATTGTATGTATGTTTGTGTAAAGACAACACAGGGATCGGTGCGTCAATGTAAAAGTGTATCCGTCGGACGACTGATGTCATCCGATCGGATGGTCATCCGATCGGATCACCATCCGATCGGGTGACACTTAAAGCCTCCCTGATGTTGCCTATAAATAGCTAGGTTGAGTTAGAGATTTAAGAACTTTTGATGAACTTGATAGCGAAGCTCTGCCAGTCTGTATTTCTACCGAAATAGTTGTACTTTCACATCTTGAATAGAATTCAGACGAGATTAAACATTGAATCTGTTGTTGTTGATTCCATGACACTATCAAGGGATTCCGCACCTTGATTCTGATCGATCCAACCACGTTCCAACCGAACAGATCCTGATCAAACGGCCTAACAAGTGGTATCAGAGCCACAGGAGGTTGAATCGGACACGACAACTGCAAATTCACCAGAATTTCAGCACTTTTCAACCGTTTTCTGTCAAATTTCTCTGGAAATTTTGACAAATCTCCCATCTTCTACCTCATTTCTTGCTGTTCTTACGTTTTCATATCTTAAAACAAAGAAAACTCAAAATTGAACGGGAATTCACGGACAAAATTGACTAAAAATCATATCATCATAATCGAAATTGAATAAAGATCAATCCTTCAAATTTTCATTGAAAAAATCCAACTAAAACTGAATCAAATCAAGCTAAAACCATGTTGAATGTTTCGTTCTTGCTGACGTCATCCACCCGATCGGATAGCTATCCGATCGGATTGGCAAAGACTGTTCTTGGATTTTGCTTGCTGACGTCATCATTGTCACTCGATCGGATCACCATCCGATCGGTGTAACTTTGTTGTTTAAAGGTTTAGTTGCTGACGTCATCATTGTCACTCGATCGGATCACCATCCGAACGGTGAAGTGTTGAAAGTTTAAAGTTTCCAAAAGCTCTTGAGTCACTCGATCGAACGAACACTCGATCGGATCACCATCCGATCGAGCCGTCATCCGACACTTGAGCATATTCGTTGATTGTACTTGATTGTGTTGTCCGATCGGATCACCACCCGATCGGATCACCACTCGATCGGATCACCATCCGATCCAAGTGTATTTGTTTGAAATTTTGGAAACTTGTGAAAATTCTTCTAATTGTTTGAAACGTTTTCAGGTACTCAACAATGGGAGATGAATTCCTAAATCCGTTCAGCGATGTGTTTTCATACAACACCGGGGACGCATCAACAAATACTTCCAACACTAATCCAAACCCAAAGAAGGCGATTGCTGATTCGCTCAGTGTAGACAACGCTTACGGTACTTACAACAAGCCGCCGAAGCTTATGGCGATAGAAGACTACAACAGATGGGTGAGCATATTCGAGGATTGGTTGCAAGCATTTGCATATCAAAGGTAGAAATGTATGAGAAACGGTTATGACATAGGAAGGAAAGATTACGAAAATCTGAATGAAACAGAACAAGATACATTTGTGGCTGAGCAAAAATGTATAGCTTTGTTACATCAATCCATTAGGGATGATATTATTTCGCTAATTAGTTATGAGAATTCAAAAGATTTGTGGGCCAAGTTAGAGAAAAAGTGTATTGGAGGAGCTGATATTGTTAAAAACAAGAAACGTCTGCTGAAGAAAGAGTTTGATTTGTTTGCGTGCATGAAGAATGAGAATGTGTTGAAGATGGTTGAGCAGTTCTGTCACCTTAAGATAGAACTTGCAAGATACGGTATCGCAGTGACTGAAGAAGAAATGGTCGAGAAACTGTTTGAATCTTTACCTGAAGAAAAGGATTGGCAGTATTATGGGTTGGTTCTGAAGAACAACATGAAAATGTCGGACATGACAGTTGATTGGCTGATTGAAAGGATTGAGATCCATGAGCTAGAAATTAAAAAGATAAACAAAGTCAACAACACTCCGTATCAACAAAACGTTGATCTTTACAGGGGTAGCATGATTCCGAAAACTACTTCACCGAAGACTGCATTTTCAGCTAAATGCTCGAACACAGTCACTCAAGAAAGACAAAACAGTAGTTCAACACCGAGTAGTGGTTATCACGGAGGTTCTTCTTCATCCGCTCCAAGCCAGCAACAGCAAACCGTTCCTCAAAACGTGTTTCAGTGTAACATTGCGGTGAACTTGAACAATGCTCAGAACTTCAATGAAGAAACTTCAAAACAACAGATGGTGTTTCTTGCTTTGATATTGGAATCATATGAAAGCCTAGTCGCTGGGAAAATCGGGAATACGAATCTGATAAAGGAAGACTATGATCAGATTGACCCCGAAGAGATGGAAATAATTGACATACGCTGGTGCATGGCTAGCATGATCAGGAGAGCACAAAGGTTTATGGAGATAACTTGATGGGGTACGGTACTAAACCCGACCCGAGCGGTCGGATTGCCGTTACTTGTTTTTATATTAATCATTTATTATTGTTGCTTTCTAACCCAACCGCGAGGCCCAACGCGATGTAGTTTATACTACTTTGGGCCGGGGCTTGTAGAGATAACCCCTAACTGGGCCTGGCCCATTGAGGTTAGGGGAGGCCCATATCCCCCTATATAAAGAGGTCTTCACCTCATTATTTGGGGGGGGAAAATGGAGCCGCCACACTTTTTGTAGCTGGAAACAGGAGAAATCTTCTCCCACCGGCAATCTCTACAGCTCCACTTTCTTCTCTTCTCCATTGCAGATCTAGGTGGAAGAAGAAGAACAAGGTGTGATTCTTACCCACTCAGAGAAACCGGACAAGTCATCCCGGCGATGAAACCGTGTTTCTTCATTGGCGCCCACCGTATCAAAATCTACATCCAAAGAGATTCACAACAGGTTTTCTTCTCTACTTCCATCTTTCAGATCTGTTTTTCTGAGTTTTTTACAAACGATTCCCGATCGAAAACTTCAGATCTGAGTTTTCTTTTGAGTGTTATGTCGATTTCCTAATACACTTGATATGTGCTCACACAAAGCTTTAAACAAGAATTTTAATCGGAATCACAACAGATTTTCACGCATTAAAATCATCAAGATTCCTAGATCTGCTACTTCTACGGGTTGAGAAGCACATCTTGTGGTTCTTCTCTTCCCAAAGTTCTAGATCTGTGCTCTCGAGATATCCGAACACGAAATTTGTTTCAGATCTGAAATTTCTAATTTGTAAAAAAAAAAAAAACACTCGGATCCGATGGGATGATGTTCGTTTATCATACAACTCGAGATCTATGTCCAGCATGGTTTATTTTCATCACAACAGAACCTGGGGAAAAAGGTTTTGTGCGAACAACTCTTTTTTTTTAAATTATATTCTGCATCTACCTGTCTCTCATGTGGTAAAAAGTGAGTTTACATGTGGTAAGGCATGATGTACAAGTGGGTGTTGCACAACTCCCCTTTATTACTTGCCTAATCCAAAATTCTGTTAATGTTTTCAATATAGTTGGAAAATTATCATCGATAAAATTATTATTATATAATAAATAATGGAGTTATGATTTCACTTTGTCATAATGCCCGAAACGATGACTCTGCATGTTGCATGTGGCAGACCAATTTTGTCATCTAGCCTGAAAAAAAAGGGCTGGCACATTACATGTAGGGCCCGCATCACAGCCTTTTTCATTGTATTATTTAATCATTCATTTTAAACATTTACACACAAAGACTGGGTGATGCACATAATCCGGTTTCAATATTTCAAAATCCTTTACAAAGGAAAAAACTTTCTGGGGATGCTCCACCGCGCAGAAACATGCACCTTTGCCGAACATCCTCCGTCGCGCGAGCACATACGCCTCTTGTCGGAGACACCTGTCGCTGCGCGAATACACACCCGCCTGCTGGATACCCTCCGTCGTCGTGCAAGTGCACCCCGCCAGTCCGCGCATGGTGAGCAAGCTCCACCGACTCGCGCGACATACTTACTTTACACCTCGCGCGCGATGAGCAAGCTCCACCGGCTCGCGCGACATACTTACTTTACACCTCGCGCGCGATGAGCAAGCTCCACCGGCTCGCGCGACATACTTACTTTACACCTCGCGCGCGATGAGCAAGCTCCACCGGCTCGCGCGACATACTTACTTTACGCCTTGCGCGCACTGAGCAAGCTCCACCGGCTCACGCGGCATACATACTTTACGCCTTGCGCGCACTGAACAAGCTTCACCGGCTCGCACAATAAAGTCTTGGTTTATAGCTCGCGCGCCATACATGCTTTACATCTAACTTGCTTGCCTCCAGTTTTAAACGGATTCCCACATGGGTTTTCATGGAAATCACTTTTTGAAATGGTGAAAAACAACCACGCCACTCACAAGTCATGTTCACATGGTTATCTTTAAAACAACTCAATATGTTTTTTTTTTATATAAAAAAAAGGGGGGTTGTTGACTTTCTGACATGAACAGTTGATAGGTTGCATGTGCCTTTAGTACAACTAGACCTTTTAAATGAAATACTACATATAGATGGATTCGAACTACACCACTTTTGATTGACAGACAAATAAAATAAAGTAAAGGCATTTATGGAGAATTAAAAGGTGTCTGTACTCATCTTGGGGTTCACGAGTTTTTGAAGCTTGCCCCACAAATCTCTACTTTTAACACAAATGACCCCTTTAAATATTATACAAGGACATTTTTAATCTTGTAGTAGCAGACACATTTTGTCATATAAGAACTATGGGCACATAGAATATCTCAGAAGATTTATTTATTATCATACAACAAATGAATTTTTGGACATAATACAAAACGAAGCTTTATCCTTGCCATCACAATTTACAATATTTCTCGTGAATAGCCCAAAAGCTAGAAAGCGACACTTATATTAATTTTAAGTGCCATGACTTCGGCACCTTCTTGTATATTCCAACAGTTTGCGCATGAATTTTAAACATGAAGGGGCATATATTCATTTTGATTAATATATAGACAATACACATATTTACTGGCCTGGGAGCACTTGAATTATTTTGAAGCTCGTGTTACATACTTCTTTCAATAACAAGAAGTTGGCTAACGTCTAGCAAATGAAATTATTCAAAGACACGGTTAATAGTTCACCATCTTAACGACTACTAATCTTGCGATATTTGCGACACATACTAAGTATCATTGCTTAGTATTATTATTCAAGTTTAATGTTACTAACATTTTATTTAATGGCAATAAATTGAGAGACTAACATGGTGCAACACCATTTCGGGGGTCAAAATTGCTTTCACATTTCGCGGAATATGGATGCATAGAGCAAACACCTCCTAAGGATGAAGTTTCGGTATAACGCTTTCCAAATCACTCTTTATTACAATTTACCATGTCAACTTATTTGCAGGATAGGCAATACATTCAATCGGTGAAACGCAGCGAGCGATCCTCACGCACACCGATGAAAGCCTAAAAAGCGTCTTTACACATGAGCACGTAGGTCGCCAGCTGGCGCATGCTCTTTTACATATGAGCACGTAAGTCGCCGGCCGGCGCATGCTCTCTTACATATGAGCACGTAAGTCGCCGGCCGGCGCATGCTCTCTTACATATGAGCACGTAAGTCGCCGGCTGGCGCATGCTCTTTTACTTACGTTCACGTTAGTCGCCTCACGCGCATACTCCATTACGTACGAGCACATAAGTCGCCAGGCGCGCAAGCTCTTTTACATACCAACACGTTGATCTCCATACGAGTCTGTTGTTCTACATACGATCATCTCAGCCTCCATGCGAGCCTTGCTGCTGCACATAAGCACGCTACTCTTCACGCGACCCTGCTGCTTTACATACGAGCGTGCGCGTCGCCCGTGCGCGCATGCTTAGCCATATATGAAAACGCTTACAAAACGTAAACTGTGCTACAAATGCACGCACCACTTTGGGTATACGCAAAAACGCATTGGCTGAAATAAAGTTTCGCTTACACCTACAATCTTCAAGACAAGCCACATCTCCTTGCGTCATGTCACATTGTTGTTATGTCACACCAGAGGATTAGCGCAGGCTCGGATCTCCAGTTCATTATTCCTGACGCAACTTTATGCCAATTCTCATTCGCGATACCTTTTCAAAGTGGATTCACACGTGCAAATATTGTAGACAACAGTTTACAAAGATTCAAACACTATATATACATACGCTTCATGACTTAAGACATGCGCGCACCTTGCGCTAACCAACAGAAGTCACACCATAGGGTGAATATTTTACAATAGCCACACGACTGTGTGCGCACTGCTAAAGCTGGGCCACACTCGCCTGACAAAGGCGAACCGTCAGTGACAACATAATGATCGCTGTGTCAGCAGTCAACTCAATGGTCACCATCAACGACATTTGCACCAACCCGTCAGAATTTAAAATTCGAGAAATTTCTCGCCTAAAATTACAACGAAACTTCATGTTAAAGTTAGCAAGGGTCGCGCCGCATGCGTCATCAGCCAATGATCATGCGCGCCAGCTCTCAAAAGCAACAGGTATCAATTAACAAGCATGGTAGCCGCGTCGTAGCAATTGACAAACACTTACACGCGCGCCAGCTACCAAGACCTAGCAAATGCTTTAAAGACCAGCACGCCTTTCCTTTTTTCCTTTTTCTGAGTCCAGAGTTCCAACCGTTCATTTCGCGCATGGAAGCAACACTGGACTGGGGGGACTTGAAGGGGTATGGTCCTAAAAAGCCGTGCAAACCATACTCCTTATACGTTAATCAAACTAATCTACAGACCAGGCGCGGGCTGCTTAGACAAAACCTAATCCGCGCGCGAGGTTCAAACAGGATTGAAGATCAGATTCAGCACTTAGCATCCTGAATGAAGGCCCTCAGTCCCTAAACCTTGCGCCGGCTGGTTGGACACACACCAAAGGCCGCGCAGGTTGTATTCTATCGCGCTCCACGATTAACAATCAGGCATGAGGCAGAGGGAACGCAAGGACGCCTACGTGGCTCCAATCAGGGTGCGCCAGCACCGAAGATCTTCTAGAAGACACCAACGGTTGGCACCAAAGGGGCAGAGCGGATATTCCTTGTCGTCGTCTTCAGGACCAAGGCCATCAGCCCATCTCCTTCTAAACTACTCCGACTAAAGATAGGGTCCTTCATACACAGGAAGGACCATAGCTAAGCTCAGGAAGGATTAAGAAGATCAACCCTTATGGTCGAAACATGAACCCAACTAATAAACCTAAAACTAGTTACGTACGCGCAACCTTGACAAGATCATGGCAATGCGCCAATAGCAACGGCCCGCAATCAAACAGCATGCGCCAGGTTTGCCCAATCAAATTCCACGATGAACAATTCAGGGGATATTCATTATTCCATTATCTCTACTCACAGTGAAAGACAGACGCAACAAGCATGGCCAACAACTTTCCCGCACCTGGGCGACAGGTAAGCCTAAAGCTCAATCTTTACTTTCGAGCACTCCTAACAAGTCTAGTACTCCTACCACACTTGCACGCGGGAGCAGCACTAGACTGGGGGACTTGATGGGGTACGGTACTAAACCCGACCCGAGCGGTCGGATTGCCGTTACTTGTTTTTATATTAATCATTTATTATTGTTGCTTTCTAACCCAACCGCGAGGCCCAACGCGATGTAGTTTATACTACTTTGGGCCGGGGCTTGTAGTTTATACTACTTTGACTGATTAAAAGGATTGAGATCCATGAGCTAGAAATTAAAAAGATAAACAAAGTCAACAACACTCCGTATCAACAAAACGTTGATCTTTACTTCAGGGGTAGCATGATTCCGAAAACTACTTCACCGAAGACTGCATTTTCAGCTAAATGCTCGAACACAGTCACTCAAGAAAGACAAAACAGTAGTTCAACACCGAGTAGTGGTTATCACGGAGGTTCTTCTTCATCCGCTCCAAGCCAGCAACAGCAAACCGTTCCTCAAAACGTGTTTCAGTGTAACATTGCGGTGAACTTGAACAATGCTCAGAACTTCAATGAAGAAACTGCAAAACAACAGATGGTGCTTCTTGCTTTGATATTGGAATCATATGAAAGCCTAGTCGCTGGGAAAATCAGGAATACGAATCTGATAAAGGAAGACTATGATCAGATTGACCCCGAAGAGATGGAATTAATTGACATACGCTGGTGCATGGCTAGCGTAATCAGGAGAGCACAAAAGTTTATGGAGATAACTGGAAGAAATTCTATCGGTGGACCTTCAACAAAGCTGGGTTTCGATAAGTCAAAGGTTACATGCTTTAAGTGCAAATAGAAGGGGCACTTCAAGAGGGAATGCAGGAATGCAGCATCAGATGAAACAGCAAATCCGTTCCATGTCGACTACTATAAAAAGGCTGTTTTTCACAAGAATCGTGAAGAGCCGCCAAGAATGAAACAAATAGAAGAGACTCCTAAGGAGAAGTCAAGAGCCACAGCTGTAATTCATGATGATGAAGGCTTCGACTGGAGTGAGTTTTTACCAGAAGATGATGTTGTAGGTTTTGCTATCATGGCAAAGGTGGAACCATACAAAGATACACGAACTGAAGAGCAAAAATACACTTATCAAAAGATGATAGCTCAAAGTATTAAGGATAGAAACTATCGAGCCTGGAAAGAAGCCAAGAAGGCAAAAAGATGGGATCCTGACCGTGAGTGCTATTTGGACCCAAAAGGCAACATAATTGCTGAACCAGCAACACTCATAGTTGAAACTCTCATTGAATCTTTAAAGCAAGAAGATGAACAAAGAGAGAGAGAGATATGGCAAAGAAAGCTGAAGAGGAAGAGTTAAAGTCAAGAAAAGTCGACGATGGAATAATCGACACAACAAAAGAAATGACCGCTGAAAACCTGACCAAGATGGCAGACAAAGTGCTGATGGCAAAGGAACTAGAGGTAGATTCCAAATATGCGTCTAAGTAACAAGGTCAGTTGTAGTGGTACAACAAATGAATCAGGTAAGACTGATGGGGCTAAAATAGAAAGTGATTGCAACAATTGCACGAAACAATGTAAAGTTTGCAGCACAAATGCATATCTCACAGTCAAAAAGACTGAAGAGCTGGTTGCAAAATTCAAAATGGTTGAAGATCAAATTTTAAGTCGAGATAAACTGATAAAAGCTTCAAATGAGAGAATAAAAGAATTATCAGAAAGAATTGAAAAGGATAAAACTGATGTAGAACGAATTAAGAAAGAAAATGAGAAGTTAATTCATGAAAACAGAAACATTTCTGAAAATTTTGAAAAGCTGAAAAGAACGGTAAAAGATTCTGACGAGCGAAATGGTAAAACATTAAAAGAAAATCTTCAATTGTCTGGAGTTCTTCAGGCAAAAGAAAGACAAATCAACCAGCAGTTGGATGAGATTGCAAATCTTAAGCTTCAGTTTCAGGAAGCTAAGATTGAAAATGAAAGAATCACTTTGAAACTGAACAGTTACAGCTTTGCGAGCTTTGTTCTTCAACACATAGTTCCCAAACCCATTGGGAAGAACAAAGCTGGTGAAGATGTATACTCGGATGGAACAGGGGTTGGTTATCATCAAGTTCCACCGCCTGTATTAAACAATTTTTTCAAAGAAACAGTCCGGGTTGGATAAAATTTCTGAAACAAATGAAAAATCAGATGTTGAGAAACTCCCATAAACAATCGATGCCACATTCACTTCATCATCAGATGAAGATAGCATTCAGTCTGAAATAGTAAAAAATGTGGTTGAAAACGTTTTAAAATCTGACAATGATTCGACTAAAGACGAAGAGTGCCGAAATCAAAATCCCAAAACAACTCAAATGATGGACCTACTCTTGTGATGTACAAGATGTCTGGTTCTGATAAGTTGTATTCGGATCTTGAATTTCCACTTGAGAATGTGAATGTTGACAAGTTGAAGAAAGTGTTCAAATTGGTTGAAATTGATGTTTCTGAAATTGAAGGTTTGAAAAGTTCCAAAAGGCAATTGAACTTTGAAAAAGACAAATCTTACTATAAGAAACCTGTTGCACCACCACGTTTTAATAACAACAACCAAAAGATATGGTCGGGAGGTTATCAGGGCGGTAAGAACAATCAGAAAAGGAATTTTCAAAACAAAGGGTTTATAGAAAAGTAAGTGTTTGTGAAAAGCTTGAGTTCACACTCTGAGCAAGAATCTGAATTTTTTTCGAAATCAAATAAAGAATTCTTTAAGAAAAAGGCCTCACAGCCTCAGACTGAAGGCACAAGTCGGGAAGTTGACACCCGCACATGCTTCAAATGCAATGAAGTTGGACACATTGCATGAAAGTGCACCAACTCGAAGCCTAAGTCTGTGGTTGTCGAGAGTCCAAGAAAGAAGAACGATGTAAAAGGCAAAGCGCCTATGTTTGTTAGGAAGAAAATTTTGAAAAATGAAAACATCAAAATCAAAACTGAGCCAGTAAAAGAGTCGGTAACTAAAAATGATAAATTTTACAAACGCCGCTTCTTCGCAACGAACGTGGAAGCCAAAATCTGAGGCTAAGACATCAAATGTTCAAAAACCAAAGGTTTCTGAGTCTGCAAAACATTCATCTTCATCTAAGAAGATGAATGTACCTTTGGACTATTATGAGAAACTTGAGAAACAAACTTCGACCCCATCAGGGAAGAAGTATGTTCCAAAGAAAGACCAATCAACTGGTCAACCTCCGAAAAATGAATTCTTTTTGTATAAAGAGGTTGAGGTTGGGTCTGAAGAAAGCTTGAAGATGAATGACAAGAATTTCCCACCATTGTACACCAAAACCACGCGCATTAACGTCAAGCTACCTGAGTCGAAAGAGGCTTGGGTTGCTTCACTTTCTAACTGAATGCTTTGAAATGTGCAGGAGCTCCCGAGATCTATCTCACGTTGGATTATGGATAATGGAGCATCCAGGCACATGACGGGGAGAAAAACCCTGTTGTACGATGTTAGAGAGTTTAACGATGGTTACGTCTATTTTGCTGGTAATCAAGGAGGACGTATTATTGGTGAAGGAACATTATCCAATGGTGTTATCACGTTTGAAAGAGTCAATTACATTGCTGAGCTGGAGAATAATCTTCTTAGCATTTCTCAAATTTGTGATAGAATGTATTCGACACATTTCACTGATAAAGAATGTCTGATTCTGAAGCCGGGGTTTGTCATCCCCGATGAGTGGATCATCATGAGAGCACCACGAGTTAATGATCTGTATGTGTTGGATATGAGCGTAGCTACAACTACCACGGGTCAAACTCATTGCTTCATGTCAAGAGCCACTGAAAAGGAGTCGCAATTGTGGCACCGAAAGATGGGCCACATTCACCTACGAAAGATGAACCACCTGGTGCATAATGATTTGGTAAAAGGTGTTCATTTGAAGAGTTTTCATCTTGAGGGGGAGTGTATTAGTTGCATCAAAGGAAAACAACGAAAGAAATCTCATCCTATTAAAAAGATGAAATCATTCTCGAAGCCACTGGAGAGACTTCACATGGATCTCTTTTGTCCTGTGAATGTCAAAAGCATAACGGGTGATCTTTATTGTCTGGTGGTAACTGACGACTATTCGAGATTCTCATGGGTGGCGTTCCTTAAGACAAAAGACGAAACATTTGAGAGTTTGCTGAGACTATTCAGAAAGATAGAGAATTTGTACCGAACATGAATTCGCAGATTAAGAAGCGACAATGGTACGGAATTTAAGAATAACAAGATGGAAGAATTTTGTGATAGAAGAGGTATAATGCAAGAGTTCAGCGCACCTTATACTCCGCAATAGAATGGAGTCGCAGAAAGAAAGAATAGAACGCTGATCGAAACGGCGAGAACGATGCTAGCTGATTCCAAGTTACCGATAAATTTTTGGGAAGAAGCAGTATCAGCCGCTTGCTATACTCCCAACAGGGTACTTACTGTGAAGAAGCATAACAAGACATGTTTTGAGTTGATCAACAATCGCAAGCCTAACTCGAGTATTTAGAGTCGTTCGGGTCTCCCTGCACAGTTCTAGATCCCGATGGCAAATTTGGTTCAAAGAGCATCTAAGGTATCTTCGTAGGGTATGCAAGTCCACTCAGAAGAGTCTTTGTTCCAAGTCTAAAAAGGATCATCGAAGCACAGCATGTTGAATGTCAAGGTTATACAATGCCTCCACAGAAGCCCGCGGACTCATGGGATTCATTCGAGTTAGAAGAAGAGCCAGAGTTCTTTGATGATTTGGATATTTTAAGAGAATATGAAGCATCTCAGGGAAGGTTTCCAGAAAGGTCTTCTACACGTCAACGACAAACTTCCAATGATGATGAAGCTGGTCCAAGTCACACTGGAGACTATGATGAAGTTCAGCAAACTCCGACTACTTCGGAACGTGAACCTGCTCTTGAAAATCAGACGGTGGTCAATGATAATTCAGAATCTAATGATAGGCCAACATTTGATCGTGGTGATTCAGAGTCTGAGGGGGAGAAAATCCAATCTTCAGATCAGACAATTCTTGCCAATGAACAAGTTGCGGATCAGAACGTTACTAATTTGGAAGGCGAGGTGGATGTTCCTGGCGAGGTTATGCCGAGGACTCTTTCATACCATCCAGAAAAGTTGATAATAGGAGAGCTGCAATCAGGCGTTCGTACCAGAAGACAAATTGACCATGGCCTTACTTGCTTTTATTCTAAAGTTGGTCCTTTACAAACTGAATTTTCACTTAGTTATTTCATCTCGCTGATTGAGCCGAGAACCTATAAGGAAGCACTGACTGAAGATTCATTGGTCAATGCAATGCATGAGGATCTGAGTCAGTTTGAGAAGCTTGGTGTATGGAAGCTGGTGGACCTACCTGATGGACATAGGAAAATAAACACGAAGTGGGTGTTTAAGTGTAAAAGAGACGACCGAGGGGTTATTGTTCGAAACAAAGCTCGACTCGTGGTCCAGGGTTTCAGTCAGCAGGAGGGGATAGACTTTACAGAGGTCTATGCTCCAGTTGCTCATCTTGAAGCTATCAGAATTTTCCTAGCTTTTGCTTCATGGAAGGGATTCAAAGTGTACCAGTTGGATGTCAAATCGGCATTTCTATACGGCAAGGTGAAAGAGGAAGTATATGTCGGTAAGCCACCGGGCTTCACCAACCCAATCCACAAAGACAAGGTCTACTTGCTAGACAATGCGCTGTATGGTTTGCATCAGGCCCCGAGAGCCTGGTACGAGACGCTCTCTCAACATTTGCTTGCCAACAGCTTTATCCGAGGAAAAGTGGATGCTACCCTCTTCACAAAAGAAGTTGGTGGGCACTTACTGATTGTACAGATTACGTTGATGATATAATCTTTGGGTCAACAAATGACAAACTCTGCAAAGACTTTGAAAAGGTGATGAAGCAGAAGTTCGAAATGTCGTCAATGGTTGAGATGAAATTCTTTTTAGGGCTCCAGGTCGACCAATTGCCCGAGGGCACTTTCATTCATCAAACGAAGTATGTTTACGATGTTCTGGAGAAATTTGGGATGTCTGAGACTACTCCAATGTCCACCCCATTAGCAACCAATCATGGCATCAATCCTGATCTCACCGGAGAGAAGGTGGACGAGACGTTATACCACTCAATGATAGGTTCACTGATGTATTTGACAGCATCCAGACCCGATATCATGTACCTTACTTGCCTCGCGGCCCGATATCAGTCAAGTCCTAGAGCTTCACACATGTCTATCGTCAAGAGGATTCTACGCTACCTGAAAGGAACTCCAACACTAGGGTTGTGGTATCCCAAAGATGGTGACTTCACGCTTGAAGGATACTCTGGTTCTGACTTCGATTGCTGCAAAGTTAATGCTAAATCAACAACTGCAGGATGCCAATTTTTCGGACCACGATTGGTCACGTGGAAATGTAAGAAACAAACCTCTGTTGCTTTATCAACATGTGAAGCAGAGTATGTATCTGCTAGCAGCTGCTGCTCTCAGATCCTGTGGATTCAGCAATAGATGCGTGACTACGGTTTGCAATTTCTTACTTCACCTATTTTTGTTGATAATGAGGCAGCAATAAACATAACAAAGAATCCGGTACATCACGCTAAAACCAAACATATAGAAATTCGTCATCACTTCAAACTAGATTGTTATGAAAAGAAGTTGATACGAATTGACAAAATCCACACCGACGAACAAAAGGCAGATTTACATACCAAAGATTTCGATAAAGCTCGTTTTCAATATCTTTTAAAACTAAATGGTATGAAATTGTTGTCGGATGTGGAGAAAATTATTGGTGTTGATGAGGAAACCGAGGCAGATGATGTTGAGAAGCAGACTGCTTTGGTTTGTCGTATTTTTAGTTGTTTTCGTATTTAGGGGGAGATAGATAATATTTTCAGAAAAATACGAAAACAATAAAAAATGCAAAAAATCCAAAAACATGAGATATTTTCAAAATCCAAAAACAATAGAAAATCCAAAAAGAGTTTGTGTAAAAAGGGGAAATGATAGTACATCAGATAGACAGTTACGGTATGCTAAAGATATGTAATGTTTTAAAGCATTAAAAAGTCTCACTGATGATATGCCGGTAGGTTTTTGCACACTTAGTAGATTTTTCAGGATACAAACACAAATCACAACTTGCTTATTCCGTGGGGAACATCTCCAGGATATACAGGTAACCCCTGAAATCTTGTTTGAAGGGCTTTCTATTTCTGACATATTAGGTTTATGTGCGTGATGATATCTGGGGTATTATACCGGGACTTCTGATTTTGCGGAAGCAATAGCCTAGTCCTCGTATAATACTCTGCACTGCTTTAATCATAAAGCCTACCCTCAGCATAAAAAATGATGAAACATTGCAAAATGCTAATCATGTGTTGTTGAAGAAAAGATCCCCAAACGGGACACACCGAAAGTCGAGCCATCATCTCTTTGTCTGAACGGAAGTTCTAACTTGAGCTCTCATGGCCTCGCATTACCCGTTACAGATATCATTAGTGTACATTCACCTGTAAGACTGAATAGAAGAGTCTGGATACGAGAGTATATTCTGAGGTGGGACACGCGTATAAGTTAAGATCTTAAAACACTAAATCGTATCCTGATTAGTTGAAATTTGTGAGAAAATTTAAAATGGATTAGTATATCGGCAATCTAAGCGAATTGTTTAACTCTTAGTGTGTAATCAGCTCAACGGTACTTGTAGCTTGTCGGCAGCTGATATGATCCCCTAACACGCTCACCAAAAATATGTTTGTAAATAGTTTCATTTACTGCTTTACGTTTACTGCATTTCATTTCATTCCTGCTTAGTTCTCAAAATTCCAAAAAGATTTCAAAGTTTTCTAGTTTAAACTTTCTTCAAAATCCCAAAAAGATTTTACATTTCTGCTTTAGATTTGCCACAAACCGAGGTGGAAAGCGAATCTTCAGATTCTAAGAAGTGAAGCGGAGCAGGAAAGTTTCTGAACTAGACAACTGGGTTGGAAGCTTATCTAGAAAAATCTTGAGATATACAAAAGTCAAATCAAGTTCATTAATTTGATACTTGAATATTTTTCATGAAAATGTGTTTGAAAAGTTTGAACAAAATGTCAGTTTGTTTCGTATCGGGTCAACCAAGGTCATTAACTTGGACTTGGTAGACAAATTAAGTACCTAGGGTCATTAACTTGGACCTAGATACTTAAGTGGATTTCTAAAACTGGACAAAAACTGGTAAAACGGAAAAAAGTCAAAAGATCCAAGCACTAAAGTCAAAATGAGAAGTGTTTGGATCGAGTGGCAATCCGATCAGATGGCCATCCGATACTTGGTCACCCTATATATACAAGTCAAATGTCTTCAGTCAAACCTTTACTCAATCGGGCGACCATCCGACAATTTCTCACTTTCTCTGATCTTGATCTGATTTTCACTCGGTTTCTTTCCACACTTCATTGGATTGTTGGCATACTCAACCTTCGAATGGGAAAGGTAAGATTTCATGATTATAACTGTTAATTTGATGATTTTTGTTGAATGTTCATGTGTCGGAGACTGTCGGTACTTTATATCTTAGATCTAGGCTTTGTTAGGATGTTTTGATAGAATCCAAGCATAAGGTTTTGTTCACGGGCCTTAGATCTATAGGTTTACCGTCTCAATTTGTGCAATAACTTGTTAAAATCTATAGTATTGAGGGTTAAGGGTATCGGCATTCGGACCTGTTTTTGTCAAATTAATCCCAATTGGCTGAGAGTTAGAATAAGATGAACATAGGGTTTTGATCGCATGAGAATTCTCTACATAGATCTGTGTTCAATTTTGTTGAAATCTTAGTAAAATTTCGATGTTCATAATTTGTTCTAACTGTTCCTCATTGTTCAAGGATCGAGTGGCAACTCGATCAGGTGGCAATCCGATCGGGTGGGCATCCAATCCATTGCATGTTAGATATTTTGAAATTTTTCTAAGTATGTGCCTCGATATATGTGCCTTTAAATGTTAAACAGTTGTTTTGGAAAGTATGGAAACTCGATCGGGTGGCAATCCGATCGGGTGGTCATCCGATCCATGACACTCACATTTTTTTTATCATGAGATTGTCAAGTTGATTGAGTGGCAATCCGATCAGACAACCATCTGATCCTCATCACAAAACGACAAAATTCAAATTGTTTTAAATTTGTCAAGGATCGAGTGACAACTCGATCAGGTGGCAATCCGATCGGGTGGTCATCCGATCCATGGCATTCACTCTTAAAGGATTGACTTGTCAAAAATGCATTCTGTGTTGTCACAAGGATCGAGTGACAATCCGATCGGATGGCAATCCGATCGGATGGCCACCCGATCCACATGCACATAACCTGATTGTTTGTTCTTGTATGAGAGATGGTTCACTCGATCGGATGGTAATCCGATCGGATGACCATTCGATCCTCAGTACTGCATAGAGTAATCTTTCCAGAGTTAGAAAAATTTTTGAAATTTTCAAATTTTTGATGCTTATCATCTTATGTCTAGAACTTTGTGCAAATGCTAACGTTGTGATTTATTACAGGGAAGAGCATCAGATTGGGATAAGTCTCATAATATCTATTGTCTGCTGGATGCCCATTATACAGATAATACTCCATTTAAAGTCATAGCAAAATTCTTAAGAGAGAGTAAGATTCATAAGGCATTAACCGATAAAACTGAAGTATATGAATCACATGTGAGAAGGTTTTGGAGTTCAGTGAGATATGAGGAGAGTGAAAAGATTATCTGTTCTGCTGTTAGAAAGAAGGATGAGAATGGTAAGGATGTGGACTTAGAGATTAAGTTTAATATTGATGATTTAAGACGTGTTTTGGGGTTAGGAGACAGTGATGATGATCCTACCATCATTCCTGAACGATTGTGCAAGGGTTTATGATGCAGAATGGGTTTTACAGGACACTTGAATGGGAAAATGATTAAAACCATGTTCAGTAAACCTTATAAGTTCATGATCCACTATGTAGTGCATGCTTTATCTCATAGGAAGGGAGCTTATGACGAAACTTCTGATTATATCATGAACATTATCGCTTGTCTGGTGCTGAATAGACCATACAATGTATCTAAAGTGATATTTGATCACTTGGTAGACAATGTGAGAAGTGGAAGTGGAAAGTACATCATATATCCTAGGTTCATACAGATGATGATAGATGATCAATTCAAAGACCTTCAAAAGGATGATGATGATATATTAGGACTGCGAAACATGACAGCTGATACGATAAGCAGATTAGCTAAAGGTCCTGAACCAAGAGTAAGAAGAATGATATGCAAGATCGACAATCCAGCATATGTAGTCCCTGAGAATGACACATGGAGACATGACAATAGTAACTCAGAGAATGAAGATGACAATATGAATGAAATGGTTGAAAAGAAACTTAGATATTGGTTTATGAAGGATGGGAAAAGGAAAAGAACACCAAAGACATCCCCAACTGTGCCTATTCCTAAAATGTCACCACCTAAGATTGTTGTTAAGGGTATAGTGAAAGGGGAGTCATAAGAGATATTAGATCTTTGAATATTATATGTTTCTAATGATTGTGTTGATTCTTGTTTTGCAGGGCCTACTGTAGAACCTCAACAGAAATTGGTTGATGATCCAGTCATTGATCCAACAGAGTTGATAAAGCAAGGAGCTGACATTCTTAAAATGTCATATGATTAATATCTAAAGAAGAATGAAGAAGTTGTTGCTCAAAAGAATCAAAGTTCAAGTGCTCAAGTTGAAAGTGTGAAAGAAAAGCAACCTGAAAGTGTTAAACAACAGGAGCCTGAAGGTGTTGCTCGTACTGATTCTAGTGATGATGCTGATGATGAGTCTACAGAGACAGAGCCAGAGATTGATATGGCAAAGGTTGGTCATGGGAAAGTTCAGCTGAAAAAGAAGCCTCAGAAGAAGAAAGCTAAAAATTCTTATGAAGATGATTCTACTTACTTGCCATCTGATGATGAGAAAAAGAAACAAAGAAAGAAACGCAAGGCTGTTTAGACAGGAGTGCTTCCTAGAAGTGTCAGAGCAAGGAAAGGGTTTGCTCCAGCTAAAAAAGATCAAAGTAGAAAGAGTGAGAAGCACATGGAAACTTCTAAGGGTCCTAAAATTGCTAAAGACCAACATGTTGAAGTTCCTAAAGAACCAGAGGTGCAAAGTGTTGAAAAGCCTGAAGCTGAAGTTCAAAAGAAAGTTGGTAATGATGATTATGTTGAAGTGAATGTTCCTTCTCCACCACCACCACAAGAAAATCCTGAAGTTCTTGAATCTTCACTGCCGAAGAATACTGTTCTTCCTGACATGTTTGAAGGCTTTCCAAATGTTCGTGGAGAATATAAAGATGATTTTATTATTGGTGAAGAATTCGATATGTTTCATGATACTTCTGTGAAAGAGCTAAAGAAGAAAATGAGTTTTCTGGAGAAAGAAAAAGAAAAAGAAAAAGAAAAAGCTGAAGCTGATCGTGATGAATTGAAGAAACAAGTTGAGGAATTGACGAAAGTGAATGAAGAGATAAAGAGCGTCATGATAAAACAAGCAAAGAAGTTAAAGAAAATGGAAGGTGATGTTGATGATAATGCAAAGCTTTTTGATCTACTTTCAATGGAGATTGATGAGTTACAAGGGAAGATAAAGAAGTTGAATGAGATAAATCAGACGCTAAATAATTTGTTAAGTGAACTTCATGAAGCGTCATCAAATGAAATGAAAGCATTAAAGCTAGAGATGGAAGCTCTTAGAGCTGAAAAAGTTATGAAGGATGATCAGCTCAACATGTTATACACTGTTGTAGAACATCATTTGGGCATCAACGTTCATTCTGTCTATAACAACATAGAGTTCAAAACAGCTGAAGAATGAAGGATTGAGAGAGAAAGGAGGTTGGCTGAGGAAGCTACTCAAAGAAAGAAAGAAGTTATCATAGAGACTCAAGAAGCTGGAGGTTCTTCGAGTCAAGCTGACGTAGAGATGGTTGATGCTGAAGTAGATCCTAAGGGGTTTGTACTTGTTGGTAAAGCTACTTCTCTTTCTTATGATTTTGATGATATTATACGCCGAGTGCAAGTAGAACAATGGAAAAGAAAGTCAAAAGAGCCTGAAGTGTTATTCCTAAGATGGAAGGAAGAGGAGAAGGTAGTAGTAGAGGAAGAGAAAGAAGAGGAAGAGGATGTTGAGATGGATTACTGGATGGATCAGATTGAAAACTACGATCCGTTGAATGATAAAGATAATGATGAAGGTCATGGCTCGTCTGGATTACTAATTGTGAACCCCTCAGTTCAACAGAAGATTGATGATTTTATGAATGATGAAATCGATGAACAAGAGGAGGATCAACATCAAGAGCCTTCTTCTTCAGGAAAACATCATGCTGACCAGGTATTCCTCACGCAACCAACTGTTATATATTTACATGCTCGTTTTGAAGGGGAGTTAGAGGTGCCTAGGTCAAGGGCAGGAATGTTAGAGGAATTGGGGTTAGACGATGGCAAATTTAAGTTTGATATAGAAGATGAAATACCTTCGTCGCCTGAGAAAGAATATGAATTCAAGTATGTTCATGAAGCAGATAAGTACAATGATGTTATAGTTGAAGATGGTTCTGATAGTTCTGAAGATGAAACGATATTTCACTATGCTGGTGTCGATGAAACGTTTCCTTCACTTGCTGAAATGTTCAAAGAACAGAATGAAGACGAAGTTAGAAGGAAGATTGTGGAGAAAATCACCACTGAAGGTGTTCCGAGAACCATTCTGAGAGAGAATCTTGTTGAAGAAAGGAAGAAGTGGTACAAAGTGATGCCCAAGGAAAGAAAGTTTATAAGGCCTCTATAGTAATTTACGCATGATGCCAATATTTCATGGGGTGATATCTTGTCTTGGGGTTATTTAGAAGATCTACAGGTGTATGCTATAAGACGGGAGCAAGGGGTTCAGTACTTTGAGTTTTTGTCAGACATTAAAACCCTCCCGTGGTGGGACGTAGAAGAGTTAGTGCAGACGAAAAATATCAAACAATTTTATTATGGTTTGGATGTGAAGCAGCATGATCAACATCTATGGGATTACATAAAGCAACAGGCAAAGGCAAGATTTCTAGATTGGAAGCCTCAGTATCCTAAGCAAATTGTCACTATCTTGGAAAATGGAGAGAAAGATATAACATTAGATATCAAGCCGCCAAGGTGTTTGAAGAATATGCCGCTCCGTGCTATGGAACAAGACTTTCAAGGTTGGTTATATAATCAAAGCACAGCAGAATCGGTGATCTCTCTCTTTGACAAATCAAAGGGTGAATCAAGAAGGATCAGTGTGTTGGATCCTATGTGGCTTGTGAATTGTTTGAAGAAAGATATAGATTGCTTGTTCTACAACAAGATCGTCTACGAGAAGCCAGACAAAGTTCAAGCAATGCAATATCAGAAGATAGTGGACGTATGTTATGCTAAAGACATCAACTCTGGAAGGTATTGGAAGTCTAAGTGGAGAGATCTAGAGATTGATGAGTTCTTGAAGAGATACAATCGCAGTCAGAAGTTCAAAGAGATAGCTGAAAAAGCTGCGAGACTTGGAAGGTACAAACTGATGAGACCACCTCCAACTGACCAAACACCGATCGAGAAGGAAGAAAACAAGATCCCGCGTTGGGATAGGAAGCATGACGGTGATCCAGAGTACAGAAAGTACTGGAATGAAGTTGGTAGGCCGCTCAGAAAAAAGATGCTTGAGGAGAAAGCTGAACAGAGAAGGCAGAGGGCTAAGGAGAGAAGGCGCAGCAGGAAAGACTGAAGACTATGCAGGAAGGAACTACAGCTACATCCAAGGGGGAGTCTGTTAGTACATATGTCTGTAGCTTTCGTCTACATTGAGTCTTATTTTGTGCTATGAATGTAATTTTGTATATGTATGTAATTGTATGTATATTTGTGTAAAGACAACACAGGGATCGGTGCCTCAATGTAAAAGTGTATCCGTCGGACGACTGATGTCATCTGATCGGATGGCCATCCGATCGGATGACCGTCCGATCGGATCACCATCTGATCGGGTGACACTTAAAGCCTCCCTGATGTTGCCTATAAATAGCTAGCTTGTGTTAGAGATTTAAGAACTTTTGCTGAACTTGATAGCGAAGCTCTGCCAGTCTGTATTTCTACCAGAACAGTTATACTTTCACATCTTGAATAGAATTCAGACGAGATTAAACGTTGAATCTGTTGTTGTTGATTCCATGACACTATCAAGGGATTCCGCACCTTGATTTTGATCGATCCAACCACGTTCCAACCAAACAGATCCTGATCAAACGGCCTAATAGTCAACGTAGATCGTCAGAGGTCCATCTTCCTAAGTTGGTTCATCTACATTCGCCTGTGAAGAAGAAGCACCATTTTGTGAAGTGTTCTCAGGCGAAGTGTCACCATTTACTTCATCCACGGAGAGAAGTGGATCGGCCGAGAATGGAGAGAATCGAGTAGTAAAAGGAGTTAAACCAATATCTGAAGCATCAAACAGAGGTTCAACTTGATCAGCTTCTGCAGGTTCGGCTTTTGGAACATCTTCGGGAATTTCGAAGGTGTTGAAAATCACACCCACATCGTAGAACCAATCGGGAGTACTTTCAGTGTTAAGATTTTCTTTTGTTGGAAGTCAACGTAATAAGATTCAATCACCATCTTTGTTCGTTTGTTGTAGACTCTGTAAGCTTTCTGAGTTGATGAATACCCCATGAAGTAGCAGATATCACCCACTGCTTCGAACTTGATAAGATTTTCTTGAGTGCTCAGAAGAGTGCAAGAACATCCGAACGGTCTGAAGAAATCAATAAGAGGCTTCCTTTTGAAGAGAAGTTCATATGCAGTCTTTCCGTGAGGTTTGACGATGAGAACCCTGTTCAGAACATAGCATGCTGTATTGACCGCTTCTGCCTAAAAGATGTTTGGAAGCTTTGAATCCACCAGCATAGTTCTCACAGCTTCGATCAATGTTCTGTTCTTTCGTTCTACGACTCCATTTTGTTGAGGAGTCCTGGCCGCACTGTATTGAAGATGAATTCCTTTTTCTTCACAAAAGGATATGAAGGTTTGATTCTTGAATTCGGAACCATTATCGCTTCTGATCGACTTCACTTTCAGTCTGGTCACGTTTTCAATCAAGGGTATAAATGTCTTGAGGATATCAGCCATCTCACTCTTGGCTTCAAGAAAGTAAACCCATGAGAAACGAGAGAAATCATCTGTAATCACCAAACAGTAAGAAATTTTAGTAAGACTCTTAACACTTATTGGACCAAAAAGATCCATATGCATTGTAAGTCCCGAAAACCGGATCTTTCAATGATATCAAACCTAATTTTGTGAGAGTGCGGAAACCAATCACAAGATGATTCAAGATAAACACGAAAAACTGAAAAAAATGAAGAACAATACCGAATCACTTTCAACACTTGCACACGATTCTATTACTTGAAAAGCAAAACCGTCTAGTACAAGTGTTTTCCCAACCAATCGCCTCCCACTCTAGCTTCTCTAGGAATTCTGTAACTTAGAGGTTCAAACCTAAAAACAAGTTAGAAACTTGTTTATATACTAACTCAAGCCCACTTCCCTACATGGGCTCCCCTTGGGCCTGCTTGGCCCACATGGCCTAAAGCTTGGCCCAAGAGACCTATATAGGTCCACAACCTAATATAAACTAACCCAGTAAAGCCCAGTTCGTAACCATAGCCCGTTATGTTAATTTGACGTGTCAGTCTCACACTTTAGGGCCTAACAATCTCCCCCTAGACTGATGCCATCAAATTGTCTTCATAGCATGAATTCAGCAACATCTTCAACGAAGTCTATGGTTGTCGCAATGCTGCAGATGTTGTGGAAAGCACTGGATCTCTTTCTTCAGCTCTTGTGGTTAGCTTCATATCAGGATCTCGATCAGCTTTACTTGAAATATCTTTGTCAAAAATAATGTGAGAGGAGGATTCTCAGCAGCTCTTTTCTTCTTCAATCTTTGTCTTTCAAGCAAGTTCACAGTACTTCTTCAAATGTACTTTCACTGTCAGACGGCGTTTCGTATCCAGTTCTTCTGACTCAGGTACATCTTGTTGTAGTGCTGCTCCATGCTTCGTCAACAGCTAACAGTATCTCAGTCTTCAACAACCCCTGTTCTTTTTTGAAATCAAGTTCTGCACATGCTCACAAACTCATAAGCAAACATTTCTTATGCAACAGGGAGAGTACCATATGAACACTAGGTACATCCAAGTACTTGTACTCGGATTTCACAATTTAAATTCTTTCAACTTTTGATGATCAGTCAAATCTTCAAGAACGGTTATATTTTTTATTTTAAGAAAAAAACAAATAAACATTCTATTTTTGGATTTTTGATTTTATAGAAAAACAAGACACTATTTTTGTATTTTTGGATTTTTAATTAATTTTTTTTTAATTTTAAGAACTGAAAACAAATAAAAATTCAAAATATAAACAACTACCATAATATACAATTACAATTGCAATGGGATCAAAATTCGTTCTCAGGCAGACTAAGGAACACTTTTCAATACGAGCCTAATCAAACTGGTCTATGCGATTGCCAATATGTTTGCCCACTTAAACTTTAACTCTCAACTTTCAATTTTTCAACTTCGTGATATGCTTAAGGTAATATTATACTATTATACCCTTGTGTCCCATTCCAAGACATACCCCCGCGATCAAGGTAAGCACAACGATTCATCGTAACAGGTGAGTATACTGATGTCATCCTTTTTGATTTACAACGTTAGACCATTGGTGACAGGTCAGTACTTTAGTACAGCAGAACGACCAACGATTGTGTCCAACGAGGGCGAGGCAAATACCATTTTGGTACGAATTTGGCTCTTTGAGCATTGGGAATTTTCTCATTTTGAGATTTGATTCCTTAAGGTTTTTGTCCTCTTGGGATCTTTTAAGATATCCTGACTGTGTCTAGGTCTGCATATAATCTGGATGCAACAGAAGGACAGCCAAGATATCCCCGGATGATTCAACAATATAAAGACCCGAAACCTCAGATGTTGGCTATCAATCAACGCAAGATTTAAGACCATAAAATCATACGCCATTGGTATGTTACCCACATGGTACATAGTTCGTTATGTTTATATCACTTAGAATCTTTTATCATTTTGAGCGTCAAGCCTATCAACATATCGCAGTAGATCCTAGTCTTTTCAGCTATGGCACCTTACATGTGTTAGTCAAACCCTTTATCACGAACATTTATTTCACTTCCCATATCATGCAATTTATCTTTTTGGCTTTTTCATTTTTCTAATGATTTTGTATTTTTCTCATTTTCTCCCCCTAAAACAATGCATATATATACAACAAACTCTTTTTGTATTTTTCTTTTCTGAGTTTTCTCCTCCTAAACTCTATATCGATATGTTCCACTCCCCCCCTAAATTTGTGCATAAATCTTGTATTTTTGCGCAAATTTACCATTTACTAGAGAAAGGACACTTTATATACAGAATAATAAACTAAGAAAGAGAGAAAATATTTTTGTTTAACCGTTCTATCATCAGATTAAAGACTAATCAATATTCAAATCAAAGTACTTAATTTAAATTGTACCTTTTGCTGATCTTATCTTACTTCTCTTATCTTGTAACACCTCGGAAATTTACGTCCAATAATGTATTGACACGTGTCATAAGCTTTGAATATGTGTAAAAGTACTTTAGAGGGACTAAAGTTGACAAACAGAGAAACTATGTGAATATAAGGGTCTAAAGTGTCAACAATGGATAAATATGCCCTACAATAACCCTACATGATGTTTATAATCTTAAACGAATAAATCATGGATCATACGAAGCTGAAAATGAAAGAAAGTGAGGAATTACAAACTACATGGGTTAAATGTGTCAACATGTTGAAAGTATACCTCTGAGTGACCTTTTAGCAAACCCGAAGCTTTGTAACGGTAAAATATGCTCACTAGAATGTGTGATAAAAATTTCATAAAGTTTCGTTATCGTATGAGAAAGTTATGATCAAATCCGTGTACGAAGGGTTAAAAGCATCAACGTTGAAATTGGTGACTTTTCGGGTAAGCACAAAGTTAACCAAGGACTTAACCAAGTTTGTAAAAGTCTTAAAGTCCTTAAAAATCAAGTTAGAGGGCCAAAAGTGCAAGAAAAACAATCAAAACCACGTTACAAAGGACCAGGGACTGAAATGTAATAAATGAAAAGTGTTTAACCTGTTGCGCAGTTTTAGGCGCCCCGCGAGGGGGTTCTCGCGGCCCGCGAACAAGCGACCAGCGCAGAATCTGCGCACAGCTGTCTGTTGCAGCTCTGAAACCAACTTTGCACCTTTGTTTTACATACCAGGGGCTGCTCCAATGGTTTAACATGCATAGGGGGCACTTGTACTGATCTGGTGACATGTGTAGACGTCTTTGGCATCATCTTGAAGGATCAAAGTTAGTATATAAGAACACCCATTGTTGCAACTTATGTTCATTCACTTGCCTTCTCATTTCTGGAGCTCTCCTGATCAGCAACCAAGTTCCTTAGGCTTCCTAATCGTGCATAGGACTATTGTAAGTATTCTTAACCCTTCCTAATTCAGTTTAGCCTAGTTAATTAGCTAAAAGTCAAACCGTCGTAATTAACGTTTGACTTTGAAATTAAATAAAATCTGTTCAGTCAATTCTCGAATTGAAAGTACCTATAAGTAGGTAATTATGTGGGTAATAAACCCTTAAAAGGGTACTCTCTGATTCCCACTCTAACTAGGTCAATTGTCGGGTCAAACTTGTTATTAAAAAGTCAACAGAATGCTTATTTTCAAATTAATGCATAATTAGCAATGTAGGAGGCATGCAACCTATTTGATCACTAATATAACTTGGTAATTAATATAAGAACATGTCTAACCATGTTCAACCCGACAATTTTCAGTTTAAACCCGGATCGAAACCGAAAGTCGCATAATTTGACTTTTGCTTTGACTTTCAGTTCTGACCCGTTAATGCATGTTTTAGAAATGCCTTAGAGATTTAATTGGACCAGGTTTCATATAAGTATAACTCTCTGAGATTATACAACTTGGTTCAATAGTTATCCGATTCATATGCATGTTTCCGTTAAATGCTTAAATGTTGACTATTATGCCCTTTTGACTATAAAACGTGATTTTTGAAAAAGTAAAAGAGTAGAAACCTTAGTTACTGAATTATAAACTTGCACCTAAAATTTGACATCAGTTTGAGGTCTAGATTAAGAGTTATGCTCATTAGCGTAAATTGAAAGCTTTATGTTAATTAAACGGCGTAATTAGCGTATAGCCTATTTAAACCCACTTTTTGATATCAAACTTTTTACCCACTGATGTAATATAATATTTTGGGATTTTTGAAGATTTTTATTTAATTTTTGGATGAGCATAACATAGGTCTCTAAGTTTGATTCGGTTTATGCCGGTTTTGCCCTTTTAAGCCATAAAATGAGTTTTACAAATCCTTTTGACCCCAAACCTTTTTCTACTGATTTTATTTGACAAATAAAATATTTTGAGCCTTCTGGAATTATAAAAATATCAGTTTTCCTTTAAAAACCCGGAAATAGCTCCAAATCGCCTTTTTAAGCATTTTTAACGCATAGTATGTACTAAAACTACATTAAACATATATGGTTGATACCTACTGATATTTTTAGTATATTTTTAAATAATAACAGTAAGTAAAAGTTTTTAAACTCAGGTTTCCAGTTTTGACCTTCTTAGCCTAAGTAAAATTACCAAAATACCCCTAAGATGCATAGTTGGTTTTAAATGATAAATTTCACATATAGGTCATACCCTACTGTTATAACTTATTAAATTAAGTGTATTTACTGTATAAATTAGACCTGTAACTCAGATTACTAATTAAACTCTTTTATAACCTTTTAAATGACCAAAATGCCCTTACAAGGCATAGTTTGAGTTTAAATCCATTCCGGGCATAATAGGGGATATCTTACTGATGTCTCAACATATTTAAGGCATATTAACTTAGGAAACTTGCATATGACTCATATGGTTACCCTTTACGCCCTTTTCGCGTTCGGTTGTAACATCCCGAAATTTTAAAACTTTATATTAGAATTATAAAGTATGAAATAAACGAGAATAAACTAACTAGGAAATAAATAACCTAGTTAGTTGGTTGTCTTGTTTTAAAGCATGAATGAAGTTAAATTGCAAAATATTTAAGCTAAATAAAAGTGGAGGGGCCTATGTTGTCAAAATTGAAACTTGATTTCATAAACAAAATTAAAAACAAACCAAACACACCCAAAAGGGTGTCTGGTCGATTGAGAAGCAGGGGGCGACCAAGAGCTCCCCTTCAAACCCTAGTTTCACTAAAAATTGATCAATTGGAGGTTCAATTCAGTCCCAAATCAAGTTCTAAACGCGAATTAGTGATCACCTCACTGAAGGGATCACAAGGTACGCAAAATTCTAGTATTTTGATTCATCTCAAGTTCTAGGTTAATTATGAAAGATCGAAATTTAGCTTGATTGTGTCATGCATGAATGTAATTAGAAGAAATATGGTGTCCAGGGATGAACCCTAGGTGAAATCTTGTTAAAAGATTTCATGATAATTATAGAGTTTATAACCACCATTGTAGGTGATTAATAAACTTGAAGAAAACTTGATAAGCCTTAGAATTTTTATCTTGTTCTAACATAAATCTGAAATTTAGAATAAATTTCAGAAATATTGATGTTAAGATATATGTAGAATTGACTAATTAAAGTTAGTTTAGATGATAATTACAAGTCATGAACTTGGTTTTGTTTGTATAAAAATCTGACCCGCTAGGTGTTCGATGGAACGCCTAAGTGAGGGGTAAAAACGCAGATTTGATCATTGTAGAGAATTATGCGTTAAAGCTTGTGAAAGAGTTCTAAACTTATTGTGAATTGAACTCTTTAGGCGAAGAATCCGGAACGTCAAGCGGACAAACTGGAGGTGATACACGCTTGAAAGGTGTGCTTTAAAGGTACGTAACTTCGGTTTCATTACAATATACTTAAACAATAGTCTTAGAAATGTTAATGAGATTGTAGTGTCAAATGTGAGTTTGGTATGTCATAGAAGTGACGAAGTTCACTCGACAAATCAAGCGGGTCAAAAGGTTAGTTAGTTATGTTGGTTGACAATATGGATAATTGGTCATTTTGGAATGTAAATAAAGTGATGTAGCTCACTAGATAAAGAAACGGGTTAGAATATTTGTGGTAAGAAGTTTGGTATGTTGATGAAATGGTGAATTCCATTAGACAACCAAACGGGTTAAATAACGGTCGAAATGTTATTGCTTGAAGTGACTTAAACGTCACTAATTAAATTGGAATTATTAGAGCGTAAATCATGGAATGATGTGATATGCATAAGGTTGACAAGCCCGGGAATGGGTAATTATGATTAGAAACCAATTTTGATAAATTATACAAGTATGCAACTTGATTCGTACATTGAGTAATTTGATAACTAGAGCATATTTAGTTGCGTTGTAGAATAAGGTAGCGTTGATTGAATGACAATGTTCGTTAATTGAAATAATAGGTTAAGAATTGGTTAGAAGTCGTTTGGTAGTCATCATAATGGAGGATTCCGTAGATGAGCCAAACGGGTCGAATAATGGTGAAATGGTATTATTATAGATATTAATAGTTAGCATAGGCGGTTACAATCTTACGAGCATGAAACCATGAGAATGGTAATAAAATGCCGGTGATAATAAGCCCCGGAAGTTGGGTAAAAAGTGCCTATGTTTACTATTAAAAAGTGTAGTAAAATGAGTGTAACTTGAATGGGTCGAATAAATGCATAGTGATTTTTAGTCATTCGGTCTGTAAACTAAATTTTCTGTCTGAAAATCATTATAAACGCGTCGGTAATAAATTTACAGACGTATAGGAAAAAGAATCACCTAAAACGGACTTACGAGTCAAAAGTTATGGTCAATTGAAGTTAAAATTCAGAATTTCCGGAGCTGGCAGCAAATCCAGGTCACAAACCAGCATCTGCTGGAAATTCGTTTCCTCCGCGCCACGCGGCAGGATCACCTAGATCTGCCGCGACACGCGAGAGCCGTCGCGGCACGCGACGGAATTAGTGGAACCTGCCGCGACACGCGGCAGGACAAATTTGAAATTTTGTTTTGTTTCTCATGTCTTGATGCTAGAACTTGTTTATACGCACTATACTAACGTCAAAACTAATATCTTAAGTGGTTTTGACCATTAGGTGATATTGGGGATTTTCTGGATGCCGATCAAGCATGTTGAAGAACCGAACACGCATTTTCGAAGCTTTCGCAATTGTCTAGTTTTGTTTGTAAAAAGTGAAATATGTAAGCATTTTAAACGATGTTTTAGAATGTTGTAAACATGTTTAAATACTCAAGATGTAAAAGTTTTTGATAAGTGGCATTTTCTTATAAAATGCTTACCTAAATTATATATATATTAACGTTAAAATAGTATGGGTGTTACAGTTCGGTTTATGTAACTAGTTTGCATAAATTGACCGAAACGGGTCAAACTTTATCATCTTTGTCTCAAAATCCAGAATGTGTTTAGTATACCCATATTATAGAAGTCATCCAACTTGTCGGGTCTAAATCACATTCTATCTGGTCTTCGCTTAATCGTGCGTTTGAACCGTATCTTCCTTTAAAACTGACCGGTCTAAGCTTAAGCTTAATTAAAGACCCGTTAGGATTCTAATAGGATAATAAAAACCTTTGTTCCAGATTAGGAGTCCAGTAAAAGCCATCTGTACTTGCTGTATTTGACTTATACATTACTCAGGTAAATACTCTTAACTTATTTTCCCTATACGGGCTTGGGATACGGTATTATAATAATACCGCTTGGTCGGGTGTATTATTATTTAAACATCTGATTGTGATGTAATGCCTACGGGCTATAACTAATGTCATATAAGACAAAAGGCAGTCATAGTTTATAGACTCCCTGCCAAGAAAGGTAATGAATTTTTAATTCAAACCCTAATAACTAGATCCTATAAGATCTAAATTTATGATTTAAAAATTTTGTCTACGTGACTAGACCTATTGTGTTATTATTAATCTATAATTTTGGATTATGATAAAAATCCTGAATAATTAACAAATTAACTAAAATGGCTATTAAAACCATAGTTAATAAATCATCAAGAACGATAGTACTGTTTAGGCTTCTAAATAAACCTTGTCCTTATTTTCTTTATGTAGCAATTAAAGCTACATGGCCAAGTCAGAAGAAATAAACAGTCATTCGGTGGAAAACCCTGAAAATGCTAAAATACTTTTAACTGGTGCGGAGCTGCAAGCATTAGTAGAAAATGCTGTTACCAAAGCAATAAATAGGCCGTATAGTGAATCAAGCGGGACCCGAAGTAGGACCCGATCCGCACCACATTCCAAGCCTAAGACCCACTCGGAGGCTCATAGCAAACCGCCCTCTAAGAAAGATGAACCCAAGAAAGATGATGATCGACATTCATCTAATCAAAACAGTGTACCCTCAAAAAGGATAGTGTTTGATGCTAAACCTCATACCACGTCCTGTACCTACAAGTACTTTGTTTCTTGCAAACCACGGGACTTCACTGGGGAGAAAGGAGCAATAGATTGTATGACCTGGTTGGATGAAATGGACACGGTAGTAGACATCAGCGGTTGTGCTGAAAGGGACATAGTGAAATATGTATCCCAATCGTTCAAGGGAGAGGCACTGGCATGGTGGAAATCTCTCATTCAAGCTGCCGGAAAGATCCCACTCTACAACTTGTCATGGGATCAGTTCGTTGCTCTCATTAAGGAGAATTATTGCCCGCAGCACGAAGTCGAAAGAATCGAATCAGATTTCTTATCATTAGTGATGAAGAATTTAGATTGTCAAGCTTACCTCACCAGTTTCAATACCCTATCTCGGTTGGTTCCGTATTTAGTCACCCCGGAACCCAAAAGGATTGCTCGCTTCATTGGGGGTTTAGCCCCAGAAATTAAAGCCAGTGTTAAGGCATCCAGACCTGCTACCTTCAGATCAGCAGCTGATCTATCTCTGTCTCTTACCTTTGACGCGGTCAGGTTAAGATCGCTCAGGAATTCAGAAGAAGGTAAGAGGAAGCGTGAGGACGATACCTCACAAAGATCTGAGAAGAAGCATAAGGGTAATACTGACTCCAGGAAGAAGTCTGGATCCAACAAGGGTAGCCAGCAAGCTGAGGAAAAGCCAAAGTGCAAGACTTGCCAAAAACGCCACTTTGGAAAGTGTTGACTTTAGTCCAAGTCTAAGTCAGGATCACCTGCGTGTGGGTTATGCAAGTCTAAAGAGCACAAGACTGTTGATTGCAAGAAGATTAAAGATGCCACATGTTACAACTGCAATGAGAATGGGCACATTAAAACCAACTGCCCTAAATACGCCAAGAAGCCGGAAGATGTCAAGAAGACCAATGCTAGGGTCTTCAAGATGGATGCAAAGGAGGCCGTTCAGGACGACAACGTAATCATAGGTACTTTTCTCATAAATGATGTTTATGCCAGAGTATTGTTTGATTCTGGAGCGGATAAATCTTTTGTGGATAACAAGTTTTGTGAATTGTTGAAATTGCCTGTAAAAGCCTTAAGGGTGAAGTATGAGGTGGAATTAGCTGACGGAACTATAGAAACCGCCTCAACTATTTTAGATGGATGTGTTATATCTATTAGGAACCACTCTTTTCCTTTGTCCTTACTTCCCTTTAAGCTAGCCGGTTTTGATATAGTTATAGGTATGGATTGGTTATCGCATAACCAAGCCTAGATTGTGTGCAACAAAAAGCAAGTGGTAGTCAAAACTCCGTCTGGTGAGTCACTTACCATTCAGGGGGACACCCAGCATGGATTGCCTGAGCAAGTGTCTATGCTCAAGGCATCCAGATGTCTGAGGAAGGGTTGTGTCATTTATATGGCACAGGTTATTATTGAAGAGCCGAAGCCTAAGATTGAAGACATCCCTGTTATTTCATAATATCCTGAAATTTTTCCTGAAGAACTACCTGGTTTACCACCAGATAGGCAAGTAGAATTCCGAATTGACATCATCCCTGGAGCAGCACCTGTTTCCAGAGCACCTTATAGGTTGGCACCAACAGAGATGAAGGAGTTGAGGACGCAGTTAGATGATCTGCTAGCCAAAGGTTTCATTAGACCTAGTTCGTCCCCTTGGGGAGCGCCGATCTTGTTTGTCAAAAAGAAGGATGGATCGATGCGTCTGTGCATCGATTACCGTGAGCTTAATAAGGTCACTATCAAGAATAGGTATCCTTTGCC